>JAJHSJ010000002.1:65798550-66098550 GCA_021015155.1 Magnolia officinalis
CCACCCCTTCCTTGACACTTTCCCGGCAATACCGACTCCGTTTTAAGGTGAGAAACCCTAACCCTAGATCTGTTTGGGTGAGTAAAGGTTATAGGTTATGAAATAGCTAACCGGTTTCACTCTTTAGGCCACAATACCGCCGATTACGGAAGCCCTTCAAACCTTGCTGATTTGTTGTGATTCCAAGGTACAAGGTGAGGACTTAGGTGTATAGGTTACAGTTTTCAACGCTTTCAATGTCAGATAATGATAGATTCATGATCTGCATGTATTTGCACATGTACAAAGTGCTTTCCGTTTCCTGTTTCGATTAAAGATGCAAAATATGGAATTTTACATACTCTAGGTATACGTAGAAATACCGTATACGTACACATTTTGGAAATGTGTTTGCCATGATTAATTGTTGTATGATTATATAGTATATGGATAAAATACCTATTTGGCGAAAGGAATCGCCGTAATACATGTTTGCTTGTATACACTATGTATGTTGAAATTGTGTATTCTAGAAAATACCGTATATGTATAAATTTTGGAGATGTAATTGTCATGATTATTTGCTGTGTGAATATGATATATACGGATAAAATACTAGTTTGGAGAAAAGACAACCCTAATACATATATACTAACATACGTCATGTATGTTGAATTAGTGCACTCTAAGTGTTTGTGAAATTGCTTGTGGGTGTAAATGCTTAGATGTTAGTGCCTTAGGTAGGTGCTGAGATGGGGTTCCCAACTACCTTAAAGTCACGCATGATACCCTCCATGTGGTTGTTTACTCTAACCACTCACTTATGAAATATATGTATTTATATCCCTATTTGTATAGTGCTTTATAACATGCTTTTTAACATGCTTTGTAACTTGTTTCATAACATGCTTTATAATATGCTTTATGACATGCTTGCTAGTGTGCTTGAATTACTTTGTTTATCATGCTTTACTTCACATGTTATGTTGAGAATTGATTGAGCTTGAGACTATGTCCATAGTCCAGACATCCGGTACCAGACTTGAGATCGTGGTTGAGATTCATCTCACCACGCATGATGTGTTTGGCGAACCCGTGTCGTACTTCGGTTGGCGATAGTGGTTAGCCACATGAAGTGCTTTTGCACTTCATATCGCTTAACTTGTTGTGCGCTCGAGCTAGCCGAGCACGTCAAGTAACCCGTGTGTCTTATGTATGTTCACCATGTTTGGTTACTAATGCTTGAACCTAGGGTACCAAACTTACCAGTGAGAATCCCGTTAACCATGGTACCTCGATCCGCTAAGACTCATGAGCCGGGCATGGTGGTATGGGACACCGTGGTCGAGCTGTCGGCCTACGCTGGGGCCACGTGCCTCCCCGTAGTGACCAATGAGCAACCAAACTCGTGAGCTGATTATGGTGGTATGGGACACTATATTCGTGCTGTCGGCCTACATTGATAAGGTGATGGGGGAACGATGCAACCTTTGTGCGTAACAGCCCTGACAGCCCTTTGTAGTGACCTCGAGCATACTCTGAAATCGCAGTGCGCCTTAGGGTTTGCCGCGGTATATAGAGTATGAACTAAGCCTGTTTCTGTATTGTGATGAATCGTTTAAGGGGTGATGGGGGAGTGGTGTAACCTTTGTGCGTAACAGCCCTGGCAGCCTCTGCAGTGACTAGAAAATACACCATTGTCTGATATTAACTAGGATTGACGACCCTAGAATGGATCATGTTTGGGAATGATACAAGGGAGGTACCTTAGTTTCCCAATCCTGTTGTTTGAAATGGACTAATTAAAAACTCGGTAATCATGCTCATCATGCATTGCATGTGCCTGGAAGATGTGGAACACTGGGGGATGAAAGCATGCCGCGAGCGTGAGATGGTGTCGCATGAGGGAGTATGTCAGTGAGGGCATCCATCATACCTGCATCCATACTTGCATTAATAAGAGTAGCTAGGAGTGTTTGACTTTACCGCTTTATTATTACTGCTTGACTGTGTTGATAACATGTTAACCTATGCTTTATTGTTCCACTGAGTTAGCTACTCACTCCCACGTTACGGGACGGTATTGCGCACACCAAACAGACTTTGTCTCAGGTTTAGACGAGCCGATGACACAGGAAGTGGAGCCTGATTATGACGAGGATCAGGAGGAGTTCTTGTATATGCAGTACTATGGCGGCTTCGACTAAGCTGCCGCACTGATGGGATTTGCAGGGATCACTCCTTAGATTATTTTTGACATTTTGTTCGCGAACAAACATATGTATATGGTAACTCAGATAGATTCATACTCTGGAGAACAAAAATGATTTTTGTTTCTTTACATACATGTATATGTAGTTCAGTCTTCCGCTTGCCTTTATACAAATGATCTGGAGTATGAATTACTATTTTTGGTATAATCTCACTCATGTTTATTGTTCTAACACAGACAACATTTAATCAGCATTATTTATGTTGCATAAGTGATGCGCTGGAACTCGGGAGTTGAGTTATACTCGACCTCCGATTTTCAGGGCGTTACACCTATGTATCATAAATTAACTATACACATCAAATTTCAACCCTTAGATCATTGTAAACGTGACCTAATCGACAAATCAACCCCTTATCCATTGATTTTGGTGGCCATCAAGTGAAGGAACCTCATGGGTAGTTGTAGTTGGATATTTTCCTTCATAAGAACGACTTGGATTGCCCATCACATGGACCAAGGGTGAAGCTTGGTAGGCCTTTTCTTAGGCAAGAAGTTATCCTTTCAAGCTTATCAATTCCCTATAAATCTAGATCTTCAGATCTAGCCATTTTCTGCTGTCCAGCGAACCTCAAAATTTGACCACACCTTGGCCTCATATTACTATGACGTCATACAAAGTTTAGACCCCGATCTATGATCCTATACTGTAATGCCCTGTACTTTCCTGTGTGCTCGAGTATTACTATTATAAACTATATTAGTACGTTTGAGTGAAGGTGCAAATAACCTATTTTATTCTCCATCATTTGATAAATCTCGACCCACCATTTAATTTTAATAGTTGGAATAACAAAATTGCATATATAACTATTAATTTAAAAAAATCAATAACTGAATGTTAAGACCCACGTACTGTGGCCCACTTACAAATTTAAAATGATTTAATCCTTCAAGGTAAAGCCCTATGAATAGATGGCATTGATTAGTGTGTGACCCACATAAATAATATATAGACTAATAATAATAATGATAATAATTTCATATATATGTATATATATATATATATATATATATATAAAGTAATTTACATTTGATAAACCTATAAAACATGGTCAAAAGAGAGAACCATCTGATTAAATATAAAGAGATGATATAATAACAAATTTAATAATACAAATGATATTAAAAACAAAATAAAAAAATAATATTTAATATTACGCATATGAAATAGGCCATCTGATCTATAATCTGACCATTAAACTCTAGTTAAGTGGTTCCTTGGACTCTATTTACCGTTGATGTCCAATCTCAAAATGATCAAACGATCTGATCAACAAAAATCTACAATCAAGGGGCCGAAACCTAAATTTATGGGTTATCTGACGGATGGATCCACTGAAAAATTAGTCTGATGGTCTAGCAGTAGTAGTAGAGTCAAATTAACGGAATAGATTAATTAAAGACATCACTGTGGACCCCACTTATGAGCTGAGTATGCACCCACAACATACCAAACCAATAATCGGGTCAACTGTGTGTTGACCTAATGATTTCCGAAATAGGGAAACTACTTCCCTCCTTTTTCTTTTAAATTAACAGCGAGTGTGCTGTGTCCCACAGATTTCAATCAAGTGGCCCCATTGGAGGTCTGACCAATGATCTAAACCGCCCATATTATGGAGAACCTAAAGTCGCCCGACCCTGCCCATTTTCACCTGTTGGATTGCTCAGGTGCACACACACCAACGCACGTGCAAGATGACTGTGCACAACCACGTTTCCAAAATGGAAACTGCCAAGCTGGCAATCCGCGTGCGGAGAAATCCTCTGATCCTAGCCCTCCATTTAGGTGGCTCTCAGCCGTCCGATGCACGTGGTTTAGAGTTTTATGAAAGAAAGAGATGGAAGGTGAGATAAATGGTGCGATAGTGCGTTGGCACGATCCCAGCCACCCATCCGTTTCAGAAAACCACCTTGAATCAATCCAGGGCATCCAAATCAGGATATAACATCCCAAGAAAACCTAAAATGCGAGCAACATGAAGGAAATCCACAGCCGCAATAGGTTCTTCCTGATTTTCCCAAAAATCGAGCCGAGAGCTTTCAAGCTCTAACTCACCAGGATAACTTCGTTGGACCTTCGATTTTTCTACTCCACGAGCTCCTTGGAGCTAATCCAGACTATCCCATGCTGTCAAAATGAAGAAAGGAGCAGTGGGAGGAAATCTGCCATTGACGCCGGTGCTCTTCTTCGTCGTTCTACTGCACCAAGCGATGCGAATCGAGCCAAACACCGAGCTATCTGCGTCTGCTCGACTCAGACCGATATTCCAGAAGAGAGAGAGAGGGAGAGGAAGAAGAAAGAAGAAGGAAGAAAGAGAAAGTAGGGGCTGCTAGACGAACTTCCAGTCGGCCGTTCGAAGCAGACCCGGTTGTGTTCATAAGAACAACCTTCTGATTAGTCCCAGCTCGTCGTAGGGCTTGCTCTGACCTCTCTACACCATCATATAGGGCCGCTCCCGGTAGCAGGTATAAATTCAAAGAAACCCCATCCCTGCAAGCTCCATTTCAGGCAGCCATTAGCGAGTTGACTCAGTAGCTGTTTAACCAAAACCAGATTATAAGCTCGATCAGCTGTTGGGGGAGGGTGTACTCAGGTCTATATTTTATCACTAGTACAAGGTAGCTTTCACCAAGGTACGAAACTGGATAAACCCACTATCTCCAATCGAAAGTTCTCTCGACTCAAACATGAGTTGACTCGCCCAGTTTTCCAACTGAGTCGAATCTAGAATAAACCCCAAGCTAATGGAAGATACCACCTCAAGAGAGTTTGAGAAGCCTCACTCATCTTGGACCCAACAAATATTACTACAATAGGTGGTTTCCCCTAAACCCTGCACTCAACTAGATTGTAGTTAAGAATCTCAACTGAGTCAACTCTGTAGTGACTCACTGACCTTATAATGTCTCATATAGGTGTTGTTTGTAACTGTCCTCCTGGAAAGATATTTCCCTTCAATCAATTCCAAGATCAAGACTCTTAAACTCATTTTGTAAAGACGCAAGTCAAGGATAACACCCACCCAAGGTGAGGAATGTCCCACTTGGCTTCTTTCATCCTTATAATCCAAATTGGTTTAAGCATAATGAGTAGAATAGTTAAAATTTTCACTCCCTTTCTATCTAATTGTTATTGAAAATTTCTAATGTATGTCTCACATCATATTACTCTAATCCCATGTTATAAGATTTGGTAATATACTATTCATGACTATAATTGAAATTGTTGGAAATATGTACTTCCCCATTAGTATAAAATGAAGTAAAGATCTTGATTCCATACATCTTCTAATATGTATTATTGCTCCTTACATGTACTAAACTCCATTTAGTATAAACCTAATACGTATGAAATAAGGTGGATGGTGATTGAACCCTTTCATTTCCATTATGTATAGATGAACATGTAGTACTTTATTTTACAACTTAAATTCCTAATTGGATAGTGTAGACACGTGAAAATTGGCGTCCACACTGATCTCTATTGTATGGTGATTTGGGTGATAGGCTGATTATGGATGTTGGAGTCGCCACTAGCCAATTAATATCAAAATCCCGCAGTTGGCTAGAACCCGCGGAATATGTAAGGTTGGAGAAATCTGAAGACTTTCCTACCTTGGATTGACTCCTGGTCTGCGATCCAGGATTCCAGGTAGGGGACCTCGGTTACAAAAGGGAAGGAGTTAGGCACCCTCTTTGCCCGTACAAATGTACGGTCTCTACTTAGTATGGTAAAACAATCTCAAGGGATGATTGATGCTGTGGTCGAGATGGGACTAGGCACACATATGGATTTCTGATGCGGCAAGATCCGAGATTTTGGCAAGCCACAAAGTATACGTCCAACAGCGTATCTAGAAGGCGGATGTGATGATGCTTAGGCAAATGGGTAAAGAAAATGAACTAGATTACTAGGAATTTCTGATGTGACAAGATCCGATGTTCGGCAAGTCACATAGCATACGCTCGCTAGAAATCTAGAGAAGCAAGGGGGTTGAGAAGGGAATGAGTGTCATGATGAATGCTTATATGTAGAATGAATGGATCTTTGGCTTGATCTTAAGTCGGCTAGGACATGGACTGAACCATGACTAAACTGGGCTAAGGGATAACTGGAAAATCTAGACTTGGAGGCTTTAGAGCTCCTCCTCACTCACTCTCTTCCTCCCTATCTCCCTCTCTCTCTCTCACTTAGCTTTGGAAATGAGAAGTGGATTGTTGAAATGTGAAGAGGAGAGGGCTATTTATAACCTTCTCCAATGACATTGCTATAATATTTGGGATTAAAAAGGGTTAAAAGCTGAGGTGGTAAGTGGTGATTGGTTAAGGAGAGAGAGACACCACGTGGTGCATTCTCATTGGCTATGGGGCTTGGTAAATGGTAAATAGTGAAGATGAGAGGGGTAAATCCAGGAGAAAGTTAAACTTTTGGACGCTGGGACAGCTGTCCACACGCGAACCGTGAGTGGCGGTAGCCCGAGTACCGCCGGCGATAGTCCGACTACTGCCGGCTGTAGTCAGACTACCGCCTGGATCTCGCTTGGGCCGGGCTCACGCGTGCGGGCTTTGCTTAGTGTGCGGGTTCGCACAGTGGTCTCCTTTCGGAGTTTAATGGCTTGGATAGATGAGTTTAGGCTTGAGTAAAGGGTTTTGATCAAGGTATAAGGTATAAGCGGGGGCTGTGTGTGGATTGAACGGTTTGAATCAAGGTTTTAGGTCCTGGTTCTAAGGTTTTTGAGAATTTTGGGTCAGGGTTAGGTTTAAGCTAGGATTAGAATTTGGTTCAAGGTGTGATCATGGTTCTTTAGCCTTCTCAATATGTTAGTCTGTGTGGGGTGTCTACAGATGCCCCTCTTTGACTGAGGTTGTGAGCAACCGAAGGTCAAAGCGAGTGGACACCCCACCCTTCTGGTCAGAAAGGATAGTGATTCGAATCAGTTGCTTACCATTGTATCATTGTCAGTTGACTGTTTGGAAAAAGATGACGACACATATCACGAGGGTTGAGGAAAACATTGTGATTGTCCCCTGCACATTTGTCGCGGCTTTATGGGTCACCAATCACAACCCTTTCACGTCAGATTGTTAATAGCATTGGATGATAAGTCTGAAAAGTAGGGCCTCTGCGCATTGGTGCGGCTTTACGAGGATTTCCATACTGTTTGGTCTGTCGTTCCTTCGCTACGTAATCACCCTAGGAGTATTCGTTCTGTTTGATCGTCAAAGAGGTTAACTGCCCTGCATGTTGGTGCGGCCTTACGGTGAACTCACTACACTGACTTGGACTCGATCAAATTTTACGAACATCCCGGATTAGATACGTGCAGGTAATCTTTTGTCATGCAATCTTCTAATTCTGATACTTTGGTTACAATGAATTGTTGTCACTTTGAGTTTGATTATTCTTTCCAGAAATGGATCCACTCATTTCTACTGGCATTCTTACGACTGTCCTGATATAGGGATCGGGCTAATCGCACATGTATCATGTACGGATTCGATCATCCTTCGGGGAAACTGGAAGAGATCGAATCTTATTTAGCTATTTGCACTGACCGCAACTGGAGAATATGGAAGATTCCTCAGTATACTACATATCGCGTGTGTTTTTGAAAACTTTGTTTGAATTCCCTTTGGAACTAGATTCCTTAGGGATTTTATTTGGATTTTTTTCTTTTTTTTTTTTGAAAAACATCTGTTCGATTTTGCTGGTGGGCGTTGTCTTTCAGTTTTATTTGTAGAAAACGGCCTCCACTAATAAATTAATGGGGCCTGATGGTTTAGAAGAAGTGTCCTTTTCGGGGCTATACTTCCTGGGGATTTATTTTATTTTGGAATTGCTGGTAATTTTGTGATATTTTGGGATTTTTTGGAAATTTGGAATGTTGGAAATTTTGGAGGTGGTCCAACAGGAGGACTGGTTAATGCAGAAGACCGGTTAATGCAAATGGGCGAGGCTAGCTTTTTTCGTCATCATGAGATAGACCTGTTGGATGAGGGGATGCCCATTTTTTATGATTCGCCTGCGGATCCCGGGTCCCAGATCGTGGATGGCGTGCTTGTTCGGACTTGTCGACTGCAGCCACGTGGCACCTGCTCTAAGCGGTTACATATCTAGATCGACAGCCTGACCGAGTCTGAGATCTTTGAGTTGGGCTCTTTAGGCTTCAGAGAGGTTCTTCATTTTCATCGAGTTCGTCTAGATTGGCGACTGTTGAGTGCAGCTTCGTATGACTGGGTTCTGACGCTAAACCTATTTTCTTTTAATGACTTGGAGTTGGGCCCATTGTTGGAGGAGTTTTCGCGTCTGTCTGGTCTTCCCCTGACCCAGGAGCCTTACGTTCCTTCGTTTGAGCCTGTTCGTCCTTCTGACCTGATTTCTTGGTTCAGATTTCTTACCGCCCTTCCTACTACAACGGGCGGGGCCGGTGAGCTCTCCCTCGAGGTCTTGTACGATCGCTGTTCTACCGCCCGTGGGGGACCTGGATCAGACGACCAGGTTCAGTGCTTGAATATACTGATATTTTGTGTCTTGGCTTAGCTGATTTTTTTGGGTTAGAAACAGTTATCGCTGGCAGTTTTGTTGGATGTCTTCTGCCGTGTTTTGCATCGCGGGAGCATTACTTCTGTGGTGTTGGCAGAGCTCTTCTTAGGACTGACTAAGTGCTCCCTTGGACATACTCGTATCCTCCAGGGCTGCTGCTCATTCATTCAGGTATTCTTTGTTCTGCTCCTTTCTGTTGCTTTGCTTTCTGTTTACAACTTAAGCTTGATTTATTCCTTTCCCAGGTATGATTATGGGAGCATTTGTATATGACCCTTATGCTTGCGTGGCCCGATTCCCGCCGCGATGATGTGTTGTCTTTGTTACTTATGGTTTTCCCCTTGGTGCTGAGGCCACTGAGTCGTTGTACCGCTGCATGCTCTCTCAACTTCGAGGGTGGGAGGTTAGCTGGGAGGCTACCTGGCTCTGTCGCTCGCCATTGATTTGCAGCGCAGCTCGGACTCCTTTGCTATTGCTAGGTCTTCGGGGGTACTGCTCTTACCATCCCGTGCGATTCCTCTGACAGTTTGGTTTCTAGTAGGATATTCCGGAGTTTGCCTTCTCTGGATTTGGGCATGTCCCTCTTCCTTCTGATTTGATTGCCTTGTATAGACAGATATGGATTTCCTGGCAAGTTTCCTTGGATACGACAGCTCTGGATCTCGAGTCTTAGGCCCCTCCTCTGGCAACAGTGCCATATCAGTGATGGGTTGCGGAGCAGTCTCTTTATCGACAGGTCCCGGGCTGGCATTTGGCAGATGAGGCTGCTGATCAGGACATGGTGGGTGATACTATTTCATCCTCTTCATGTGTTGTCAACTCGTTCGAGGCTTTTGAGGAGCGACCCTTCATTGATCCTTCCTTCTTGCTGGCCACACATGGTCACCTGATCAGCGAGATTGCCATCCTTCGTTACACATGTGAGGACATGGCCCGTCGGTAGGCAGTGAGGCAATGGAATGATGAGAGCATGCTTGCAGCACATTGCCTAGATAGAGATGATGCCTTCTACATGCGCATGGAGATAGAGAGGCGTAGACAGAGATTATCGATGTATGAGGGATAGGGGCTCACCTGTGATCCTTGGTTGGTAGCTGATTGCTTATTTTGTATGCATGCATAGTTTTGTTTTTTGAAACTAAAGGAAAGTAGGGTACTTGTAAGAAAAAACTTTTAAAGAAATAAAAGATTTTTGTTTTGTGCCAAATTTGTTAATGTTCGCTTGTGTTTGGATTTGTGCTTTGAATGGTAGGGATCAGAATCTTGAGTTCAGCCCACGTTGTGTGCAGCTCCTAGATTATGTCCTTAGGGTCTTGGTTCTTTGAGAGGGTGTCGGAGATCGCATCCCCGGATTTGAGTGGAGTTTGATAGAGAACTGATCCGCAATTGATTTTTCCTTTGTATCTTGCTGTGATGCTTGCTGTCTTGGCTTCTTCTGCACCTGCACTTTTATTATTATTATTATATATATATTTTTATTTTCTGCTATTTTTACCCGTAGCGCCCTTTCAGGTTTTCATTACGTCCAGCTCTTCCCCGTCATTTTTGCCCATAGCGTCTTTTCAAATTTTCATTATGTCCTGGGTTTTGATCTTGCCTACCCCTAGGCAACTGTGCTTTTTTACCCTTGGTGCCTTTTCAGGTTTTCACCAAGTCCGCTACATGTCCGCTGTTTTTACTCAAAGTGCCCTTTCGGGTTTTCACCTTGCCCTTTTTGCTTAGACATGTCTCCCCCCCCCCTTTTTCTTTTTTTATTTGGAGTGCCGGGCGAACCGGAGAGACTTCCTTCATAGCCGACCAACTGGTTATCTTCCTGTCCTTGTCTTTGAGCACAATCATAAGCTGCTTTTAGTTGGGTTATTTGGGAATGATGGGATGGACTTATTCTCTTTCCTTCTTTTTGAGGTTTTTTTTTTTTTTTGGGGATTTTCTTCTTTTTCCTCATTTTTTTTAATTCTCTTCTTTTTGTGAGAGAAATGGCAGGTGTTTCCTGATGGGAGAGGTGGCGGATATATACATTTGTTTTTTTTGGTTTTCGGTGGGAAATGTGATGGGTGCAGTTTTGCGATTGTAATCATTGATAAGGTTAGGTATGGTTACCTATGATAGATTTTCACGTTGTCGGCATTGATGAGTTCAGGAAGATCTTTTCCTTTCAGACTGGTGAGCCGAAGAGCCCCTCCTGAGAGTACTTCTCAAATGATAAGCGGTCCGTCCCACGAGGGTTCGAACTTTCCACTAGGATTTGGTAAGTGTGGTGGTAAGATACTCTTTATAACCATGTCACCGATTTTGAAGCTTCTCTTTCGGACCCTCTTGTTGTAGGCCCGAGCGATCCTCCGTTGATAACATTGGGAGTGGCTTAGCACTCGCATACGCTTTTCATCTGCCAGATGTAGTTGATCATACCTTGCTTGCTGCCACTCGCCTTCCTTGACTTCACTTTCCAGCAATATCCGCGGTAATGGGATTTCGATTTCGACTAGCAGCACTGTTTCCATTTCATAAACTAGTTCGTATAGTGTTGCGCCTGTAGCAGACCGTATAGATGTTCGATAGGCCCAGAGTGCGTAAGGAAGCATTTCTGACCAATCACGGTATGTCTTCACCATTTTCTCCAGTATGCGGATGATGGTCTTATTGGCAGCTTCGACCCCACCATTCATTTGAGGGTAGTAGGGGCTTGACTAATGGCGCTGGATCTTGAACTTGTCGAGGAAATCGCTCATCCTTTTATTGACAAACGGAGTTCCGTTGTCAGTAATAATGGCCTGAGGGATCCCATAACGACTGATGATGTTGTTCTTCATAAATTTGACCACATGAGATGCTGCAATGGTGGTGTAGGAAGCCTCTATCCATTTGGTGAAGAATCCACTGCCACCAGGATGTATTCGTGCCCGTTTAATGCTTTGGGACTGATCTTGCCGATGATGTCTAATCCCCATAAAGAGAAGGGCCATGGATCTGATTTGCATGTTTTTGACACTTGTAGCATTTCCTGACGTGTTTGCAGCAATCTGTCTCCATTGTAAGCTAATAGTAGCCGAGTTGTAAGATCTTCTTTGCCATCATGTGTCCATTCATTGTGGGTCGCATAGTCCTTCTTGGATTTCTGACATGATCTGTGTTGCTTCTGTTTCATCCGCGCAGCGGAGAAGGACTTGGTTGAAGGATCGCTTGTAGAGGATGCCCCAGTAATCCTAAATTGTGCTGCTAGCCGTTGGATAGTACGTCGATCAGCTGGGGCTGCTCCTTTCGGGTATTTCTGATGTTCGAGATATTCTTTGATGTCTGTGTACCATGGCCGATCATTTGGGGGAGGTTCAGCTTCGTCAATCTGTAGGCAGAATGCAGGTTCCTCCTAGAGTTCAACGGTGAGTTCCCATTCAGCCACTCCTTTTGGGATTTCCAACATTGAGGCGAGGGTAGCTAGAGCGTCTGCAAATTGGTTCTTGATTCGGGGCATGTAAGAGAATGTGATCTTTTCAAATTCCTCAGCTAAATTTTCTAGGTAGACAGATTATGGAATCAACTTTTCATCCTTGGTCTTTCAATCACCATTTATCTGATTGATGATGAGTTGTGAGTCTCCAAAGACTCGTAACTTTTTCACATTGAGGATGATGGCTTGTCTTAGACCAGCGATGCAGGCTTCATATTCAGCTATTTTGTTAGTGCATTGGAATGCCAGCCTTCTGGATATGGGAATTGGGACGTCATCGAGAGAGTAGAGTATGACGCCTACTCCACTCCCTTTTGAGTTTGCGGCCCCGTCGAAGAAGAGTATCCATTCTCTTGCCTTTCTTTCTTCTTCTTCCTCAATCAGGAGGATGTCCTCGTCAGGGAAGAAGGTCTTCAGCGGTTGGTAGTCAAGCAGGGAGTGGGCTGCTAAGTGGTCGGCCAGTGCATGCCCCTTAATTGCCTTCTGAGTGACATAAGTGATGTCGAACTCAGAAAGCAATAGTTGCCGTTTTACGATCTTGCCCGTTAGTGCTGGTTTTTCGAACAAGTACTTCAACGGGTCCATGCGAGCGAGTAGAAGGATCAGGTGAGCGATCATGTACTGTCGTAGGCGTTGTATCGCCCAGACTAGGGCAAGGCACATCTTTTCTAAGCTAGAGTATTTGGCTTCGTAACTTGTGAATCGTCGGTTTAGATAGTATATCGCCTGTTCTTTTCTTCCTGTATTGTCGTGTTGGCCAAGAACGCATCTGATTGCTTCTGCTGCGACGAAGATATACAGCAGTAATAATCTACCCGGAGTAGGTGGCATGAACACTAGGGGATTTAGCAGGTATTTCTTGATCCCGTCGAAGGCCGTTTGACAGTCGCTATTCCATTCCTTTGGCGAGTTCTTTCGTAGTAGCTTGAATATGGGCTCATAGATCAGAGTGAGTTGTGTGATGAATCAGCTGATATACTGGATTCGCCCGAGGAAGCCCCAAAATTATTTTTCAGTCTTGGGTGGTGGCATTTCGATGATTGCCTTAGTCTTGGTCTCGTCCACCCGGATACCATCTTCGCTGACAATGAAGCCTAGCAGCTTGCCTCTGGTTGCACCAAAGACACATTTTTGCAGATTGAGGCGAAGCTTGAACTTTTTTAATTTGTCGAAAAGCTTCTCGAGATCTTCGAAGTGTCCTTCGATTGTGCGAGACTTGACAATCATGTAGTCCACGTAGACTTCCATTTCCTTGTT
Organism: Magnolia officinalis; assembly: GCA_021015155.1. NCBI lineage: Eukaryota > Viridiplantae > Streptophyta > Magnoliopsida > Magnoliales > Magnoliaceae > Magnolia > Magnolia officinalis. The sequence goes on from JAJHSJ010000002.1 coordinate 65,812,054, forward strand.
TATCATGTCATGAAACAAGGCAGCCATGGCTCGCTGATATGTAGCTCCTGCATTCTTCAATCCGAAGGGCATGACCCTGTAACAAAAAGTTTCCCATGGTGTGATGAAGGAAGTCTTCTCACGATCCTCGATGGCCATCTTGATCTGATTATAACCGGAGAAACCGTCTATGAAGGAGAAGATCTTATGTCCAGCAGTATTATCCACCAGTGTGTCGATATAAGGCAGAGGGAAGTCGTCTTTAGGGCTTGGTTTGTTAAGATCTCTGAAGTCGATGCACATCCTGACTTTCTCATCCTTCTTTGGAACTGGTACAATATTTGCGAGCCATTCTGGGTAGTTATAGACTACCAAGAATCTCGCATTATATTGTTTAATGACTTCATCGTGGATTTTCAGGGCCCATTCTGGCTTCATTCTTCTCAGCTTCTGCTTGACGGGCTTCATGTTGGGTTTTGTTGGTAGATGTTGTACCACCAAGTCTTCATCGAGCCCTGGCATGTCTTCGTATGAGAAGGCAAAGTTGGACAATCTTAGTTTCAGAAACTCGATCATCCTCTGCTTGTACTCCGGGTACAATGACCTTCCTATGCACACCTCTCTGGGAGATTGCGCTGACCTTAAGTTCACAACTTCGCAGTCGTCTGCTACAACATTGGCCTTGTTTTGAATTTTTCGAGAGAATCCTCGAATTCGAGGGCTGTATCATCATTTCCCTCATCTTTGGCTTCATCCAAACCCATGAGTTCAAAGTCCAACTCTAGATCGAAATCATACGAGTCGACTTCAAACTCCTGCAATGTGTGTGAGGTGTTTGGCGCAGTGATTTTCACAAAAATTTTCTATTGTTTTGGTTTTTTGAAAATTTTCTGGTGTTTTGTGATTTTGAGAAATATTTGGTTTTTTTTATATTTTTGGGAATATGTGATGTTTTTGTGTTTTGAAGGTTTTCTGATTTTTTTGTGTCATTAAGAGATCCCGAAAAAGATGGTGTTGCAAACCATGATTGATCTTGTCCTAGTTCAGGGTACCCACCACTATTTACATTGGCGTTTTTTTTAGGCCGGCATTGATGATGGTTCACCGGCTGCTTCGATTGTTAGGGGGATAGCTGACCAGCTTGGTTCTTTCCTCCTTTCAATTCTGTTGTTCTGATCTGTTTGTTCCTGAGGGTCACCCGTCTCGATGACCATGATGTTTGTTGGGCTGGGTTCAGAGTCGGAGTCTGATTCAATCTCTTCACCCAGGAGTTGGAATTCTTCTGGCTCCTCGAATTCACCTAGTGACGGGACTTTGACATCCTTCCAATCAAGGGCGGGCCATTTTCCCTTGTCAACCCAAGGGATGGGCTGCTTCTGCCCCTTGTGTTGTTGAGCTGGCGATGGGAATGTGTCCCCTTGACTATGGGTGGAGATGGGTGTCTCCCCATTCTTGCCTACGTCTTTTGCAAGTGGCACCCCTGGTTCTGGGTCTCCTATGGATGACCTAGTTTCCTTGCCCCTAGCTTCATGTGATGAGCCTGAGGGTTCTGCCTCTAGCTTTAAATGTGCCTTTGATGCCCTGAGGATCCTATCCCACCTTATTGGTGGCCAGATGGACTCCTGGTTAGCATGTTCTGTGAGTTTGAGTTGCTGGAGTTGGTCCTCAAGGGAAATCGTAGTGTCTTCACAAATTGCCCCAACCTTAATGAACTTAATGGGTGTGTACTTAAATGGTTGACCCTTTTTTAGCCTTTCAGTTTGATCATCTGGTGTCGGCCGATACCCTAGTCCCAATCTCTGTACGTTGGCGGGTGCTGGCTTTACCACCATACCTTTTTCATGGAACTCGGTACGGTAATTCAGGATCAATCGCTCAGCAAGGGGGATGACATATTCAGCAGCAAGAGGTCGTGGATTGGCGATTGCATTCACATTTTCAAATTCAAAACTGTGATATGATATATCACCCTCTGCATGCTGAACATCGATCACTGGGATGTCAGTTTCTGGAATACTGACCGTCACCGGTAGGATGGTTTCTGGCTCGGCCAATACTGAAATGATTTGATTACCCGAAGGGAATTTAACCCTCTGATGGAGGGTGGTAGATGGGATGACTCCAATAGCATGAAGCCATGGTCGTCCTAACAGAAGGTTAAATGAGACAGGAATGTCAATGACCTGAAACGTGATAAGGGTCATGTCTAGTCCAATTTGTAACTCAAGGTCGATTTCTGCCTCAACTTGTCTTCGGGAGTTATCGAAAGCTCTAACACTCATGGTACTGGGCCTGAAAGCAGACGGTTCTATCCTTAACCGTTCAGCAGTCCTTAAAGGGCACACATTGAGATTAGATCCATTGTCAATAAGCACGAGTGGGATCTTGAAATTCTTGTGGTGGACGACTATGTTTAATGAGCATCTGTGTTTATGACCTTCATATGGTAATTCATCATTAGAGAAGGTGATAGCCCATGGTGCAAGAAGTTGTCCGATCATACTTGCCACCATTTCGGGAGGTACATCAGGAGAGATATGGGCATCATTCAATGTTTTCGCAAAGATTTCTCGATGCGATCTTGATGTGCATAGGAGTTCCCAGATGGATATTTGAGTAGGAATGGTTTTGAGTTGAGTTGTTATGTCATAAGCAACATCGGTCTTGCAAATGGTTCCCGACAAAGTTCCCCGGGTTTCTTTCTGATTCTGATTATTTCTCCTGAAATACCTCCCGTTATTACCCACTTCATCACATTCTGGGTAATGCCATGGAACTGCTTTTGGGTAGTAGGAGAGAACCACCCTTCCAGGAATATCAGTGGTTCTTGAGAATGGGGAGTTGTGGCTGAAATGTTTTGTGATGGATCCGATGATTTCTCTTGAGGTGCCACCAAGTCCTGACAGTTTTAGAAGTAGAGTTTTCTCCCCCTTTTTGATGTGTAGGAAGGGTCCTCTGAGCATGTGCCAGCTGGTGAGGCATCAGGAATGTTGGGGCTTGAACTGGGGGTGCCCCTTGCAAGGTTAGCGGGGTTAGATCAGGGAGACCTATCGGGAGGACAATGGGTTCAGGATTTGACCTTTTTGGATGTACTGGGGATGGAGTTGAATGTGCCCCTTTGGGGACAAGATGCTGCGGGTGTGACCCGTTGGGTGCTGCTTCAAGAAATACAAGAGGCGGTGTTGATGGTGCTGCTTCTAGAAAGACCAGAAGTTAAGTGGCTGGTGCTGCTTCAAGGAATACTTGTGGCTCAGGCAATGGCGCCTGTTAGTATCCCCATGCCCGGTTTGCTGTGTCGGGCATGATTGCTTATATGAAATGGTGTAGAGAGGAGTATGTGGGTTGCCCTCCTTCAATGTGGTTGACAGTAGAGGTGCTTAGCGTGCTGGGTCTTGCTTGATGCGATGACAGAGGATTTTGGAGAATGTTGGCCTGAGATGTATTATTGGCCTGTGGGGTGATCGCAATCTTCTGGCTTTCAATCAAATCTTGGACCGCATGTTTCAAGGCGAAGCAGCGGTCCATTAGGTGGGCAGGAGCCTGGTGATATGCGCAATATTGATTTTCATTGTAACCAGAAGGCAAGGGATTAGGTGGAAGTCAAGGCTGGAGTGGTGTCAACAACTGCTTTTGCATGAGCATTATCAGCACTTGACTGTATGATTGTGCTAAAGGGGTGAACTTCCTTCCTAACATTGCCTGCTTGTATGGACCTTGGGCATTTTCCCTAGGCTGTTGCGATTGTTGTTGAGACGGCTGTGCCTGATATCCCTGTTGGGTTTGCTAAGGTTGGTACTGCCTATTTGACTGTGGCTCTGGTTGCGGAACATACTGATTGCCTTGAGTGTTAGCGATGATGTTGTTAACTTCCGTAGCACGTTGAGCGGGAGTAATGCTATTTCCATTCCCATATCTAATGGGTTTCCCCTCAACTTTGTTTCTTTTGATTGAGGGGGCGTGGTGTGGCCATGGGAAAATGGTCCTAGCCCTGATCCTAGCTTTTACTTGTTCTCCAGCCCGAATGAACTGAGAAAAGTTGACGTATGGGTACGAGATTAGACATCCCGAAATGTTGGGGTTTGCGGAATGTACGATCATGGATATCTGTTCTTCGTCATCGATGGGGTTCCTCATTCGAGCTATCATGGCTCGCCATCATCCTACGTATGCTGATAAGGACTCATCGCTTTTTTGTCTCAAGGCAGCCAGGTCAGACCTTCTTGGAGCCATGTTCACGTTGTATGAAAACCTATCAAAGAATGCCTGGGAGAGCTTTTCCCAGGTTTGGATTTGATGACAGTCTAGCAAGGTGTACTAATCCAAAGCGTCACCCTTGAGGGATTTCTGGAAGAGCCGTTCAAGGCTCCATCATTCCCTGCTATTGCGTTGAGTTCCCCAAAAAATGCTTTCAGGTGTGCTGTGGGGCACCCACTACCGTCATACCTTTTAAACTATGGTACCTTGAAGTTTGAAGGTACCCGAGCGTCTGGGAAGGGAAAGAGATCCCTGAACTTCGTGGATGGGTGATCCACTCCTGCTATCTCTAAAGCTGATTTTGTACCATTTGCAACTGCTCTCGTAATTCTTTAATTTCTGACTTGCCCTGTTGCGGATATCTTCCCCCTTGCTGTAGGGCTTGTGCTACTTCCTCTTCATATGAATCAAGAATAGGTGGTTGCTGGAAAGATGGTGGACTCTCGGTGGCGAGAGGTACATGAAATTGAACACCGCTCCCTTTCGGAGGAGGGTGTGATGTTCGGAAATGGCTTCTGCCTGTGGTATCTGCCAATTCTGGAATGTTACTCCCGTTAGGGGGAGTGAGTTAGACTCGAAACTGGCCCCCTTCATGGGCATCCACTAGTTCTTGTCGGTGGTTCTTGTTAGGAGGACCTTGCGTTATAACTTGATTGTTGTAATGTGCTGAGTATAGATGTGCGGGAGGGTTACTCCCAATTGCTGGCTGTTGTTGATCTTGCGTCGTCTCTCAAAGAGGAGAGAGCACAGGATTTGCTGGAGGAATGAGAGAGAAGACAAAAGGGTCGGAGGGAGTGAGCTGTTCTATACACTAGGCTGGATTGCCTGTGCATTCGGTGTAGCATTTGGTACCAGGCGAAGTAATAGCTCTTGCATTACTCGAGGCTTTGGGCCATTTCTTGCATGGTGGTATTGACTTATGGGTCTGTTGGAGCTACTAGTAATGGTGCTGGTGTATGTGCGGGTGCGGATGTTTCGGGAGCTGGTTGAGGTGCCGACTCTTCTTCATGGGTAGCTTGAGAGGTCATGGCTGCACGGGATCGAGTGGTCATGGTTCAAATCTCAAGAAAGACCAAGCCGAAGATTTTTTATTTTTGTATGATGATTTCCTTTGAAACAAAAGTACCACACACTTTCGAGTTGGATCTCAACTAGTGCGAGCTAGCCATCCCCAGTGGAGTCGCCATTCTGTAGACACTTGAAAATCGGCGTCCATACTGATCTCTATTGTATGGTAATTATGGTGATAGGATGATTATGGATGTTGGAGTGTTGAGGCATAAAAATATCTCATTGTAGTGGTAAGAAAAATCCATGTCGGGGGTATTTTGGTAAAAATCAATGTCTGGGGTATTTTGGTAAAAATCCACTCCGGGGGTATTTTGGTAAAAATCCATGTCCAGGGATAGTTTAGGTATTTTGGTAAAAATCGCAGGGATAGTTTAGGTATTTTGGTAAAAATTCATGTCTAGGGGTAGTTTGGGTATTTTGGTAAAAATCCATGTCCAGGGGTAGTTTAGGTATTTTGGTAAAAATCCATCTCCAAGGGTAGTTTAGGTATTTCAGTAAAAATGCATTGAAAATGGTAGTTTGGTAAAAAAGAGTGCACAGGTGTCATTTTAAGGGAAAGGTTGTACACCACTACTTAAGAGAGAGCTTGGTGGACACCATGGTTTAAGAAAAGAAGATATCCATATGTGAATGGATAAGTGATGGTGATCACCACTTTATAAGAGTGGTGGGGCCTATAAATACCCCTCCCTGCTTCATTTGAAGGGGTTGGATCAGTTGTTCGATCAGATGGTGGGCCAGAAAATGAAGAAGAAGAAGTGAGGAGAGAGAGAGAGTTGCTGGTTGCGCGAACTGCGTAAAGGAGAGCTATGGTTGCGCCGACCCGCGCAACGAAAGTCGCTGTTGTGCTCACCGCGCAACGAAAGTCACTGTTACGCAGTCTGCCTATTGTGCGACCCACGCAACAGATACAGGAGTCTAAGGGGTGACTCCAGTAAGCCATATGTCAAGTGATGCCGTCCGATGGAAGGTCCCCATTGCGTAAACCGCGCAACCGGCCGGATCTTCAGCCGTGCGTAAACAAAGGATTCCATCTTTCCTTTCACTGTGTTAATGGTGTGGTACAATATAGCCATCTTTCAAGAAATCCACACTGTCCACTGGATTCCTCTCGAGATTTCAACCGTGAATGGTGAACTTTGATCACCGATGATGTGGACCACTGAGACAATCAAGCTGAAATAACAGTCGAACGGTCGCTTTGTGATCGCCATAGTAATCATGAGAATGTACATGGCCAAGAAAGATCAACATGGTTCTGAATGGTTTTTCTCCCTCTACCTGACAGACGATTCAGATCGACCTTCTATTTCATGATGGTGGCCCACTACAGATGAACCGATCCACTATTTTGCAACAGAGTCGACGTACGTCGACTCCGTGAAGTTTGATCTCTCATTTGTGGAAGCCAAGTGAAAGATCCACACTGCTCATTCGATTCACGACGAAAAACCATTCGAAAAGGACTAGTTTTAAAATGAAATCAGCATGGCCCGCAAGATTATCTACTTCGCCGTCCATTTCATGTTCGACGGTTAGAATGTTGCAACAGCCTGCATGGTTTCAAAATGCCACCTTGGCAAGGGTTAAAACTCCCTTCTAAACATGATGGACGGTCGGATCGATGATTTGAGTAATGACCGGGCCACACTGGGAAAATTGCAAATGCTGAGAGAGGACGTCGTGTGTTTTTTTGAATTTGAGAAGAAGTCGGTCAATGGGTGTTGACCGACTTTAAGAAATCCCATGCACGGCTCGTGCACTTGTGCTCCATGTACATGCAACGTCCATGTAGTTCCAACATGATGTTCGTGGGAAATTTGCTCCGTCCATCCGCTTTGCCACTATGTCTAACACGTTGAGACCGAGTTTGAAGTATATCCAGATATCTGGTGGGCTGCAAATCATGATCTCAGGGGCTGATCTATCAGTTTGGCCATTTTCAGAAGGATTCAAGAGCTAAAATTTGATGTGTATGGCTAATTTATGGTCTCAAGGCTACATATAAAGTTTCGAACTGATCGGATGGTGGCAACCTCGTAATCTTACATTCTGAATGGGTTTTTAGGCCCGTTTAACGGGATTGCTCCACATTTTAAAGAAGATTCAAGGAAGAATGATTGGAAGGATGCTCAGAGCTAATTTCAAGCCCAAGATTGACTGATCGATTCAACAATTCCTCCTAAGTACCTAGGAGATGATCGAAATAGCGCCAGAATGTTGCCGAAATCTCTATCTCCTTGGAGATTGGCTGATCGATTCAGCAATTCCTCCTAAGTATCTAGGAAATGACCGAAATAACGTCGGAACGTTGCCAAAATTTCTATATGGAAGACTTTGATTGATTGTACTTTATTTTCAGAATCAAGGGAATCCGAGGATGTAAATGAACTCAGGAAAAATGTGATCAATGTTCTCTCATTCTTTCTTTGTTATCATTGAATAAATCCCCCAAATCAAATGCATTTGTTTTCTTATCAAAACATGGAGTCGCCACTAGCCAATTAATATCAAAATCCCCCAGTCGGTTAGAACCCGCGGAATATGTAAGGTTGGAGAAATCCGAAGACTTTCCTACCTTAGATTGACTCCTAGTCTGCGATCCGGGATTAAAAGTAAGGGACCTCGGTTACAAAGAGGGAAGGAGTTAGGCACCCTCTCTGCCCGTACAAATGTATGGCCTCTACTTAGTATGGTAAAATAATCTCAAGGGATGATGGATGTTGTGGTCGAGATGGGACTAGGCACACATATGGATTTCTGATGCGGTAAGATCTGAGATTTCGGCAAGTCACGGAGCATACATCCAACAGCGTATCTAGGAGGCGGATGTGATGATGCTTATGTAAAGGGGTAAAGAAAAATGAACTAGATTACTAGGAATTTCTGATGTGATAGGATCCGATGTTCGGCAAGTCACAGAGCATACGTTCGCTAGAAATCTAGAAAAGCAAGGGGGTTGAGAAGGGAATGGGTGTCATGATGAATGCTTATATGTAAAATGAATGGATCTTTGGCTTGATCTTGAGTCGGCTAGGACATGGAATGAACCATGACTAAACTGGGCTAGGTTGGGGATTAGAATGATTAGGAAGATAGGGAATGAGCTAAGGGGATGCTGGAAAATCTGGACTTGGAGGCTTCAGAGCTCCTCCTTGAAAGTACCCTGGTTTGTCAAGTTACGTGAGTGTTAAGATAGATTATCTACAGAGCCTGATAAAAAGACAAATTCAAGCGTCTGCCCCAACCGGATTTGTGCAAGCTTGCCACAGGTAAATATTAAGCCTCACATCCCATGTCCCAAAACACCAGGTGAATAAAACCCTTTAAAAAAAGTTAGAAAATCATAGGGTTTTATGGTGAGAAAACCTTTTCAAAATAGAAAAATCTCTAAGTTTTTCTTGCCTTATCGATTTTATCGAAACACCCTCGATATGATTGACCTGCACTGTCGAGTCCTCGATGCTTCATTGATACCATCGAAAAGAGTACCAAATATGTCCAGCAACTTCACAACATATCTGGATGAATTATCGATGTATCGATACACCTATTGATACCATCGATACTCAAATCTCGAGCTCATTGAAAGTGGCTCGATAAGATCGACAGGCAGATTTCGGCACCCCTGTTTTTTAAAGAAAATTTCAAATTCCTTCGATATATCGATGGTCCTTCCGATATGATCTAAACTCAAATATCGATAAGATTGATGACCATCGATGATATCGATCGAGGGCGCACATTTCTTCCAGCAGATATTTCAGGTTGTTTTTAACTTTGATCTGGGGCCATTCGAGGAAATCGATATTCATATGTTGATGATATCGAGGCCGAGTCGATTGCATCAAAATTGGACACAAACTGTCCAGCGAGTTTACTGGTAAATCTATTGGATTTATCGATGCATCGACACTGCCTTCGATATCATCGATATGCAAATTCCAATGACATCGGCTGACCCCCGATCATATCATAAAAACCTGAAATATTTCATCACCAGTCTCTCTCATGCTTCAAATGTTGATAGATCGATCCTAATTTCGATTAGATCGGAGTTCGAAATCCAATGTCATCGACACCTGTTTCAATCCTATCGACAAGCTGGCAAAAGTTTTCAAAAGCGTATGACATTTGAGTTTGTGTCATCGAGCGGACCGTCGATGTTATCGAGAGTATACACTCGATGATATCGACACTGCTTGATGATATCGAACTCTGTTATAAATGTGACTATTTTATATCTGTTGGAACCTTTTGCCTATTTAAAGAGAGACTTGCCTTTATTGCTGACAGAGAAAGAAGAGAGTGCTTTTGTGTGTTTCAACTTATATCTTATATCCAAAGCCCTTTCTCTCAAGGGAGTTCATCCTCCAATCCACCCTCATCAATGATATTCAATAGAGTGGATTGGAGAATGAACTTCCGCATTCAAGGATCCTCCAACTACTAACTTAATGGTAAATCATTAAGATGGGATGCCTTGAATGCATAAGATTGAAATCGCTCTATCTTCCTGATAGGAAAACATTTTGAGAGTAGGATTCCATCTTGACCTTGACCCAATCCGAAGCTGAGTATTGGTACATCATTTTGTGTTGCGGATTAAGGGAGCAGAAGACTCTTCGTCAACAAGGAGGAGGAGATCTTCGACATTGTGTTTATCGGGACTCATCAACTTATTTGTAAGTATCTAGAGTCCAAGAGGACACTTGTGATCATTCCTTTGTAGGATTGGGTCTTAAGTGGTTCTCACCCTTTGAAGTCCTCATAGGAGGCCTTTGGCGGGAGTGTACATGGTGGGTGCATTGTGTGGACCCTTGCTCTGTGGAAAGCATAAACATCTAGTTAGGAGTGAACCAGTAAAACTCTGGGTTTGAGGTAAACCGCGTAAAACCTCAGGTTTGAGGTGAACCGTGTAGAAACCTCCAGTAGAGTCTTATGGAAGATCCTTGGCCAGTGTGCCTAAAAGTGGGTGCGTTGTATTGACCCTTGATCATGAGAGTATAAACAGTCAGCCTCAGTGTAGGTTGTAAAGGTTGAAGGTGAACCTAATTTAAAACCTTAAGTTTGAGGTGAACCGCTGTGAAACCTCCTTAGTGAAATCCGGTACACTCAAGGGTTGAGTGAGGTTACCGGGAGTGGATTAGACAAGTAATCGAACCACTATAAAAATGACTGTGTTTATGATTGCTCTTCTATGTGTGTGATTTGTGTCAATGCATTCATATTTATATATCTGATCACACCTCACACACATACACAGTCACATCTAAACATAAACTAAGTTGCATATTGCTATATCTTGAATAGTTTGTGATTGGATCCTCTACTTGGTTGCTAATAGAGTTACATTTGAGTGATCCCGATAATTGGATATTCATAGGATTAGTGAAGTAAGATTTTTAAATAAATCATAAAAATTTTAAAAAGTCCTATTCACCCCCCTCTAGGACATATTGGCATATTCCGACTTCAACTAAAGCGATCTTCACCGCAATTTCACTCCTTACTCACTCTCTTCCTCCCTCTCTCCCTCTCTCTCTCTCTCACTTAGTTTTGGAAATGAGAAGTGGATTGTTGAAATGTAAAGAGGAGAGAGCTATTTATAGCCTTCTCCAATGGCATTGCTGTAATATTTGAGATTAAAAAGGGTTAAAAGCTGAGGTGGAAAGTGGTGATTGGTTAAGGAGAGAGAGACACCACGTGGCACATACTCATTGGCTATGGGGCTTGGTAAAATGGTAAATAGTGAAGATGGGAGGGGTAAATCCAAGGAAAAGTTGACTTTTGGACTCTGGGACAGCTGTCCACACGCGACCCGCAAGTGGCAGTAACCCGAGTACCATCGACGGTAGTCAGACTACCACCGGCGGTAGTCAGACTATTGCCTGGAGCTCGTTTGGGCCGGGCTCACGCGTGCGGGCTTTGATCGGTGTGCGGGTTCACACGGTAGCCTCCTTTCGGAGTTTAATGGTTCAGATAGATGGGTTTAGGCTTGGGTAAAGGGTTCTGATCAAGGTATAAGGTATAAGCGGGGGCTGTGTGTGGATTGAATGGTTTGGATTGAGGTTTTGGGTCTTGGTTTGGAGGTTTTTGAGAATTTTGGGTCAGGTAGGTTTAAGCTGGGATTAGGGTTTGGTTCAAGGTGTGATCATGGTTCTTTAGCCTTCTCAATATGTCAGTCTGAGTGGGGTGTCTACAGATAGATAACATTTAATCTTATATATTTTATGCCTTTCATCAATTGTTAGATTGCATGCATATTTAAATTAATGATATGAGAGTAAGGAAACTTCAATTCATTCTATGTTACGCTTCACACTATGAAGATCGTGAGTGAGATGTTATTTACTAAAGGAAATATAGTTTAAACTTACCACTCTTGATCGTACTTAATGTGCTACACTATTGGCCTTCCTTTAGATCAAGTTTATGTAAATGAATGTGGACGATTGCTATACTCCTAAAAGACCATGAGCTTAGACCACTTTTATAAAAGTAGATCTTGTTAATTCTATGGAATGTGCATGAGCATCATGGTACATGACATTCACGCATGACATATGAGATTTTTCGGGTGCTCAATGTAAGCCACACTCTGTTCGATTTACTGAAAGTTCCAACACTTCAGTTAAACTCACAGAGCATGTGCATTTGTGCCACTTTGGACGCTCTTTCTTTACATGAGGCTTTTTCGAGATTAGACACTCCTCAGGCGTACCCCATGTATTTTTCCAAGAGATATCCTTGGGTGCACTTACCTACATGGTCTTTTTCGGGTGGCTAGTTCTCTTTGGGTGTACCTATGAGTATTTTTCCGGGTGACTAGTTCGTCTTGGCCGACCCTTTATTTTGACAGCTGGATGTATATCCCCAGATCTGTGATTTGATCATACATCCATACATTTACATTTAAATTCACATTATCCTCATTATGATTGATTACTTTTGGTTTAAACTGTTTTGGAATGACATGGTATGCATGAATCCTTGCGAAAAATTCCCACTAAGTTTTCACTCACCCAATCATGCGGTTGTATCAAATAGACGCAGGTATGATGACAGGTGGAGACCCCTATGACGGGATCCCAGGGGCAGCTGAGGTGGAGTTTGGCGAGGAAGTACTCTATATGAATGTAGTTGAGCAGTTGGAGCTCAAATTGATACTTTAAGATTTACTTGCTTTCATATTTCAGACTATGTGTTTTATTTGAGTTGTAAAAATATTTCCCTTGTTGTGAGATTTCATTTTTCTCCCATTTACATGTAAAAATATTTCCCCTGTTGTGAGATTTCATTCTAGTTTACATGGCAATTGTCTTGTTTTACATTATGAGGTTTGTCACTAATTAGATGTAAAGTTGTTCACTTCATAGTATAATACTCGGGTTCTCGTACTTGAGCGATCGTCCTCGGGTTTTGAGAATAAGGGTGTTACATATACCATTGAACGCTGAAGCCAGTTCCTTCCTTTTGGCACAAAAGGTGATATTTCAGATCTAGCCATTTCCCACCATCGATCAACCACTAAGTTTCGTCCAACCACTCACCTATCTTGACTACACAGTTTTCCCAAAATTGGGCCTCGATCATTGAACGTGGATTGTCAATTAAGATCAAGTCCATATTGGTGTCCGTTAGGAGAACTTTCAAGATGAGCTTCCGATCATCTCCATATTCGCAACTATGCCCTAACGTGACCCTACGAAACCCATGGAGGGAATGGATTTCCCAATAGCTCATCACAACTGGACCCCACTTAATGCTACAGTATGTCACGACTCTCCAAGCTAGCAACCCTTCCGTAATAAGTCTGTATTCAAATTCAAAACGAACTACCTCCATTTCTTCCTCCTAAAACAAGCACGTCCCAACTAGGATTAGCATCAACAGATCTCACCACTCCATATGGGATGATCCCTACCATCAGTGGACCCCGCTAACTCAAGAATCGATTTGGAAAAGAAACTCTCTCGCACGCTATAGCAATGCCTATGAAAACCGTTCGTGTAATGATCTGTATTTTAGATTTGGGGTGTACCCATTAGCATGGGCCACTTGAGTTTTGATCTTGTACCACCCATAGTCAGATGGCCTAAATAGGACCTGTCACGCCCCAAACTCGGGGACCGGGCTCACAAAATTCCCGATCGCCGAATCCGGCGCCGATAGCCTCCGTAGAACCCCATTCTCGGCTCCCGGCGCCCATTCGCCAGGTTCCGATCCTGGGATGCTACGAGGAGGATTTATATATCAATTTGAATCGTAATCAGCATAACCAAAGGCATAACCCACAAACAACAACTAAAAACTCCATCACATTTCCACTATGATAAAAAACTTTACAAGTACACTGAGCATAAAGGGAAATACAATGAGGATAGACAAGAAGCTCCAAAAGATCAGCTCCGCACTCTCGCCTCAGCGCTGCTGCGTCCTCGCGTCACCTGCACGCAACGGTCGTGCATAAGCTTATGGAAAGCTTAGAGGGTGGTGAAAGTGTGTGCGCAAGGTAGTAATGCAGTATGCAGTATCAGAGTAATGCAGAACATGCTGGTGAATCCATGAATACTACTAGCCGTACCAAGGCTATGCAATGCAAGGCATGAAAGATGTCGGCCATACCAAGGCCATGCAATGCGAAATGCAACTCAAGCATACAAATTCTCATCTAAGTCCGCATATCAGTATAGCTCAAAATCTGGAATATCACCGGGGTCTAGTACACTCTAAACCAGATTGCCGCCCCATCGCGCGCAATAAGGTAAGTGGAAGAGACCTCACTACCCGCCTGCCAATATCGGGCTCGGCTCGTCGATAGTGGACCCATTCCTCGAGCTGGTCAGACTTAGCTTAGCATTGCCCCCTTCTCTCGGGCGGGTAAGGCCGCACCCCCTTCCAACCGACCACGACACAGTGGAAAGCGCAGCCTCCTGGTAATCGGCCATCGGCGCTCATGCACCCACTCGGTCTAGACGTTGGAGCAACCTCTTGGTACCATAAGGGTTTAGGGACTTTCACCCAGGGATATCTATAGCACCCCATGTAGAACAAGATTTCCGGTATCCAATCCTGCCAACCACGATACGCCTATGGAGGCTATGGCCCTGATGTCGCTAGGGCGTACAGTAACCACATCACACAATGCGAATGCATGAAACACACTATCCAATCATGCAGCAATCCTGCGCGTATCGTGCGCTCATGTAGGGCAACACCGCCTAACCAGGAGCCCTTAATCAACCTGCCCGAAGGCATATGCTATGATCAGTCACTTCTCATGTCAAGCATACATATGATGCGTATGATCATGGATCACGGAACTATACTACACATGTTATAGAATAATGAACTACTCTTGCAACGCAGATGGCCTAGACATGGACGGCCTACACACAACTAGTACGGGCCTATCGATGGCCCTAGGGAGAGTCATAATGCGGACATTTAACCAACACTATACGTGCGATGTGGACGTCAAACCGACATCGCTCCCAAGGCATTACTTGTCGTAAACATCATTACATAAACCATGTAGGGATCACACATTGCAATGGACCTTAGGTACATCCCATTGGGCCTTAAATACATCGAATGGGCCGTGTCACATGGGCCTTATATTCATCAAGTGGGCCACATCAATGGGCCGCACCAATGGGCCTTAAGTGCATTGCAATGGGTCGTAACCCGTGGCCTTTATAGTATCAGATGGGCCACACCAATTGGGCCCCATACGTACATCGAATGGGCCTTAACCCTAGGCCCTGACACATCTCAATGGGCCTTAACCCATGGGCCTTTAAGTATATCAGGTGGGCCTCAATGGTTGGGCCTTAACTATATCAAGGTGGCCTAATCATATGGGCCTCTCGCATATCAAGGTGGGCCTTAACGGATGGTCCACAAACAACGGAGGTGGGCCTTATTCGGACATTAAAGTGGCCCACAGAAGGTTAGATCTGCCTCATTCTTTTATCTCAAGCCATAAAATGATATTTCAAAATGGATTGACGGATTGGATGCCACATGTGCATCATGTGGGGTCCACAAGCGGGCTCACCAAAAATGTATATATATAAACACCCAAAAAAATAATATAGATATTTTATATAATATATATATATATATATATATATATACACACACACACAGCACACGCACCACGCACGCACACGCACGCACACACACACATGCACACACGCACGCACGCACACACTCCTCACACCCACCGTCCACTGGACGGTGGGAAAACAAACATTACAGTGGACTCCACCGTCCAGCGGACGGTGGAGTGAAATGCATACATCATAGTGGGTCCCATGTGGGGCCCACCTCAATGTTTTTATGCCATCCAACCCGTTGATAAGGTCCCCCGGGCCTAGGTGAAGGAAAACCACAGATTTCCGCTTGATCTGAAACTATGGTGGGCCCAAAAACTGGTTTCAATGGTAGACTTTCAATTCACACTGTTTCCCTTGGTGTGGGCCACCCGAGTCTCAGATCAACCTGATTCTTGGAGGGGGCCCGCTTCAGGAGGTGGCCCACCCTCAGAACGGAGTGGATACACAAATACATCAAGGTCGGGCCCACAGCAAGAGCCGTGGGCGGCCCAGTTCGTCCGCCCAAAGGCCAGCGCAGGCGCTGCCTGCGCCCTCTGTACGTGACAGGGCAGCAGCAGGCGCTGCTGCCTTCACTCCCTTTTTTTTGTTTTAAAAAAAACGTTTTTTCGTGGTTTTTCGCAGGTGGGGCCCGCTTTAGGTAAATCCACTCCGCCCAAAGCGTTCTAAGGGTCGAAACCCATCAAATGAGTCCAATATCCGCCATTTTTGGGCGTGTACAATCAGAAAGGCGGGCCCAAAAAGGTTTGAACAGTAGACTTGCGGTTTTCTATCGTATGGCCCGCCTGATCGTCAGATTGACCTCATTTTCTGGGTCAACGTCTAAAACGTTCTTGTGGAAGGGATGGACGGCGTGGATTGAACACATACAACAAGGTGGGGCCTAAATAAATGGGCCAACCCATAAGCTAGGAAACAAGATTATATTTGTGTTTTTCTTTCCAGGAAGGAATCGTCCAGATGCTGGACGTTTTTGAACTTGACAAATAGCATTATGGTGGGCCTTGTTTAGGTGGGCCACCACATGATATGTGGTGTGGGTTCAATACATATAAGGTGGGCCCCACAAGTAGATGGTTCGGATAAAAATACACGCCTCATGGTGGGTTCCACAATACAAGAAAGAGAGGGAGAAAGAGAGAGATAGAGAGAGATCGGTGAGAATGGAGGGACCCCGCCACTATGGGCCCCTCGTTCAAAATTACATCAAGGTGGGTCCCACATAAATGGACCCTTAATCAACGAAATGAAGGAAAAACAAGGATCTAATATCACCCACCGCTTCCTTCTTGCTCCCTCGGCTTGCCGGTCTCCTTGTGCTCCTCTTTGATGGTGAAGATGAGAAATGGAAGGCTAGGATGAGAGGTGAGAGGGTGGAGAGGTAGGTCACACTTGTGGCTTGAAAGGAAATGGGGAAGGGCTCATACGTATGGGGTTTTTCTTGCTTGGGGAATGGATTTGCAAATGAAGAGAGAGAGGGTGTTGTAAAGGGAGAGAGAGATGGGTGATGTTTGATGTGGCGGTGATGGGTGTAAGGCAACTTTTTGACTTTTGTGGCCAAATGTGTAAGAAAGGCATGGTGGTGTAAGAACTTTTTTGACTTTGGGGTTGTTTGGGGAAGAGTGTGAGTGATGTGTACTTGACCCTTGATGGATTGATGGGTTGATGGATTGATGGATTGATGTGACTCATCGTAGAGATTCTCTTGGGTTTCGCAACGCGCGGTGTTTTCCTCGCACCGAACGCTGGCCCACGTCTCTTGATCAGAGGATCGGATCGGCGAGCGAGTCGCGGCATCGGAACCGCGGCGACGGTGCGGTCGCAATGGTACAAGTCTCGGGTTGAGTCGACTCGGGTTGACAGTGTGTGAATCAGGGTCGCGCGCAACGCCGGTTAAGGGTCGAAGGTTGCCGAAATTCGACCGGAAAGACCGCGGAAACCTACGGAACGGTACGGTCTAAGATGCGGGTCTTACAGCTCTCCCCTACTAATAAAAATTTCATCCTCGAAATTTACACAGTCATCGCAACTAGGCATAACTCGCGAGGAATAAGAAACATAACATCACTATATAAAACCAGAGATAATATACAAAATACATCACATGATCAATCATCAAATAGATGGGGATAACGCTCTCGAATCTCGGCCTCGCGCTCCCACGAAGCCTCCTCAACAGAATGGTGACCCCACTGAACCTTCACCAACGGAATGACCTTGGTCCGGAGGACCTGCTCCTTCCGATCCAGGATACGAACCGACTGCTCAATGTAAGAAGCGTCCTCACGAACCTCTAACGGCTGCCAATCGATGACAGGAATGATGTCTGACCCACACTTCCTCAACATAGAGACATGGAAAACATTGTGGACGCCAGATAACTGAGATGGCAAGGCAAGCCGATAGGCCACGGCGCCAACGCGCCTAGTGATCTCAAAAGGTCCTATAAATCTCGGAGCAAGCTTGCCCTTCGCTCCAAAACGAACTACGCCCTTTATGGGCGAGACCTTGAGATACACATGGTCCCCTACATCAAACTCCAAGGGACGACTCCGACGATCAGCAAAACTCTTCTGCCGGCTCTGAGCTGTGCGCATCCTCTGCCTGATGATATCGATAGCCTCTGACGTCTCCTGCACAAGCTCGGGACCTAGGAGACGGCGCTCTCCAACCTCGGTCCAACAACTCGGTGATCTGCATAGTCTGCCATATAGTGCCTCAAAAGGAGCCATGCCGATGGTCGTCTAATAGCTGTTATTGTATGCGAACTCAGCCAATCGCAGATGCTCATCCCAGCTACCCCTGAAATCAATCGCGCAGGCCCGAAGTATATCCTCAAGGATCTGGTTGACCCTTTCGGTCTAGCCATCGGTCTGCGGATGGTACGCGGTGCTAAGCTGCAAATCAGTCCCCATCGCTCTCTGGAAGCTCCTCCAAAACTGAGACGTGAACCTCGAATCTCGGTCAGAAACGATCGAGACTGGAACGCCATGCAGTCTCACAATCTCCTCGAGGAATAACCTCGCAAGCCGGTCCATAGACCAAGTCGCACGCATCGCGAGAAAATGTGCCGACTTCGTCAGACGATCCACAACAACCCAAATGGCGTCATGACCGCACTGAGTCCTCGGCAAGCCCATAATGAAATCTGTCGACACGTGCTCCCACTTCCACATCGGGATACTCAACGGCTGCAATAGACCAGGGGGTCTCTGATGATCGGCCTTGACACGCTGGCATGTGTCACACTCGGCTACAAAACTAGCGATCTGACGCTTCATCCCCGCCCAAAAATATGTCGCCTCATGTCACGGTACATCTTCGTCGAACCAGGATGGATAGAAAACCGCGATCGATGCGCCTCGGTCATAAGATCTCTACATAACTCAGGAATATCCGGGACGCACAATCGGCCTCTGAAGCGAAGTCCACCATCTGTACCAATCTGCCAATCTACCTGACTCTCAGATGCCGCATCAGCCCTATAACTCTGCAACGACTCATCAGCTTGATGAGCCTCGATCACCCTTGCGACAAGAGAGGGTTAAATCGACAAGCTTGATAACTGCACGATAGAAGACTGCAGGCCGAACTCAAAATCATACTCTGCCATCCTCAAGCATCCGCCACTCCTGAATCATCATATGTGCCACCAGGCCTAGTGGCTGACGGCTGAGGGCATCCGCCACCACATTCGCCTTGCTAGGGTGGTACTGAAGATTGAAGTCATAGTCCTTCAGGAGCTTCATCCAGCGCCTCTGCCTCATGTTCAAATCAGACTGCGAGAAGAGGTACTTCAAGCTCTTGTGGTCGGAGAAGAGCTCGAACCTAATCCCATAGAGATAGTGCCTCCATACCTTCAGTGCGAAGACAACTGCAGCCAGTTCCAAATCATGCGTGGGGTAGTTCAGCTCGTGGATCTTGAGCTGGCGAGACGCGAAGGCCACTGGTCTCCCATACTGCATCAGGACAGCATCCAAACCAATATGTGAGGCATCAGTAAATACAATAAATCCGTCACTCCCAGAGGGAAGAGTGAGGACAGGAGCGGACGTCAAACGGTCCTTTAACTCCATAAATGCTCGCTCGCAGGCGTCGCTCCAAATAAACTCCGCACCCTTCCGAGTCAACCTGGTCAGCGGGGCTGCAATACGAGAGAAGCCCTCAATGAAACGTCGGTAGTATCCCGCTAAACCAAGGAAACTGCGGATCTCCGACGCGGTCGTGGCTGGCCCCACTGACGCACTGCCTCAACCTTCGAGGGGTCCACTGCGACGCCCTCCCTTGTCACCACGTGACCGAGGAACTTCACCTCCTCCTGCCAGAACTCGCACTTCTCCAGCTTCGCATACAGCTGGTGTGGGCGGAGGGTCTGCAACGTAACCTCCAGATGCTGTTCATGCTCCTCACGGGTCCTCGAATAGATCAGAATGTCATCGATGAAGACTACAACAAACTGATCGAGATAAGGGCGGAAGACCTCGTTCATCAATTGCATGAAGACCGCGGGTGCATTGGTCAGTCCGAAGGACATGACCTGGAACTCAAAATGACCATAGCGCGTCCTGAAAGCCGTCTTCGGAATGTCCTCCTCTCGGACCCGAATCTGATGATAACCGGAACGCAAATCAATCTTCGAAAAGAACTGTGCACCCTGCAGCTGATCAAACAAATCATCAATCCTCGGGAGCGGGTACTTGTTCTTGATCGTAACCTTGTTGAGCTCGCGATAATCTACGCAAAGCCTCAACGAGCCATCCTTCTTCTTCACGAAGAGTACCGGCGCTCCCCACGGCGAACTGCTCGAACGGATAAAGCCTAACTCGGGTAGCTCGTCCAACTGCTTCTGCAGTTCCCACAACTCCAACGGTGCCATACGATACGGGGCCTTCGAAATAGGCGCGGTACCGGGCACAAGATCAATCCGAAACTCGGTGAGTTGGCGAGGCGGTAATCCCGGAATCTCCTGGAACACGTCGGGAAAATCGCAAACAATCGGAAGCTGATCAATACAAGCGGCGACAGGCTCCTCAATAGCGCAAGACATCAAGCAAGACAACGGCTCTCCCCGGGGCTCTGCAACGAACTGGAACTGCGGCAAGCCTGGTATACAGAACGTGACGGTCCTCGTGGAGCAATCCAAGACGGCGTGGTACTCGGCAAGCCAATCCATGCCCAAGATAACGTCGAAATCCGACATCGGCAGCACGTACAAGTCGGCGGGCAAGAAGATCTCTCCTACTAACACGGGGCAAGACGAACAGAAGAGGCCTAATACTGTAGTCTTCCCCAAGGGCGTCGATACGGTCAACCCCTCTCGAGCAGACTCTGTCGGCAATCCAGTCGAACGACAGAATCCCTCGGACATAAATGAGTGCGAAGCACCAGAGTCAAATAAAACTCGAGCAATGCATGCAGAGACTAGAAGTATACCCTCAACAACTCCTCCAGATGACTGAGGATCCTGCTGGGCCGCGTAGAATCTATCCTGAGCTGGCTGGGGAGGTGCCTGTCCCCTCTGAACGTACTGCTGCTGCTGCTGCTGTCGCTGAGGCAGTCGAAACTGCTGCCTCTGCTGTTGTGGCCTCGGAGGCTGGTGCTGTGCTGTTGAGGTGGTCTCTGTGGTGGAGGCTGCTGTCGCTGGTGCTGTGCGGGTCTCTGCTGCTGTGGTGGAGGCTGCTGCGGACCTCTCCGCTGCTGCTGCTGCTGTGGGGGCCGCGCTGCTGCTGCTGCTGCTGCTGGGGACGGGGACACTCCCACATACGGTGCCCCGTCGCACCACACCCAAAAACAGGTGCTGGTGAACTGCCTCGGAGGTGGTGCTGGAGGTGCTGCTGGCGCTCGGAAGGCTGGGCGACCTGTGCACCTCTGCTGCTGTGGTCGATGCTGCTGCGGTCACCGGAAGGAGCGGGCCTCTTCCGGTCTCTCCTCTGACCGCGATCGGACTGAGAGCCGGCCCACTCAGCCTCATAAATCTGGGCCTTCCGTACCACTCCCTCAAATGTCGGGAGCTCATGCCCAATGACACGGCCTCGAAGACCGTAACGCAAGCCGTCCTCGAATCGGCGGGCTTTCGCCCCTCATCATCTACTAAGTACGGCGCAAATCTGGACAGCGCTACAAAACGGGCCGCGTACTGAGCCACTGTCATATCACCCTGCACCAGGGCCTCGAACTCCAACGCTCGCTGTCGTCGGATATGATCAGGAAAGTACTGTCGGTCGAACCGATCCACAAAATCCTCCCATGTCCATACAAAATCAGCGCCTGCTGCTAGGGAGACTGACTCCCACCAATGCTCAGCCTCACCATGAAGAAGAAATACGGCTAATCGGACTCGCCGCTCGGTCGTGCATCCCATCGTCTCGAATATCTTCTCCACATCGGCGCGCCATCTCTCAGCTACCGCAGGGTCTGGCTCACCCTGGAAACGCGGGGGATCAAGTCGTCGGAACTCCCGAAGAAGTGCACTCGCACGGTCCTGCTCGGCCTGCTCCGGTGAGACAACAGGGTGCCTGCCCTGTCCCTGAAGTGCAGCCGTCACAGCCTGTAACATCTGCTGCAACTGGGAGGCACTCACGGATACGGTCGGGTCCGCACCGGTCTCTGGTGGAGGAGCAGCATACTCCGGATGGGCAGTAGGAATCTCTGGTAGAGGATCTGCATCCATATACTGGGCAGTAGGAATCTCCGGTGGTGGAGCAGGGGTCGGTGGTAATGCAGGAGTCTCAGGTGGTGGTGCGGGAGTCGATCGGGTCACTCTCTGGCGCGCCATGTCCTACAGGAATATCGAAGGCGCCTATCAACTTGGAACTCTCGAAGGTACGAATGTTAAGGGTCGGTAATAAAGATTGCTAAGCTATCCGGACTTGGGACTTAATCATCCTAAACTCATAGCAGACATGCAATGTTGTTCTTGGTTATTCCCGAGTTATGCTCTGATACCAACTTCTGTCACGCCCCAAACTCGGGGACCGGGCTCACAAAATTCCCGATCGCCGAATCCGGCGCCGA
This sequence comes from Magnolia officinalis, assembly GCA_021015155.1. Taxonomy (NCBI): domain Eukaryota; kingdom Viridiplantae; phylum Streptophyta; class Magnoliopsida; order Magnoliales; family Magnoliaceae; genus Magnolia; species Magnolia officinalis. The sequence continues at coordinate 65,834,493 of JAJHSJ010000002.1, forward strand.
CAGCCTCCGTAGAACCCCATTCTCGGCTCCCAGCGCCCATTCGCCAAGTTCCGATCCTGGGATGCTACGAGGAGGATTTATATATCAGTTTGAATCGTAATCAGCATAACCAAAGGCATAACCCACAAACAACAACCAAAAACTCCATCACATTTCCACTATGATAAAAAACTTTACAAGTACAATGAGCATAAAGGGAAATACAATGAGATAGACAAAAAGCTCCAAAAGATCTGCTCCGCGCTCTCGCCTCAGCGCTGCTGCGTCCTCGCGTCACCTGCACGCAACGGTCGTGCATAAGCTTATAGAAAGCTTAGAGGGTGGTGAAAGTGTGTGCGCAAGGTAGTAATGCAGTATGCAGTATCAGAGTAATGCGGAACATGCTGGTGAATCCATGAATACTACTAGCCGTACCAAGGCTATGCAATGCAAGGCATGAAAGATGTCGGCCATACCAAGGCCATGCAATGCGAAATGCAACTCAAGCATACAAATCTCATCTAAGTCCACATATCAGTATAGCTCAAAATCTGAAATATCACCGGGGTCTAGTACACTCTAAACCAGATTGCCGCCCCATCGCGCGCAATAAGGTAAGTGGAAGAGACCTCACTACCCGCCTGCCAATATCGGGCTCGGCTCGTCGATAGCGGACCCATTCCTCGAGCTGGTCAGACTCAGCCTAGCATTGCCCCCTCCTCTCGGGCGGGTAAGGCCGCACCCCCTTCCAACCGACCACGACACAGTGGAAAGCGCAGCCTCCTGGTAATCGGCCATCGGCGCTCATGCACCCACTCGGTCTAGACGTTGGAGCAACCTCTTGGTACCATAAGGGTTTAGGGACTTTCACCCAGGGATATCTATAGCACCCCATGTAGAACAAGATTTCCGGTATCCAATCCTGCCAACCACGATACGCCTGTGGAGGCTATGGCCCTGATGTCGCTAGGGCGTACAGTAACCACATCACACAATGCGAATGCATGAAACACACTATCCAATCATGCAGCAATCCTGCGCGTATCGTGCGCTCATGTAGGGCAACACCGCCTAACCGGGAGCCCCTAATCAACCTGCCCGAAGGCATATGCTATGATCAGTCACTTCTCATGTCAAGCATACATATGATGCGTATGATCATGGATCATGGAACTATACTACACATGTTATAAATAATGAACTACTCTTGCAACGCAGATGGCCTAGACATGGACGGCCTACACACAACCAGTACGGGCCTATCGATGGCCCTAGGGAGAGTCATAATGCGGACATTTAACCAACACTATACGTGCGATGTGGACGTCAAACCGACATCGCTCCCAAGGCATTATTTGTCGTAAACATCATTACATAAACCATGTAGGGATCACACATTGCAATGGACCTTAGGTACATCCCATTGGGCCTTAAATACATCGAATGGGCCGTGTCACATGGGCCTTATATTCATCAAGTGGGCCACATCAATGGGCCGCACCAATGGGCCTTAAGTGCATTGCAATGGGTCGTAACCCGTGGCCTTTATAGTATCAGATGGGCCACACCAATTGGGCCCCATACGTACATCGAATGGGCCTCAACCCCTAGGCCCTGACACATCTCAATGGGCCTTAACCCATGGGCCTTTAAGTATATCAGGTGGGCCTCAATGGTTGGGCCTTAACTATATCAAGGTGGCCTAATCATATGGGCCTCTCGCATATCAAGGTGGGCCTTAACGGATGGTCCACAAACAACGGAGGTGGGCCTTATTCGGACATTAAAGTGGCCCACAGAAGGTTAGATCCGCCTCATTCTTTTATCTCAAGCCATAAAATGATATTTCAAAATGGATTGACGGATTGGATGCCACATGTGCATCATGTGGGGTCCACAAGCGGGCCCACCAAAAATGTATATATATAAACCCAAAAAAAATAATATAGATATTTTATATAATATATATATATATATATATTATATATATATAAAATATAACATATATATATATACACACACAGCACAGCACCACGCACGCACACGCACGCACACACACACACATGCACACACGCACGCACGCACACACTCCTCACACCCACCGTCCACTGGACGGTGGGAAAACAAACATTACAGTGGACTCCACCGTCCAGCGGACGGTGGAGTGAAATGCATACATCATAGTGGGTCCCATGTGGGGCCCACCTCAATGTTTTATGCCATCCAACCCGTTGATAAGGTCCCCGGGCCTGGGTGAAGGAAACCACAGATTTTCGCTTGATCTGAAACTATGGTGGGCCCAAAAACTGGTTTCAATGGTAGACTTTCAATTCACACTGTTTCCCTTGGTGTGGGCCACCCGAGTCTCAGATCAACCTGATTCTTGGAGGGGGCCCGCTTCAGGAGGTGGCCCACCCTCAGAACGGAGTGGATACACAAATACATCAAGGTGGGGCCCACAGCAAGAGCCGTGGGCGGCCCAGTTCGTCCGCCCAAAGGCCAGCGCAGGCGCTGCCTGCGCCCTCTGTACGACAGGGCAGCAGCAGGCGCTGCTGCCTTCACTCCCTTTTTTTGTTTAAAAAAAAAACGTTTTTTCGTGGTTTTGCGCAGGTGGGGCCACTTTAGGTAAATCCACTCCGCCCAAGCGTTCTAAGGGTCGAAAACCCATCAAATGAGTCCAATATGCGCCATTTTGGGCGTGTAGAATCAGAAAGGCGGGCCCAAAAAGGTTTGAACAGTAGAGACTTACGGTTTTCTATCGTATGGCCCGCCTGATCGTCAGATTGACCTCATTTTCTGGGTCAACGTCTAAAACATTCTTGTGGAAGGGATGGACGGCGTGGATTGAACACATACAACAAGGTGGGGCCTAAAAAATGGGCCAACCCATAAGCTAGGAAACAAGATTATTTGTGTTTTCTTTCTAGGAAGGAATCGTCTAGACGCTGGACGTTTGAACTTGACAAATAGCATTATGGTGGGCCTTGTTTAGGTGGGCCACCACATGATATGTGGTGTGGGTTCAATACATATAAGGTGGGCCCCACAAGTAGATGGTTCGGATAAAAATACACGCCTCATGGTGGGTTCCACAATACAAGAAAGAGAGGGAGAAAGAGAGAGATAGAGAGAGATCGGTGAGAATGGAGGGACCCCGCCACTATGGGCCCCTCGTTCAAATTACATCAAGGTGGGTCCCACATAAATGGACCCTTAATCAACGAAATGAAGGAAAAACAAGGATCTAATATCACCCACCGCTTCCTTCTTGCTCCCTCGGTTTGCCGGTCTCCTTGTGCTCCTCTTTGATGGTGAAGATGAGAAATGGAAGGCTAGGATGAGAGGTGAGAGGGGGAGAGGTGGGTCACACTTGTGGCTTGGAAGGAAATGGGGAAGGGCTCATACGTATGGGTTTTCTTGCTTAGGGAATGGATTTGCAAATGAAGAGAGAGAGGGTGTGTAAAGGGAGAGAGAGATGGGTGATGTTTGATGTGGTGGTGATGGGTGTAAGGCAACTTTTTGACTTTTGTGGCCAAATGTGTAAGAAAGGCATGGTGGTGTAAGAACTTTTTAACTTTGTGGTTGTTTGGGGAAGAGTGTGAGTGATGTGTACTTGACCCTTGATGGATTGATGGGTTGATGGATTGATGTGACTCATCGTAGAGATTCTCTTGAATTTTGCAACGCGCGGTGTTTTCCTCGCACCGAACGCTGGCCCACGTCTTTTGATCAGAGGATCGGATCGGCGAGCGAGTCGCGGCATCGGAACCGCGGCGACGGTGCGGTCGCAATGGTACAAGTCTCGGGTTGAGTCAACTCGGGTTGACAGCGTGTGAATCAGGGTCGCGCGCAACGCCGGTTAAGGGTCGAAGGTTGCCGAAATTCGACCGGAAAGACCGCGGAAACCTACGGAACGGTATGGTCTAAGATGCGGGTCTTACAGGACCCATAAAGCATGACAGATGGTATAGATCTCACTAATCCTCACCGAAGGCCCCACACATTGGTGGTGCTTGTACACATAATGTGTAGACTCCCGTGGATCACCAAAACCAAGAGCCAACCCAGATTTCACTCGAGATTTCAAAGAAGGAATTCTTCCTTCCTTCCGCATTCACGGACTACCGTCCGCTAGGACGAGTCGTGGCCCACCACGATTATTCCTAAGGATGATCTGAACCGTCCATTCAGTTAGTTACATGACAAAACCCCAAAAATTGAATGACTCCATACAACTCGTGGCGTGTGCACCAGCCGACACAAGGACAGTCGTTTCCCATTGAAACGTAAGGTAACGACAATTGTTTTGCGATCGACAGCCTGTCCCTTAGTGCGATCAGAACCGTCCATACCCATTCTCAGGGGATTCCTAACCTCGCCGAGGAGGCCGAATAGGGATATACCTCACACCTGGATCGCTAGCCAATCCGTTCTCCAAACGCAAAACCGCAACTACCTTCTCTAAGCAAGAAACTGGGGTTACGTAAGTCCAGCCAATCATCCGGTTGCGTGAGGGATACGCACGGGTCCTCATGTCTATAAAAGACCTCCCGTCCCACCAGCATAAGCCCACGACAGAAAGAAAAGAAGAAAACGTGGGAGGAGAGAGGTTCTAGCTAGCAGCAGTAGCCTTGCCAAATCTCAACCGTCTAGCAAGAAGAGAAAAAAGAAAGAAAGAAAGAAAGAAAAAAAAATAAAATAAGTTGACCGAGTCAGGTAATTCATATTTAATTAATATTATTGGTATAATTCATATTATATAATATTAAATACTTTCAATTAATAACATATATATTTATTATATTATAATCTTTAATTTTATATCATATATGATTATTGCAGATTATTCCATAAATTTAATACTTTTACATATTTAATTTGTGATAAGTTTTAAATCATATTATCCAATATTTGAATATTATAATATTACTAATTTTAAAAATCATATAAAAATTGATATCATTAAGTAATAACACATATATAAATAATAAAATATTAATATTATTATATTGAATAATTGAATTAATATCTATTTTCTATTGTCAGAATATTCATGTATAATATAATTTTAATATTAAATTACAATATTGATAATTTAATAATATATAATTAATTATTATATCTTTATATACGAACATATTATTTATATATCATATAATTGATTCATGATTACTCCACTTTTAATTTTATATATATATATATTATATATATATATATATATATATATATATATATATATATATATAACTTTTATTTAAACTTATTTATATGATATTAATAATAATGGGCCACCCTTTGGACCACCTGGCTGGACCGAACCAAGCCCAGTTTGGGCCTCGAATGTTGGGCCAATTCAGGCCTAAACTTGGAGCAAATCCTAAGCCCAATCTGGGCCATTTGAAGAACAAAATCTGGTGGGCCCAACTGCTTTAAGGCGAGCCCAAGTGATTCTATTCATGGGCCCTTCAAACCTTCAATATGTTTAGAAGTTATTATCGAATGCAAGCTAATCCTCTAGGAAGCTACTTACGTAACTTGGTGCCATTAGTTGCACACGGGGATTCAGATCAAAGGCAGGACTACGACGACTCAGGTGATGACTTTTCCCTTGGGCTTTACATCTCTAAGTTAGCCAAACATAGTATACATCAAATTGCTACCACTAGTTTAAGGTCCTAATACTTGTCATAAATTTTTAAGTTCTATTAACTGCCCTATCTAAATTCATGATTGATGTATTATGTTCATATACATGCTAGGCTCATATGTTTAGTTAATGAGTACCATTCATGAATAATGATCGTTGTTCTTATGTTTAGTATTGCATCGGTTGATAGTTGGTACTATAGTCTCATGATGACACATTGAAAATTTTACCTCAATTATGTAATTCTATGCACTTTCATATAAGAACTTATGGTTGTGAGTCGCCTTAATATCTAACCCACAACACTACACGTGGAGAACTCCTCTATTGTGTGTGAGCCACACTTGGGGTGTAACTGGATGAATTTTGTGTGGAAAATAGGGCCCTTGACCTAGTGTCATTTTGATCAAAGGGTTTTATTTAACATCCAAGGAGGAAAACCTCATGAGCCAGAGATGGTGGTCATGGGACACTTTGTCTGAGCTGTCGGCCTGCGATGGGTGACATACCCCCCGTAGTGACCATTGAGTTACTTAAAACGGCTGATTGTAATTGGAATAATAACGATTTGGTTAATCATGCATCCATAACATATTGGCGATGACGGGTGGCTAATTCTGGATGTTGTAGCACGTGCCCTTAGGATCATTGGGGTATCATTTTGCTAGCTCCTAAACCACTGACTATCGACCTATTTATCCAACTGGAAGAGCATTCCCAGATTGATGATTTCATGGGTGACGAGCCCAAGTCTGACTGGATACATCCCCAGGTCGATGATTGCATGGGTGACAAGCCTAAGTCTGACTGGATGAGCATCCCTAGGTCAAGTGCATTCATACACCCATGCATTTTAATAAGACTGCATCTTGCCTGCTTTGGATTATTTCCTTGTTTTCCTTTAAACTATGTCTGCTAAGGCAGCGGTGCGTAATGTTGAGGGGAATTCACACTGAGCTGGCTACTCATTCATCGAATATCCAACCGTAATAGTTAATGCAGGTGTAGAGCGAGCCGATGTTGTTCACTGGGTTGTTAGAGTAGATCGAGTAGCTAATGAGCTAGACGGGGGCCCTGCGGCCCATATTGAGCTGCACCACTAGTTGATAGATTCATGTTTTTGCTTATATGAACTTTATTATTTGGGATTGTATAAGTCCTGTATGGGCGCTACATTTGGATTTTATTTATGGTGTTTGAAGTGCTTTTATACAATGCATTGTTTACTCTAGCTTCATTGCTGTTAACTCTGATTAATGATAAGCAGTTCAAATTTACACTGAATTTTATAGGCTAACACTCGGGTTTTTGGAGGATGAGTCATATACTCGGGTTCCAAAAACTGGGGCGTTACAAAGTGGTATCAGTGCGAGTCTAGATAAACCAGGCTTTGGGAAAAAACAAGACTTATATGACTCCAAATACTCCAAAGTTGCATTGATGAAGCTTGAGACTTGAAACTAGATTTAATTCCCTTAGCTTTAGGGTATCTTATGAATATAGAAATCCAAAATTTTAGGCTCCCTTGAAATTCGTAGGGTTACCCATTTGAACTTAGAAACAAGAACTTAGGTTCCTTTATAATTTATAGTTGTTTAAACTTAGGGACTAAACTTAGGTATCGTAGGGAAACAAGTAACCATCGTATTGTACGAACATATGCACTCTCCAAGCATAAGAAATCATACTAGGAATTATAATTTAAATTTGCATAATGCTTAGATGATCAAAGTGCGCAGTGAAAGCATAGTAGGACACATAAGCTTATCCCATGTTAAATTAAAGGACTAAATGATATTCCCTAGAAATCTAGGATAATCAGGAACATAGACTGACAGAAACATATTTAAGCGAAGTATATGCGGTTTGATTCAAATTCTAAATCCCAGAAAATTCTAACGACCTCAATGCCCTGATCAAGTAGAAGGTCAAGGTTCACTAGGATTAGGAATGGATACCAAGGAACTCACTGCCCTGATCAGGCAGAAGATCGTTGTATCAGGATCAAACCAACCATAACCGTCTGTTTGTGTTAACCCGAATATTGAAAACACAAAACTATTACTTTCTTTTAGATGATGTGGAACTGTCATTGTGAACTTTAAACGTACATACACAATTATATAAATATAAAATAGTAGTAAAACTCTTCTTTAAGTCATGTGAGCAAACCCTTGATCATAGTTGATACTGGAAGAAAATGGGATAAGCATGATCGAATCTCGTGGGCAAGATTCTTCTTTAAGAGGGGTAGAATGTAACAACTCCAGTTCTAATAGATAGTCCTGAACACTTGTGCATAGAAACTTCTTCACCGGGAAGGTGGTGAATGATAAGAGGCACAATAAAATTTATTGACCTCATCCTATTTAAGATAAAAGTATTGAATTTCGGGGACGAAATTCTCTTTAAGGGGGGTAGATTGTAACACCCCGTACGTTTCAGTCCTCGAGTGTCACCATGAATTTAACCTATTATGTACACATATACGGTACCTATGTAGCCAACCTAACCCTACATCTATCCTCCAATATGAATCAGACCAATTAAGAATGATCTTCATCCATAAATCAAGTCATTCGACCGTTGATCATGCGGTCAGATACATGTACCTTCCCTCGACTAAATCGGTGAATAACTCTTTAACCATAATGATTTAGATGTAAGTTCTTTTGTAAGAATTGTTTAGAAATGGACATAGAACCAAGTAGAACCATTAGATCTCACAAAACTCTTAGATAAGTAATAATTACGAAAATGCCACTAACCTAGACCCCTGAATCCTATATCACATGGTTCCCATTATCCGTTTAATGAGAAAATTTGTACCATGCCTATGTATCATAAATTAACCATACACGTCAAATTTCATCCCCTAGATCATTGTAAAAGTGACCTAATCGACAGATCAGCTCCTTAACCGTTGATTTTGGTGGCCATCGAGTGAAAGAACCTCATGGGTAGTTGTAGTTGGATATTTCCCTTCATAAGAACGACTTGCAAATCCCATCACATGGACCAAGGGTGAAGTATGAGGACCCCATCTTGGTAGGCCTTTTATTAGGCGAGAAGTTATCCTTTTGAGCTTATCAACTCCCTATAAATCTAGATCTTCAGATCTAGCTATTTCCTACCGTCCATCAAACCTCAAAATTTGACCACACCTTGGCCTCACATGACTATGACATCATACAAAGTTTGGACCCCGATCTATGATCCTATACCATTGAACGCTGAAGCCAGTTCCTTCATATTGACACAAAAGGTGATATTTCAGATCTAGCCTTTTCTCACCATCGATCAACCACCAAGTTTCGTCCAACCATTCACCTATCTTGACTACAAATTTTCCCCAAAATTGGGCCCCGATCATTGAACATGGACCGTCAATTAAGATCAAGTCCATATTGGTGTCCATTAGGAGAACTTTCAAGATGAGCTTCCGATCATCTCCATACTAAGAAATGGAATTCCCAATAGCTCACCACAAGTGGACCCCACTTAATGCTACAGTATGTCACGACTCTCTAAGCTAGCAACCCTTCCGTAATAAGTCTGTATTCAAATTCAAAACTAACTACCTCCGTTTCTTCCTCCTAAAACAAGCACGTCCCAACTAGGATTAGCATCAACAGATCTCACCACTCCATATGGGATGATCCCTACCATCAGTGGACCCCTCTAACTCAAGAACCGATTTGGAAAAGAAACTCTCTCGCACGCTATAGCAATGCCCATGAAAACCGTCCATGTAACGATCTGTATTTTAGATTTGGGGTGTACCCCATTAGCATGGGCCACTTGAGTTTTGATCTTGCACCACCCATCGTCAGGTGGCCTAAATAGGACCCATAAAGCATGACAGACGATATGGATCTCACTAATCGTCACCAAAGGCCCCACACATTGGTGGTGCGTGTACACATAATGTGTACACTCCTGCAGATCACCAAAACTAAGAGCCAGCCTAGATTTCGCTCGAGATTTTAGAGAAGGAAGTTCTTTCTTCCTTCCGCATTCACGGACGACCGTCCGCTAGGACGAGTCGTGGCCCACCATGATCATCCCTAAGGATGATCTGAACCGTCCATTCGGTTAGTTACGGGACAAAACCCAAAACCCCAAAAACTGAAAGACTCCGTACAACTCGTGGCGCTCGCACCAGCCGACACAAGGACAACCGTTTCCCATTGAAACCGGTAACGGCAATTGTTCTACGATCGACAGCCTGTCCCTTGGTGCGATCAGAACCGTCCAAACCCATTCTAAGGGGATTCCTAACCTCGCCAAGGAGGCCGAATTGGGAGATACCTCACACTTGGATTGCTGGCCAATCCGTTCTCCAAACGCAAAACTGCAACCGCCTTCTTTACGCACGAAATCGGGGCTGTGTAAGTCCAGCCAATCATCCAGATGCGTGAGGGATACGCATGGGTCCTCATGTCTATAAAAGACCTCCCGTCCAACCAGCATAAGTCCATGACAGAAAGAAAAGAAGAAAGGTGGGAGGGGAGAGGTTCTAGCTAGCGGCAGTAGCCTTGCCAAATCTCGACCGTCCAACAAGAAGAGGAAAAAAAAAAAAAAAAAAAAAAAAAAAAAAAAAGAAAGAAAGAAAGAAAATAAAATAAAATAAGTTGACCGAGTCATGTAATTCATATTTAATTAATATTATTGGTATAATTCATATTATATAATATTAAATACTTTCAATTAATAACATATATATTTATTATATTATAATCTTTAATTTTATATCATATATGATTATTGCAGATTATTCCATAAATTTAATACTTTTACAATATTTAATTTGTGATAAGTTTTAAATCATATTATCCAATATTTGAATATATAATATTACTACTTTTAAAAATCATATAAAAATTGATATCATTAAGTAATAACACATATATATAAATAATAAAATATTAATATTTATTATATTTGAATAATATATTATTTTTCTATTGTCATAATAATTCGTATGTATAATATAATTTTAATATGAATTTTAATATTGATAATTTAATAATATATAATTAATTATTATATTTTTATATACTAACATATTATTTATATATCATATAATATTATTCATGACTACTCCACTTTTAATTGTATATATTTATATTACTTTTATTTAAACTTATTTATATGACATTAATAATAATGGGCCACCCTTTGGACCACCTGGCTGGACCAAACCAGGCCTAGTTCGGGCTTCGAATGTTGGACCAATTCAGGTCTAAACTAGGGGCAAATCCTGGGCCCAATCTGGCCATTTGAAGAACAAAATCTGGTGGGCCCAGCTGCTCTAAAGTGAGCCCAAGTGATTCTATTCATAGGCCCTTCAAACCTTCAATATGTTTAGAAGTTATTATCTAATAAAAGCTAATCCTCTAGGAAGCCACTTACGTAACTTGGGGCCATTAGTTACACACGGGGATTCAGATCAAAGGCAGGACTACGACGACTCAGGTGATGACTTTCCCCTTGGGCTTTCCATCTCTAAGTTAGTCAAACATAGTATACATCAAATTGCTACCACTAGTTTAAGGTCCTAATACTTGTCATAAATTTCTAAGTTCTATTAACTGCCCTATCTCAAATTCATGATTGATGTATTATGTTCATATTACATGCTAGGCTTATATGCTAGTTAATGAGTACCATTCATGAATAACGATCGTTGTTCTTATGTTTAGTATTGTATCGGTTAATAGTTGGTACTATATTCTCATGATGACACATTAAAATTTTTACCTCCATTATGTAATTCTATGCACTTTCATATAAGAACTTGTGGTTGTGAGTCGCCTTAATATCTAACTCACAACACTACGCGTGGAGAACTCCACTATTGTATGTGAGCCACACTTGGGGTGTAACTAGATGAATTTTGTGTGGAAAATAGGACCCTTGACCTAGTGTCATTTTGATCAAAGGGTTTTATTTAACATGCCAAGGTGGAAAACCTCATGAGCTGGGGATAGTGGTCATGGGACACTATGTCCGATCTGTCGGCCTACGCTGGGTGACGAACCCCCCGTAGTTACCATTGAGTTACTTAAAATAACTTTTTATAATTGGAATAATAACGGTTTGGCTAATCGTGCATCCATAGCATATTGGCGATGACGGGTGGCTAATTCTAGATGCTGTAGCATGTGCCCTTAGGATCGTTGGGGTATCATTTTGCTAGCTCCCAGACCACCGACTATCGATCTATTTATCCAACTGGAAGAGCATTCCCAAGACGATGATTGCATTGGTGACGAGCCCAAGTTCGACTGGATACATCCCCAGGTCAATGATTGCATGGGTGACGAGCCCAAGTCTGACTGGATGAGCATCCCAAGGTCGATATGCATTCATACACCCATGCATTTTAATAAGACAACATCTTGTCTGTTTTGAATTATTTCCTTATTTTCCTTTAAACTATGTTTGTTAAGGCGATGGTGCTTAATCTTGAGGAAAATTCACACTGAGCTGGCCACTCATTTATCGAATATCCAACCGTAATAGTTGATGCAAGTGTAGAGTGAGCCGATGCTGTTTACTGGGTTGCTAGAGTAGATCGGGTAACCGAGGAGCTAGACGGGGGCCCTATGGCCCATATTGAGCTCCACCACTAGTTCATAGAATCATGTGTTTGCTTATATGAACTTTGTTATTTGGGATTGTATAAGTCCTGTATGGGCGCTACATTTGGATTTTATTTATGGTGTTTGAAGTGCTTTTATACAATGCATTATTTACTCTAGCTTCGTTGCTGTTAACTCTGATTAATGATAAGTGATTCAAATTTACACTGAATTTTATAGGCTAACACTCAGGTTTTTGGAGGACAAGTCATATACTCGGGTTCCAAAAACTGGGGCGTTACACTAAAGGACTCCAGATGTTCGGACGGGTCAGTAGTTCCCAAGAACGAGATGATTTAGGGCATACGGAACCTGTCTGGCAGTCGCGCTTGCATGATATCGGCAGTGAATGGAGGCTCATTCTCCTCCATTATCGCTTCCATTGGAGTTGGAGCTCTTGTACGGTAGGCCTGTCGCATGTCTCCTATCTGTCATTGTAAGTCCTTGAGCTCGACTTTCGATGGTTCGCTGCTCTCAGCTGTAGTTTCGACTGGAGCCTTACTGCACTTATTTCGATCTAGCTCGTGGCGTAGGTCGAAAGACAGCAAGGCTACAATTTCGAAAACATGAGAAAGGACCTGCCAGGTTGAGCTGAGCTACCAGCTTCTTTAGGAGGCAAAGGGTGCATTAGAAGGCTGAGGGGGGTTATGGCCCATTGTTCATCTTCCTGAGCGGCCCTGTGCACCTGTTGAGGTTTTTGTACTTGCTGACCCAATTGTTCCAATGGCTGCCTCATGGAGTTCATATTACTGTTTAGCAGTTTAACCTGCTGTTCAATGGAATTCAACCGTCGTTCTCTATTGCGAGATTGCTGAGCTGCCTCGTGGGACCGGAGTCAGCTTGTTGTTGGGAAGTGGAATCCTAGTGACTGTCAGGCTGCTTCGACGGTGTAAGATTAGGTGCAACAGGGGAGAACCGGGTTTTCTTTTTTCCTCTAGACATCACAATCCTTTTGGTAAAGCGGGGAATAACTTTACTGTTCGTTCCCACAAACCACGCCAAACTATTGATGCAGTTTTTTCGGTGGACCCTCCTTGAACCCTCTGATACCTGCACACAAGAGACAAAAGAAAAAAGGAAGACCCTGGCTAACACAGGGGACCCTCTGATGCCAAAGTCATTTGGGTCTTTGTGGAAATGGTCCAAAGGAAAAGAGTCACCAGTCTTTTTGAGTTTAAGGGTTGTGTACTTTTCACCGTCTAGGGCCTCCCCTATTTATACAAGAGGGAAGATCACACAGTCGGGAGATCTTCTCCATGAGAGGGAAGATCACACCGTGGAGATCTTTCTCGTTTAGAGCCCCTGAGATCCCAAAGATCTTTCTTAGATCACAAACGTCCGAGATCTCCGAGATCCTAACCTTATCACCCGAGATCTTTGGGCCGTTCATTTTAGATAAGAACAGAAGTTAGTCGGGAACCGATAGGCCCATCGAGTCCTTAGGTGAGGTCGAATGATAGATAAAGCCTCACAGGCAGGAGGTAGTACCGAGCTATCAGTAGGTTTATTTTATCCCGATGTTAAGTAGCCTTTAGCTTCCTTTGCTGAGCTTAATGTTCGTCGAAGGTCATACCGACCTACAGTCGCGCCGACCTACAGTATTGTTGGCCCTTTTCCACCAATAGTTATCTTCAAAGTAGCTTGGCCCATTGGTTTGTGCTGGTTGTTGGTTCGTACTATTATCATGGGTCACTTTATTTTTCCCCTGACAGTATTGTTTGATATGTTCCAACTATCTTGCCGATAAATCTTTTACAAAATTTCAAATACAACATGGGGTTATGTACATATCGCATGTAACCCACGAGGAATGACGACAATGGGGATGAGCAATACCCAACCACTATTATGGCTAATGCATTTACCTCAATGGGTTAAACCTCTTTATAACCCAACTTACTTCTAAATCATACCATGGTTCAGAAGCTAAAGCTCCTACAATACGGTGCTGTGAAGATTTTAACCCATCTTTTCTATGGCAAAAATATCTTCTCTCACTGCTAGTTCATTAAGAAGAATAATTTAAAAAAGTTTGCATATATAAATTTACTTAATTTATAAAAATAAAATATTTTATTTTTAAAATTTATTCTTATAAAAACTCAACAGTTAATGTCATGCAAATAAACAGTCGTGCATTTTGGAACTATCTTATTAAAATGATTTTTGTCAGTACAATCGAAAGCAAGTGGCCGGTACTTGATGTAAAGTCAAGATAGGTATGCTATTGCAAATGAGTCCAAACACAGCCATGGGCACCGAACTAATTTGTTCAGGCGGAGTGTGGCCATTGGATCTGAGATCATGTGATGATCCAAACCATTTATTGGATAGGCCTCTCCATGGATGGATTGTGTTGAGGTCAAAATCTGGATCACCCTCTACTCAATGCGGCGAACCTCTGACGAACCTTGGTCCTGCACAAGGGTGAGCAAAGGAGACCCTGGCTAAGCCGGGGGGACCCTCTAATGCCTAAGTCAGGTCAAGGGAATCTAGGTCTAAGTTGAATGTTGAGAGAGTGTGTGAGATGTTGTGTACCTGTAGCATTGAAACCTTCTTGTATTTATACTTGCGCATTGGATGATCTGCGTTTGTTAACCTCGGCATGATTCTCTCAATTAGTAGGATATTGTGATCGTGGAGATTTTGCCCGTAATTTGGGGATCATGTAGCGTATCGTGCGTATATGCGGGCGAACTAATCAGTTATGTCCGCTTAAGGTAGTTTCTAAGCCTAGCACACTGAATATTCACAACCGGTCTCGGCCTTGGCTCGGGATCTCAAACTAAAGAGGCCCTGACTCCGAGCCTCGGATCTGGACTAATACACATGCACTTTCTGTCAAGTTATTAAGTAAGGACAGCGTTCAGAGGCCGGGATGGGCTTTGGTCCAAACTCATGGTGGACTTGGTCCCCTCGTCCGTCATGTACTCTCGAGGTCTCCCCTCTGAGCTCTGAGGCGAGCAGTGGACTTATCCCCTCAATTCGAATTTCTTCATAATGGGTGGGATGTAGATGTGGATAGTTGAATAACCATCTCTGGTTGTGCAGTTGTAGGGTGGCCTGAGACCTTGGGTGTAGGTTCCGATCTGAACTTCACACCGACTGCCTCAGCTTCGGATTATTCCGAACCGACAGTCTCGGAGCAAGGGTGCAACTGGGGCCGAGCTGAGAATCTTTCTCATCAGTTGTTTCCACCATTCCAGGTTAACTCTTACGTATCCGATCGGATTAAGATGATGTTGAACCTCGGAATTGAAGGGACTCGGATCTTCCCAAAACAGAAGCCCCCTACTTTCCAAGTTCAGACATGGACTTGGAGAGTAAACATATGCGGAAGATCAACAACTTCCCTTGTCGCATCTTCCACGTGTGTGGTTGCAATCATGATTTCTATGTTTGAAGAGATACGTCCTCGGGATTTTTTGTCCACGGGCTAACCTCTAGCGGACGCGTGGCGACGGTTAAGATCTCAAATAGTCGCTGAACCTATGACTGACCGCCATGTATGCCATGGGAGACGTTCGAGAGATGCTTCTCCTACTCGAGTGCCGCTTCTACTACCTCGCGCTCGTCACCCAATGTCAGAAGCACGCGGCCTGATAGAGCTTGAGCCAGTGACCTTCAACCACGTGTGTTCCGAAGTCGGCTAGCGATGATTTGGCTGCGGCCATCATGCCTCTTCATTAATTCAAAGGTCTCTCCCAGGCTATATAAACCCTATTGCTTCGGAAACGCTCCTCATTTTTGCGTTTTGAATTTGTGTGATTGTTGATTCCTTGAGGAGGCAATTTCTGGGGAAGGCGATTCCGGCATATTTGAAGCTTTGGGAAGGGCGATTCCGACCGATCAAGGGTTTCCGGTAGAGGCGATTCCCAGTGAGTCCTCCCTTCTTCTGGCGCTTTTCTATTTCTCTTCTCTACGAGATGTCGGCCGATTTGGAAATGGTCCGAGAAGATTAAAACTTGGATGATGATTCCGGGCCGGGAAGCTCGGGTGACAGGAGAGGGGCATTTGAAGGCCCCTTAGAAGTAGTACCTCTCTTTCCCCCGCCAAGAAGAAAAGAAGCGGGGGGCTCGAACGTGCCGCACAGGTAAGAAGAAGACCACACGAGCCCCCCGAGACCCGGCGGCGGGTGGTGCCGAGATGCCTGCGAGCGGGCGGGCCTCAGAGATCATCCCTGGAGGCTCTGATCAGAGTTCAAGATCTCGAACTCCGTGCAGATAAGGGCCCCAGAGCCCCTCGACACCGCCACTGCTCCTGCTGACGGGGAAGTTGTAATTTTCCTTTACGCTCTGCAATGCGGACTCCGACTCCCTATGCATCCCTTCGTCCGAGCCCTGACGGCATATCTATGACTTGCTCCTGGCCAATTTGCCCCCAATGATTGGAGGGTTTTGATTTCTTTTTATTTCATTTGGCGTCAAGTTGGGAACCCAAAGCTGACACCAGAGGAGCTGATAAGCTTGTACTTAGTCAAGCATGATGGCCAAGAGCTGTGGTATTACTTCAGGACTCGCGGTAGCAAGGGCTCGAGGCTTGTCATGAATCTTCCATCCTCTAATAAGGACTGGAAGAATAAATGGTTTTGGGCTTCGGGTGAGTGGGAGGCGCCTGCAACGGAGCTCGGAAGCTTGGAGACTCGGGTCCCTACCTGATTTAATTCTCTAGGTCGGACCTTGAACTTTCTTCTTTTAGTGCCCCTTTCTCATTTGCTGTGATATGACTAAAGCCCTCTTTTCATGTCTGCAGATTTCCCGAGGGCTCGCCTCTCCTCACCTCGGACCAAAAGAATCAGGTTGCCAAGGCCAGGGCACGCTCGAGAGATCTCTGCTCCTGGTCGGATCTGATCACAGCCACCAACCTTCATTGGTCTAGACTTTGCAAGTCTAAGCCACTCCTCACTTCCTTCAGTAAGTTTTTCCTTCATTTCTTACTTTGAAGGAACTGAATCTCTTAGCTTAAATGTTGATTCATTACTCTGTATGCAGGCATGGCCGAGGTTTCTGGTCCCGGAGGAGGAAGGCCGCCCCGACAGTCAAGGAATGTTGAGGGCTGAAACCCGAACAAAGACTACTGTTCAGAGGAGGCCTGCGGCTCCTCATGACAAGGGTCCCTCGGCTTCAATTTCTGTTGTTGCAGCTCCGGCTATAGCGCCTGTTGTAACTGAGGCTACTGCTGACAATGCTCTGGCTCCAACTCTTCCCTCCGTCGTCGCCCCTCATGCTGCTGAAGCACCTCCTGCAGCCCCCGAGCCCTGCATTCCCATCTTCATCCGAACAGGAGGAAGCCGTTCGGATGGTTGACGCCATGCTCTCCCCTCCGGAAGTCAAGAATTGTCTCAGGGTTGAGGCTCAGGCCTCGACAGGTAGCAGGATGGAGGCCAGGGAAGTGACAGGGTCAGCTCAGGTGGGAACGAGCCGAGAGAGGTTTCAGCCGGGCTACCACATGTCCTTCTTGGTCCACTAGGCTGCCAAGCACGCCTCTGAGGAGGAGATAGCCAATCTTCTTGCTAAGTCGGATGAGTCCTTCATCAACGACATGGCTTCCGTCTTCTACCGGGTATTTCTGCCAACTTTTCTTGCTCTTAATTTCTTTTACTACATCTGTATGCTCATTCTCCAGTCTTTATTCAGTCCGTCCCGAGACTCCTTTTGACCCAGGAGAGATTGAGGGACCTCACGAAAAAAGATGCCGAGGTAGAGACCCTCAGGGGCGAAGTCAGAACCCTGCGAGATGAGGTCATATTCCTCAGGATGGAGCAGGCAGGCAGAACTGCGTCAGTAGCTTGACGACGGAAAAGCTCATGAGCTACAGCTAAAGGGGGTCGTGAGCGATCTCGAAGCTCGATGCGGTGCTGCTGCAGCCGAGTTGTCCCCAGCCAGGGCCCATGCAGACTGCTTACTAAGGAGAACGCCCGATTGGGGGATGCGCTAGAGCGGACTAGAGCTGAGGTGGTGGAAGAGCAGTTCCGAGTAGTCATCCAGGCAAAGGAGGCTCAGCGAGCCAAAGACGAGGCGTCCTTAGCCTCGGCAGTGGCAGCTGCAGTGAATGCCTTCAAGTCTTCGGAGGAGAGGACCGCTGAAGCCACTAAGTTTTACAACTGCGGCTTCGATGCTTTCATTGATGCGGTCCAAGATCTCTATCCAGACCTCAATCTTGAACTTCTACTGCCTAAGGATGCAGGGGAGAAGCCCACTGGAGACGCTCGCTCGGACCAAGCCCCTGCTTCTCAAGCTCCTCCTCCAGCTCCGACCGAATAGTTTCCAACATTCTCCCTTCTTCTTATAACTTTTTTAAACTTTTAATGAGTGGTATGTGGTTTTTATATATTAATCCGTAGTTGATTTTTGGATGATGATTGTTAATTATTGATTATTAAACTGATTTATTGACAGATTGGTTCATTTTAGGGCATTGCTGATCCGACTCCTTGACGGGTCAGCTCATTTCAATGTCGTTTTGTAGAACTCTGTAGTGTTGCAATTGTTCGAATAGGACCCCAAGGGGATCGGTTCCTCCCACGATTGGCGAGCAACTTTTAGTGAACCCGTCAGTCAGACGATGAATCAACTCCTCTGCCGGGGAGTCGAGTTGTCCATGGGCTTTTCTCCCGAACATGAGGGGATGCCCTGAAGAAGTTTCGTGGGATAACGTACTAACCCCTTCTTTAAGGGATCAGTTCGTTAAGTCAACCCCTGCTTATGAGAGGTAACTTTTTATTAGTAGGTAATTCGCTCGTGTAGATACATAGCAATATAAATTTTATTTGGAGCCTTAAAGGCTAGTTGCTCGGAGGTGTGCATTTATTGGGAGCCCTCAATGGCCATTACATCAAGGGTAGTAGACTTTTAGGTGCTCGGCGTTTTAGGGGTGAGGGAGCTGACGGTGCTCGAGGTCTTCTAAGTGGTAGGAGCCAGGTTTGGTCGATCGGACCACACGGTACGGCCTTTCCCAATTAGGCACGAGTAGGCCAGCCCCCGACTCTGTAGTGTTTTAGAAGACTTGTCGAAGGACTAGGTCCCCTGGACGGAACCACCTGGTCTTGACTTTAGAATTGTAGAATCGTGTCACCTGTTGATGTCGAGCAGCGACCCGGAGTCTAAAGATGTCTCTGGCTTCTTCAAGTAGATCCAGGTTCACTGCAATCTGCTCGGCGTTTTGGTTCTCTTGATAATTTCTGACCTGAGCTGTAGGAAGGCCAATTTCAACTGGCACCATTACTTTTAAACCGTAGGAAAGTGAAAATGGGGTCTCCCCAGTGGATCACTGAGTCGTAGTCCTGTAAGCCCAGAGGATAAATGGGAGCTCTTCGGCCCAGTTACCTTTTGTTTTCTCTAATTTCATTTTGAGATGGTGCTTATGACCTTGTTAACTGCCTCTACTTCTCCATTGGATTGCGGGTGCCAAGGTGAAGAATACGCGTTGGAAATGTCGAGCCCTTGAAACATACCTCAGAACTTGTCGTTATCAAACTGTCTACCATTATCAGACACAATGGTGAGTGGCATCCCGAATCGGCAAATGATGTTCTTCCAGACAAAATCGATCACCTTCTGCTTGGTGATTTTCGCAACCAGCTCAGCCTCGGCCCACTTGGTGAAGTAGTCAACTGTGACGATAACGAATTTGACTTGCCCTTTCCCTATGGGCAAAGGCCCGATGATATCAATTCCCCATTAGGAGAATGACCACGGTCCGCTCATGAGAGTCATTTCTTTCGCAGGTTGCCTCGGCACAGTCACGTACCGTTAACACTTGTCGCACCTTCGGACGTAGCTCTTCGAGTCTTCCTTGATGGTCGGTCAGAAGTATCCTTGGCGGAGGATTTTCAGGGCCAAGGCCCTACCACGAGAGTGGTTTCCGCAAATGCCTTCATGAACCTCCGGAATCACGTAATCTGCTTCATCGGCCCAGAGACACCTGAGATAAGGATGTGAATGCCTTTTCTTGTACAATATCCCATCCAGGACTACATACCTCGCTGCTCTGACTCTCAAGTGCCTAGGAGGGGACCTCACCAGATATGAGGTAATTATAAATGGGGTCTATCCAGCTCAGTGCATTGTTGACTGGATTGACTGTTTTCTTCTCCGTTTGGTTAATGCTTGGGTGTTCTATGAACTCCACAGGAATGACTCATGGGATCTTCCCTTCCGTGGCTGAGGCTAACTTCGCTAGGGCGTCGGCCCAGGAGTTTTCCGCCCTAGGAATCTGACTGATAGTGCAGCTCTAGAATCTTTTTATCAGTTTTCTTGCTTCGGCCAAGTAAGCTACCATCCTAGTTTCCTTAGTCTCGTATTCGGTGGAGATATGATTCACTACCAACTAAAAATCACATCGTACTTGGAGAAACTGGACCCCCAGACTGCCTGCCAACCTGAGTCCAGCTAGTAGAGCCTCATACTCTGCCTCATTGTTAGAGGCCTTGAAACCGAGTCTGATCGCGTACTGGATGGGTGTAGAATCAGGCACGACCAGGACAATTCTTGCTTCGACACGCTTGACATTAGACAACCCGTCCACATAGAGAATCCACCCTGTTTCTGATGCTGCCTCTTAACTACTCGGAGGGATAAGTGAGGGAGCTGTCTCAACTTCGGCAGACAGCTCCCTCACTTATCCCCTCTCTGTCTGAGGTGGTGAACTCTACAATGAAGTCGGCCACAGCTTGACCCTTGGACGGAATTGGATATTGAACTCCCCGAGTTCGATTGTCCACTTGGTCAGCCGACCTGATACCTCTGGCCTCTAGAGGATTTGTTTGAGGGGAGAATCGGTCAAGATGACGATGGAATGGGCCTGGAAGTACAGACGTAATCTCCGAGCCGAGACAACGATGCAGAGCACTAACTTTTCTAGAGCTGGATACCTCGTCTCGGCAGGTACCATGGCTTTACTCACATAGTATATGGGATGCTGCTTGCCCCCTACTTCTCTAATTATGGCCGAGTTGATGGCTGAGGCCGAGACCGCGAGATATAAGAACATGGGCTCGCCTTCTTCGGGCTTAGACAGTAGGGACGGCGAACCTAAATACTGTTTCAGTTGCTGAAAGGCCTGCTCAAATTCAGATATTCACTCCGCCTTCTTATGACCCTTTAACCACTGAAAGAAGGGGAGGCATTTGTCTGTAGCTCTGGATATGAATCGTCCGAGCGCTCCTACTCATCCGGTGAGGCATTGTATCTCCTTGATAGTCCGAGGTGAGCTCATGTCGAGGAGTGCCTTGATCTTGTCGGGTTTGCTTCAATGCCCCTCTAGCTGACTTGAAAGCTGAGGAATTTACCAGAGCTGACTCTAAAAGCTCACTTCACGAGATTCATCTTCATCTAATATTCTCGGAGGATGGTGAAGGTTTCTCCGAGATCTGCTAAGTGATCGGATGCCTTGACGCTCTTAACGAGCATGTCGTCGACATAAACCTCTATATTGTACCCAATCTGCTTAGCAAACATTTGATTCACCAGCCTCTGATATGTGGCCCCAGCATTTTTCAAGTCAAATGCCATGACTCGGTAACAGTAGAGCCCCTGTCAGTGACGAAGGTAGTCTTCTGCCTGTCTAGGGGATGCATTGCAATCTGGTTATACCCGGAATAGGCGTCCAGGAATGAGAGTAATTCGTACTCCGCTGTGCTATCCACCAGCTGATCTATCCAAGGCAATGGGAAGTTATCCTTCGGACAGGCCTTGTTCAGATCCGAGAAATCCACACAAACTAACCATTTCCCTTTGGATTTCTTGACGAGGACCACGTTTGCGATCCAATATGGATAGTGTACTTCCTCTACGAAACCAGCGCCGAGCAGTACAGAGACTTCATCGGCTATGGCTTCATACCGCTCGGCATCGAACGACCTTCTCTTCTGCTTCACAGGTTTGTGATCCGGGTCCACATTCAGCCTGTGGACCATGACATCCGGAGAGATCTCGGGCATGTCCTCATGTGACCATGCGAAGACATCCTTGTGCTGTAGTAGGAAAGCCAGCATTTCGGATCGCTGTTCAAAATTCAACGACGTTCCGAGCTGAACAGTTTTGCTCAGGTCTGCCTTGTTGAGCAGTATTTTCTCCAGGTCTTTCATAGATGAGTCCTATGCATCTCCTCTGGGATCTAATACGTTGACTGTGAGTGCTTACTTCACGAACCCTTTCTTTACTGTTATCGCATAACATCTCCGAACCTCGTGTTGATCGCCTCGGAGGTAGCCTATTCCGCCCTCGGTGGGAAATTTGATCATCAAATGATAGGTGGAGACGATTGCCCTCATTGCATTGAGAGAAGGTCGACCCAGAATGACGTTGTGTACTGATGGCACATTCACAACGAGGAAGTCTACCATGAGGGCGGCTTGATGTTATCCTTCTCCCGTAGTCACAGGGAGAGAGATGGCTCCCTCGGAGATCACCATTTCTTCGGCAAAGTTGTGTAGGGAGGTCTTCAGAGGTTTGAAGCGTGACCTCGGAATCCCCATTCTTTCGAAAGCTTCGGAGTATATCGCATCCACTGAGCTCCTAGTGTTGACCAGGATGCGATACACTTTGTGGTTGGCTATGGTCATAGTAACCACTAGGGCATCGTCGTGCGGGTGTTGGATCCCGCACGCATCGTCTTCCGTGAAGGTCAGACTGCACAGGCTGATTCGGAGTTCCATGCTCGGCCACTCGGTCATGTGAATGCCGTGTTCCGAATCAAACTTCCGAGAATGGGCTTTTCGAGCCATGTTTGAGTCTCCTCTACCGGATGAGCCACCGAAGATGGTGCGGATTTCGGCTGGCTCTTTGCGGTGTTATTCGGCTGTTCTCGCTCTTCTTTCCAAGCTGTTCTCTCTTCCTTTGTATACCGGCACAAATGACCCTTACGGATAAGAGCCTCGATCTCATCCTTGACGTCTACGCAGTCGGCCGTGTTGTGGCCGTGATCTCGATGGAAATGACAATACTTTCACTTATCTCGATGGTCCAGGCCGGCCCTCTGGTTTTCTGCTCGGACGACGATCACGAGGAGCACAGTCATCTAGTCATTTGCTGGATGGCCGAGGTTCTTCATTCCTTGCCCTCTTCCCCTTGCCAGTTGGCTCTGTCACTTGAACATTTTTACGGGTGTTGCAGAATTCCTCAGCGTTAGTGTACTTTTGAGCTCTGGTGACGAGCTCAGCTAATGTCTTCGATGGATTCTTCCCAATGGAGAAGGTAAACTTTCTCTCTTTTAGACCACTGAACACGGCAGAGAGCGCCATATTGTCGTCATAGTCTTCCACCTGTAATGCTTCCTCATTGCAATGAGTGATGTAGTCTTTCAATGACTCATTAGGCTCTTGCTTGATGGTGAACAAATGAGTATTCGGTTTCCGACTCTTCTTACCACTTATGAATTGGGTAAGGAATAACCGGCTGAGATCTGCAAATGAACTGATGGAATGGGGTTTGAACTAACGGTATCAGCTCCGAGCGGATCCCGTGAGTGTGATAGAAAACACCCTGCACATCATAGCGTCTGTCGTTGTTTGGATTTGCATCCACGAACGATAAGCTTTCACGTGCTCGGATGGATCACCAGACCCAGAGTATTGGATGACGGGAGATATCCGGAACCTCTATGGCATTACCTCATTCATGATCGCAGAGGTGAATGGAGGCTCGGTCTCTTCCATCATTGCTTGAACGGCGGCGGGAACTGACGACAGCTGCTGATTCTTTTCTAGCATCAGAATCTTGTTGTTGAGCTCCACGAACCGTGTCTCCCACGGATCTTTATTTTCAGCCAGCATCTCTTATGTGTTTTCTACTTCGGGAGTTCTCCTTCCCCTCCTTTCTAACTCATGACGAAAGCCCGTTGGTGCCAGGGCCGAGGTGACTGAGGCATTCGTCGGAACCCGAGTCGCTGTATTCTGGGCTGGAACTCGGATTTGAGTCGGGGGAGGGTTCTGAATCGAAGATGGCGCCCTAACGGGTTGACGTTGAGACCCCTCGGGTCTCATACTCCTCAGTGCGAAATGGGCTTGCACTACTGGACCAACCGTTTCCTGAACAGGGTTTTCCTTAGCAGGCTGTGGCCCCTGTTGCTGCTTCATTTGGTTAATTTCGTCGCGTATGGCTTGTATCTCGCTTTGCATAGCTCAATACTTGCTCGCCCGATTGCAAGAACGCTAGGAAGAACCTGGGGCCGATTCGGCGTGAAGTAGCGAAGAGGAATGTGTCTGATCATTTTGCTCCGGTTTCACAGCTGCTACTTTCTTCTTTCCTATTGCCATTGATCTTAAGAATAGGAACCTAGCCTTTCGTATCAAATTCCCACAGACAGCGCCAAAAAATGTTGAGGTCAAAATCTAGATCACCCTCCACTCAATGCGGCGAACCTCCAACGAACCCTGGTCCTGCACAAGGGGTGAGCAAAGGAGACCCCGGCTAAGCCGGGGGACCCTCCGATGCCTAAGTCAGGTCAAGGAAATCTGGGTCTAAGTTGAATGTTAAGAGAGGGTGTGAGATGTTGTGTACCTGTAGCATTGAAACAATTTTGTATTTATACTTGCGCATTGGACGATTTGCGTCTGTTAACCTCTACATGATTCACTCAATTAGTGGGATACCGTGATCGTGGAGATTTTGCCCGTAATCCGGGGATCGTGTAGTGTATCGTGCATATCTGCGGGTGAACTAATCGGTTATGTCTGTTTAAGGTAGTTTCTAAGTCTAGCACACCGAATATTTACAACCGGCCTCGGCCTTAGCTCGGGATCTCAAACTAAAGAGGCCCTGACTCCGAGCCTCAG
Source organism: Magnolia officinalis (assembly GCA_021015155.1). Lineage (NCBI taxonomy): Eukaryota > Viridiplantae > Streptophyta > Magnoliopsida > Magnoliales > Magnoliaceae > Magnolia > Magnolia officinalis. Next base: position 65,859,541 of record JAJHSJ010000002.1, read on the forward strand.
ATCTGGACTAATACACATGGACTTTTCTATCAAGTTATTAAGCAAGGACAGCGTTCAGAGGCCGAGACAAGCTTCGGTCCAGACTCATGGTGGACTCGGTCCCCTCATCCATCATGTACTCTCGAGGTCTCTCCTCCGAGCTCTGAGGCGAGCAACAGACTTATCCCGTCAATTCGGATTTCTTCATAACGGGCAGCATGTAGATGTGGATAGTTGAATAACCATCTCTGGTCATGCAGTTGTAGGGTGGCCTGAGACCCTGCCCGTAGGTTCCGATCTGAACTTCACATCGACTGCCTCGGCTTCGGATTATTCCGAACCAACAGCCTCGGAGCAAGGGTGCAATTGGGGCCGAGCTGAGAATCTTTCTCGTCAGTTGTTTCCGCCATTCCATTTTAACTCTTACGTATCCGATCGGATTAAGATGACGTCGAACCTCGAAATTGAAGGGACTCGGATCTTCCCATGATAAATTGTACACAACAAAATCTTCAAGATTGGAAGATCTCGTCATTGGCCTGCAAGGCAATGGTTGAATGAGACGGTTCATATTCAAACGTAAAGAGCCCACGTGAGTCACGATTTTTTAATCAAAGATGGGCTCTCTCTCTCTCTCTCTCTCTCTCCGGCGAAAAGCCCCGAGCCATTGACACCTGATCATCTTCAGACTCAAAAGTAAACAAGGAGATTGTGGAATACGTGTCTAATGGAAGACCTAGGTGGTGTGTTGACGCCACTAAGCTTTGTGGCCCATCATAATATATTTGTTATATCCACACCACCCATCCATTTTGCGAGATAACTTTAGGGCATAAAACCGAAAACTGAGGCAGATTCAAAACTCAAGTGGGCTACACCATAGAAAGCAATGGAGACAATGACTACCACGGTTGAAACCTTCCAAGGATCCACCATAAAGGTTTTTTTTTTTTTTTTTTTTTTTTTTTTTTTTTTTTTTTTTCAATTTAGTTAGCTTAATAGTACACCCACGGTCAGTTCACACTTCACTGTTAGCCACCCCCCACTGGGGAATCGATACCAAGACCTCAGTGTTGAAACAAGGTATCTTCCACTCAAACTACCACTTGAGCTATTGATCAGGGTGTCACCATGAAGTTTGTCATCTAACTTATTCATAAGGCAGCAACCTGAAGGAAGGAAAAACAACTTTAGTAGCTCTCTAGATGTTTTCAATGATAGGCGTTCAAGCCTCCCTACTTTCTGCGGTGTAGTTCACTTGAGCTTTGTATCTACTTCATTTTTTATCCCATCATATAAAATGATTTGGCAAAATGGATGAACGGTATGGATATAGCACCTACATCATCATGGTGGAACCCACAGAATTTGGTAACGTCAGCACACCTCTGCAGTCGGCACCAGGCAATCCGCTTCCCTGCCTGATGTTAATCAATGATTTTTGCAACCAAGCTAGAGATAATGGCAACTCATCCGCTCGTCTGATGCCATACGTGCACAAACTCCTATTTGTAGATTTTAGGCATTCTCCGGCACGATAGTGGGGCCCTCAATTTTGATAGTCTGTTTCGTGGGTGAGTTTCCAGGTGCCCCCAATTTAGTATTTCAAGGTAAACGCACATTAGATAGAGGCAACGGAAAGGAGTGATGTAGGCCATTCTCAAGTGAGGCCCACAATGTATGTTTCGTGCTTCTCAGAAAATCAGGTTGGTCCAGTCATCACGCGGTGGAGAATCTACCTCTGTGGAATGCTGGTCAATACTTTCCAAACACGGTTAGTTCGTCAGGCCTGATTTTCGTGCCATGAGGTCCACGACACACTCTGTGGGTGGGTCCCATTTGATGAGCTGAGTACGACGGACGTGGATTGTGTAGTGAGGCACTCCCCACCCTTAACTTGTGGAGACTCTGTGGGGTCAACTTTGATACATGTGTTTTATTCATGCCTTTCATCTTTCAATCCATTTTAATGCGTCAGTCCAAAATTGAAGCATATTCAAAGCTTGAGGGAACCATGCCGCGGAAACAGTGGGATAATACAATGATATTTATTTGTCATGTAACTACGTGTTTACATGTTGACACACCTCTGGGTGAAGGAAAAATACAAATATCAGCTTTATCCAAAACTTTGTGGCTCCCAAGAGTTTCATAAGTAGGTATTCAGTTCCCACTGTTACCCGTGGTGTGGTCCACTTGAGCTTTTGGATTACTTTGATTTTGGTCTCATGACGTGAAATGAGCTGGAAAATGGATGGACGGCGTGGATTTTTAATTTTTTTTTTTTTTAAAAAAAAAAAAAAAAAAACATACATTACGGTGGGCCCACAGCCTCCATACCACGGTAAAGGGTGGTGAGCGCCTCGCTACACAATCCGCGTGCGAGTAGCACTGGATCTCTCACACGGGCGCCACGTGCCATTGGAGTCTCTCTTTGGTGAATCACGATGCCAGTCACGTTAATTAGTCGTCCTGAATCTAATAATGCTTTTGTAGATCGCATCTATCCATACATTTACTATTATGTAAAAGTAAATGAGAAATGCTCCACCGGAGCAAAATAGGTTATAATAGTCCTCATAGTTGCATCTGCCACTTGAACAGTCCAATCAATTCATCTGAACTGTCTATTAAGCAAAGGTGAAATAATTAATGGACATTAGACTAAATTTACAGGGATCTGATGATCCAATCCATCGCTATTTTGTCCGTACTTTTGTAGCCATCCTTTTTAAAAGCCATGGATGTATGCTTAGGTTGCCTGACAAAAGTAACTATTCAATAGAATAAGCAATCCACGACAGATTCTAAACAAATAGACTGATCATGTTGATTGGACCTATTTTTGTGTAAATGATATGGATTGTCTAAATTAAATGCTAATGATCAGATGTACAGTCCAGATCAAGTGATTGGATTGTTTAAATATCCCTGTGAAACTAGGAGCAATATAACTTATAGTTATCCAAGGGGCACTGTAGCATTTCTCTTTCTATGCTTTTATTTTTTAAGATTTTTGCATTTTGGCTGACGGGTTTTCTGTGTAACGAGCGTTGTAAGAAGACCTGGTGTGGCAGGGGGTGCAAGGACAGAAATAAGAAATTCTAGCCCTAAATCATTTTTTATTTTTCGAATGACAAAAACGTTGGAAATTTTACGGAATAATATTTTTTCTGTAAAATATGGAAATCAAAAAATGCAAATTTATCTGAATAAGGACAGGATGAAGCACGTTTGTAACGCTGTCCTTAAAGCGTTATTTGCCCCACTCAAGTGAATTTAGTATGCTGAAAAGGTTACAGGCAAACCGCTTCTAAGATACGACGAACCTGGTGTGGGTCTGCGTTCAGCAAACACGAAGGCCCACCAATGGAACTCTGTTACACAGTTTGGCAGAAATACATAAAAAAGGAAAAATCCCAGAAGAAAAAGAGAAAAGAATAATATTTAGAACTTAAACCACTACACTGGTTTGTTTTTACTGATCTTCAGTTGCTACTAGTTTAGATGAACGTTCTAGACCACACCTCTGGTCTAATTTTCAAGCAATGGTTCAAATGAACCTTTCTATACTGCTGGAATCACTGTTGTATATGAGAAGAGTGGCTTAAGTTTAGTTCGTACGGGTTTACTGGAGTGGGTTGAGAGATGGTTTGGAAACTCATCAAGACCCTCCTTTTATAGGCTATGGTGGCTGGGGGTTATGGTCCAGAGAAATAAATTCCATGACCGTTTTCTAGCTGTTGAAGAAAACTAGCCATTTTATGGCCGTTTTCTGACTGTTGTGCATGGGTCATTAAGCTGCTGCATGTTAACTGTTGTGAGACAACAACTAGCCGTTTTCTAGCTATTAGGCTAGCCATGCAGCAGTTACAGCTGGACCCTGCACTAATGACATAACTGTTACAGATCTGCAGCAACAGCTCTTTTTTCAGCTCTCTATATATATAGAGGGACTCTCATTTAGCTCTCTAGGTTTCGTCCAGCCATCCATCCACCTTAGCCACTTAGTCGCACCGCGACTCGAACACGTCTCGCTCTGGTTTGCTCAAGGTTGCGAAGGAGCGACACGATGAGGACGTGCGAAGTGTAAAGTGCGCCGCTAACGCCTCTACAGCCACACTACCTCACATGCCCATGCCCTCGCACCGAGCCCAAGACCGTGCGCGCGTGGGTGTTCCAGTGCTACGTACTAGAACACGCAAGTCCATTTTCCTTTGGACCATGTGGGTAAATATTATAATACTCCACTATTCTCATATAAACAACTTTTTCTTCTCCTCTTTTTCCAATGTGGGACTATTCCCAAAAACCCACAAAAGGTGTTTTTCAAACACTTTTTTATATTATATATATATATATATATATATATATATATATTATATTTTATTAAAATATATTTTAAAATCAATATTTTTTGCAACAATCCACCATTTGATTTTTTAAAATATATTTTTCTCGATTAAACATTTCTGCCAGAATAATCAGCTTATATGCATAAGGAAAAATATCTTTCGATTTTAGTCTTTCCTTAGTGTAAGTATCTCAAAACTCTGTCGAAATGACTGATAGCCGTAGCGTTGAACCAGTTATTCCTAGATAATAGAGTCTAAGAAACCACACACATATTTACTATGTGTTTGTTAGAGTTCCCACAATCTTGCTCATCACAATTAATGGTTATGTGCTTATCCTAATTCGTGAACAATCCCGAGAGAAAAACTCCTAACTCTCATGAGAGACAACACCATTTCTATGTTCATATAGGTGAAATCCTTCTAGTGTCTTCGTTACTATAAGACACTTGTCTTTTAAACTGGATTTCATTAATAGTTCTAAGACTCAACCATCTTTCGTAACGCTCAGCACTTATCTATTATGGATGAAGTTTTATAATTTAGTGCTGAAACTTTCCACATATCAGTGACTTGTTCTTACCCATTAAACCCGAAATTAGAGATTTTCTGACTTTAAGTTAGGTTACCATTACTGGTGGAACTTTGGTTGAAGAGTTTCAACGTCATCCCTCTAGATGTAGCCTTTACTACCTCTCTTGGTAGAAGTTTAGTGAAATGGTCTACCGGGTTATTGCTTGATTTCACATAGGAAATATCAATGATTCCATCTCGAATCAATTGTCTGACATAATCATATTGAAGACTGATATGTCTAGACTTACCATTATATGTGTCAATATAGGCTCTAGCTAATGTGGCTTCACTATCACAATGTATTGACACAGCCGATATAGGCTTTTTACAGAAAGGGATTTCTAATAGAAGATCTCTTAGCCACTCTGCCTCTTTGCCTGTTGCAGCCAGGGCTATGAATTTAGACTCCATAGTCGAGTGTGTTATGCAAGTTTGTTTCTTAGATCCCCAAGATACAACTGCACCTCTTAGGGTGAATACTCACCCTGTAGTAGACTTGTTGTCCCCTGCACTCGATATCCAACTCGCATCGGTATATCATTCCGATACGGCAGGAAATTCTGAATAAAATAGTCCTAAGTCTTTGGTTGCTTTTAAGTAACCAAGGACTCTATTGATTGCATTCCAGTGTTCAGTACTGGGGTTACTAGTAAACCTACTAAGTTTACTCACAACATATGTGATATCAGGTCTAGTGCATTGCATAGCATACATAAGACTCCCTATAGCACTCGCATATTCTAATTGTGCAACTGTTCTTCCGGTATTTTCTTTTAGCTTGATACTTGGATCAAATGGGATTTTTGCTTCTTTTATATTTAGATGGTTAAACTTGTTTAGTATCTTCTCAATATAATGACATTGACACAAAGTATAACCCCCACAATGTTTTTTAACTTTGATAGCTAGGATGGTATCAACTTGTCCAAGATCCTTCATTTTGAATACAAAAGATAGAAACCTCTTCGTTTCAGTTACACTTTCCATTTTATTACTTATTATTAACACGTCATCAACATATAGACAAATAATAATCATGCAGGTACTGTCTACTTTGGAATATATGCATTTATCAGCTACATTATGCATGAAACCATGAGATAGTAATTTAGAATCAAACTTCTCATGCCATTGTTTTGGTGCTTGTTTTAATCCATACAGAGATTTGATTAATCTACATACTTTGTTTTCATTTCCTGCTGGAACAAAACCTTCAGGTTGATCCATGTATACTTGTAACGACCCGTAAATTTTCGTACTTTGACTCGAGTACCATCTCGACCAGAAACCAATTAGGATTAAATCCTTTAGAAATTTAACAAAGTTAACTAAATGCAAAACTCGATTAGCCATGGAATCCGTTGGGATCGCTTTAAATACGATCTGCAAGACCCAAAACTTGCAAAATCAGTGACTCTAGGTTACCCTAAAGTTTAGAACCAAATTCATTACCCGGCTGCTCTCGGGAATGAAATAAAACTTCGTATTAGGTCTAGATCGCACATCGGAAGTCCGATTAACACGAAGTTAAGGAACTAGGACCGCCTCACTGGGCTTGACAATCACCTCAAAAATCAGGTCCAGCCGATGTACCATGGCCATTCGTTTGGATCCGGAGCGAGGGAGTGTGAAAAATACTATTCCCTTTACAAAATAAATATCTGGAATAGTGATCTGACACCATTCGCTTGCGCATCAGTATTAAGCAACCAGAACCTCCTCGGATTAAGAAAAATTTCAGGAACAATTACATGTACTTGGAATTTCGGATCGTGGCCCACTGACCGTTGAACTGAAAGTGGTCCGCCACGTGTGATCTGGGAATCCGATCGAGTCGAAAACGTAATCCCACGTAGATCCATGTGTGGAGAGCTTAAGTCTGACGTTTGGCTCAAGGAGGGCCACCAGAACCTCCCTTTTGAGCTGGAAAAGTGTCGGAATACCTATATTAGTAGTAACCCTTGAACTTGAGTCTATTTTGGAGAGGTTTTAGGCTATAAAAGAGGCTTAGAACAGCCCCTCTCACAGCCATACGAATATGGGATAAAACCCTAGAGAGAGAGAGAGAAAAGAGAGAGAAGAGCTTGGGATTTGTGGGAGTACTTCCTCCTACTGCTTTCAAACATCGCACGGCCTACACCGCCTCTTTACAGGCGCTTTCCCGGCGGTATCCACTCCGTTTTAAGGTGAGAAACCCTAACCCTAGGTCTGATTTGAAGTGTATAGGCTATAGGTTGTGAAAAGGCTAACCGATTCCACTCTTTAGGCTAGAAAACTCCCGAATACGGAAGCTCACCAAACCTTACAGATCCGTTGAGATTCCAAGGGCAAAGGTGAGGACTTTAGGTGTATAGGTTACGGTTTTCAACGCTTTCAATGTCAGATAATGATAGATTCATGATCTGCATGCAATTGCACATGTACAAAGTGCTTTCCGTTTCCTGTTTCGATTAACGTTGTAGAATATGGAATTTCACATACTCTAGGTATACGTAGAAATACCGTATACGTATTTTTTTTTAGAAAAATGTTTGACATGTTTATTTAATGTATGATTATACAATATATGGATAAAATACTAGTTTGGCGAAAGAAATCGCCGTAATATATATTCGCTTGTAAATACTACGTATGTTGAAATTGTGTATTCTAGAAATACCGGTACCGCATATGTGTAAATTTTGGAAATGAAATTGTCATGATTATTTGTTGTATGATTATGGTATACACAGATAAAATAACCGCTTGGCGAAAGGATAGCCCTAATACGTATTTTGCTAACATACATCATGTATGTTGGAATAGTGTACTCTAAGTGTTTGTGTAAATGCTTGTGAGTGTAAATGCTTAAGTGTTAGTGCCTTAGATAGTTGCTGATATGGAATTCCCGACTACCTTAGAGACATGTAGGATACCCTCCATGTGGTGGTTTGCTCTAACCACTCACTTGTGATGTGTATGTAATTGTATCCCTATTTGTATAGTACCCTACAACATGCTTTACAATATGCTTTACTTCATGCTTTATAACATGTTCACATGCTTGTAGTACTTTGTTTATCATGCTTTACTCCACATGCTATTGATGAGAATTGATTGAGTTTGAGACTATGTCTATAGTCCAGACATTCGGTACCAGACTTGAGATTGTGGCTGGGATTCATGTCGCCACAAGGGATGTGTCTGACGAACCCGAGTCGTACTTCGGTTAGCGATAGTGGTTGGCCACATGGAGTGCTTTTGCGCTTCATATCGCCCAACTTATGGTGCGCTCGAGCTAGTCAGGCTCGTCAAGTAAACCGATATGTGAATGTGTGTTCACCATGTTTGGTCGCTACTGCTTGAACCTAGGGTACCAAACTTACCAGTGGCGATCCCGTTAACCATGGTACCTCGATCTGTTAAGACTCATGAGCCGGACATGGTGGTATGGGACACCGTGGCCGAGCTGTCGGCCTATGCTGGGGCCAAGTGCCTCCCCATAGTGACCATTGAGCAACCCAACCTCGTGAGCCGAATACGGTGGTATGGGACACTGTATTCGAGCTGTCGATACTTACGGCGAGAGCCGAGTACGGTGAGACCTGTGCTCGTGCTGACAGGCGACGAGTCCTCCGTAGTATCTTCAAGTATACTCCAAGGGTCTGTGATTAGCGACGAGTCTTTCACAGCAACTAGAGTATGAGTTGAGCCGAGTACGGTGAGACCTATACTCGAGCTGACGGCTAGTGATTGAGCCGAGTACGGTGAGACCTGTACTCGAGCTGACGGCCAGCAATTGAGCCGCATACGGTGAGATCTGTATCCGCGCTGATGGGTGACGAGTCCTTTGCGATGCCTTCGCTATGTTTCTCGAACCATAATATCGTATGAGATTAACTAGGATTGACCACCCTAGAATGGATTATGTTTGGGAATGATACAAGGGAGGTACCTTAGTTTCCCAATACTGCTGTTTGAAATGGACTAATAATAACTCGGTAATCATGATCATCATCGCACCGCATGTGCTTAGTAGATGTGGCGCACTAAGGGAGTTAAGCATTCGCGAACGTAAGATGATGTCGCATGAGGGTGGTTTGGCAAGGGCATACAGTATCATGTCATTTCATTCTCGCACTTAATAAGAGTAGTTAGAATTGTTTGATTTGTACTGCTTTATCATTACTGCTTGATTGAATTGATAACATGTTAACCTATGCTTTATTGTTCCACTGAGTTAGCTACTCACTCCCACGTTACGGGACGGTGTTTGCAACACCCACCAGACTCTGTCGCAGGTATAGGCGGCGCATCGGTTCAGGAGCCGGAGCCCGACTACGACGAGGACCAGGATGAGTTCTCGTTTATGCAGTATTCGGACGACTTTGCTTAGGCCGATAGCATCGCGGGGATTACAGGACACATCTTTAGATTGTATTTTGATTTTTGACTCTAAAAACAGTACATGTATACGGGTACTCAGTTAGCGATCATACTCTGATATTCAAAAAATTTTGTTTCCTTACATACTTTAAATATACAATTTCAGTCTTCCGCTTGCCTTTATACAATTGAACTGGAGTATGAATTACTGTTTTGGTATAATCTCATTCATGTTTATTGCTCTAACTCAGACAACATCTAACCATCATTGTGTATGTTGCATAAGTGATGCGTTGGAACTCGGGAGTTGAGGTCATACTCGACCCCCGAATTTCAGGGCGTTGCAATACCTCCTCATTGAGGTCACCATTCAGGAATGCGATCTTTACATCCATTTGGTGGATATGAAGATGATGTATGGAAGATAGCGCAAATAATATCCTAATGGATGTTATCCTAGCTACAAGAGAGTATGTGTCAAAGTAATCTATCCCTTCTTTTTGTCTAAAACCCTTAGTTACTAATCGAGTTTTAAAGGTTTGAATAGTCCCATCAGTGTAATATTTCTTTCTAAATACCCACTTACAACCTATGGGTTTAGAACCTAGAGGTAAGTTTACTAGTTCCCATGTTTAATTTGACATTATGTATTCCACTTCATCGTTTATAGCTTCTTTCTAGAAAGCTGAGTCTCTAGAGGATACAGTCTCTTTATATGCTTTAAGATCATCTTTTATAGTCATCACTATAGGTATTTTCTTTATCTCCTTCTACAAGATGGAAAATGACGCGTTGTGAGTTTAGGTAGTCATCTCCTAGACTCTTATTTATTCTTGTCCTTTGACTCCTACGAGGTTCAACAGGAGTTTCCACTATTTGTGGAGTTGTGCTATCTGGTTCTCTATTAGGAATTTGGATTTCATTATCCTTTGACTCCAAGGATAGTGAGTTCTCAAAGAACTCAATGTCTCTTCATTCTATTATTGTATTAGACTCTATGTCTAGAAGTCTATAGGTTTTACTATTTTGTGCACACCCTACGAAGACGCACTTAATAGCTCTTGGTCCTAACTTAGTTCTTTTTGGATCAGAAGTTCTACAGTATGCAAGACCCCCCACACTTTAAGATATCCTAGGTTTTTTCTACCTCTCCATGTTTCATATGGAGATATTTTATATTTTTAGACGGAATTCTGTTTAGTATATGGCACGCTGCAAGCAGTGCCTCACCCCATATACTTAGTGGCAACTTTGCTCTTATCAGCATTGAGTTGACCATCTCTCTACTAATGTTCTATTCTTCCTTTCAGCTATTCCGTTTTGTTGAGGTATGTATGGTGCAGTACATTGATGTATTAGTCCATGTTCTTCACAGAAGTTATCAAATTCATTGAAGAAGTATTCTCCTCCTCTATCGCTACGGAGAATTTTTATCTTCTTATTTAGTTGATTCTCTACTTCTGCTTTATATATTTTAAACATTTCTAATGCTTCATCTTTGCTCTTTAATAGATAAATATACACATACCTAGAGCAATCATCTATAAAGGTTATGAAGTACCGTTTACCTCTACGAGTAAGAATGCCGTTTAACTCACAGATATCACTGTGCACAAGATCCAATACTTGAGACGATATTTCAATACTTGGAAAAGGTTTCTTCGTCATTTTGGATCGTATGCACACTTCACATTCTTCGGTTTCATTATTTGTGTCTGAGATTAAACCATTCTTAGCATGAACTTCAAGGTACTATACCCTATATAGGATAGTCTATCATGTCATAGTCCAACGAATTCAACCATATACGCAGAAGTGCTACTTTCATTCAGAGAAAAGTTGACCATCCTGTTACAAGTATATCCCTTTCTGACAAAATTTGCATTCTTTGACAGAATCAGTTTACCTAACTCGTACACTACCCTTATGCCTGGTTTACCCAGGAGATCCCCAAAAACTAAGTTTCGCCTCATGTCTGGGACGCGCAGTACATTAGTCAGAATCACTTTTTTCCCAGAGGTGAATATCAGTTCGATAGTTCCTTTGCCGATGACCTTAGATCGGACTTCATTACCCATTTTAACTTTTTGACCATCAGTCAATTCCTCATAGGTTTTGAAGGCTGATTTGTCGTAGCACACATGTACTGTAGCGGCAGTATCATACCACCAACCTGGAACTTTTCCTTGGAAGATATTCACTTCAGTGATCATAACCACAATATCGTCTTCTTCTACTGCACTTGTCTCTTTTTTAGATTTACGATATCGGCATACTCGACCATAGTGTCCGGTTTTTCCACAGACATGACATGGGCCTTTAAACTTTTCATTCTTCTTTTGAGTGTTTTTCTTGAATTTCCCGTTATTGGGTTTCAGGGAATCGTCCTTCTCGGTATTCTTGTTATTAGTGTTCTCTATTGCATGTACCTTGGACGAGGCATTCTCGTTATTATTCTTTCTGTCGCGGCTACGGGATTCTTCCTCAATTCTGAGGTGTTTCTGGATTTGTTCCAGTGTGTAGTCCTCAGTTTTATGCAGCAACTTCTTTTTATAGTCTTTCCACATCGGTGACAATTTAACGATTATAGCCTCGACTTGGAATGATTCAGGAAGATCAATTTTGATGGCTTTGATTTTGTTTACTATTACTACAACTCTTGGATTTGGGGCAGCAACGGTTTGTTATCTATCATGTTGAAGTCAAAATACCTGGCGATGAGAAATTTGTTGGTTCCTTCTTCTTAAGCCTTGTATTTGAACTCCGGAGCGGCCCAGATCTCCTTTGTTGATGACGTCTATTGGTACAGATCGTACAGGCGGTAGGAGAGTGCGTTCAGAATGTGTCCACGACAAAAGAGTTCGTCTTCGGCTCGTTTGTTGCGGGCAGCCACCTGTTCAAGTGTGTCTTTGTCGAATGCTTCAGGTAGTGCTTGGAGATTTGAATCTAATATGTAGTAGATCTTCAGCGCTGTCAGAAGAAATTTCAGCTTATCTTGTCATCTCGTAAAATTGGTTCCATCGAACTGATCAAGACGTATCAAGTCCTGATTCATCAACTTGATGGATGAAACACTGTCAGCTTCCATCAAATAACGCTTTAAGATTGTTGGAAAATTTATAGAATAATATTTTTTTTGTAAAATATGGAAATCAAAAAATGCAAATTTTTCTGAAATAAGGACAGGTTGAGGCACGTTTGTAACGTTGTCCTTAAAGCGTTATTTGCCCCTACTCAAGTGAATTGAGTATGCTGAAAAGGTTACATGCAAACCGCTTCTAAGATATGACGAGCTTGGTGTGGGTCTACGATCAGCAAACACGAAGGCCCACCAATGGAACTCTATTACACAGTCTGGCAGAAATACATAAAAAAGGAAAAATTCCAGAAGAAAAAGAGAGAAGAAGAATATTTAGAACTTAAACCACTGCACTGGTTTGTTTTTACTGATCTTCAGCAGCTACTGGTTAGATGAACGTTCTAGACTACACCTCTGGTCTAATTTTCAAGCAATGGTTCAAATGAACCTTTCTATACTGATAGAATCACTATTGTATATGAGAAGGGTAGCTTAGGCTTAGTTTGTATAGGTCTGCTGGAGTGGGTTGAGAGATGGTTTGGAAACCCATCCAGACCTTCCTTTTATAAGCTATGGTGGCTGTGGGTTATGATCTAGGGAAATAAATCCCATGACCGTTTTCTAGCTGTTGGAGAAAACTAGTCGTTTTATGGTCGTTTTCTGACTATTGTGCATGGGCCGTTAAGCTGTTGCATGTTGACTACTGTGAGACAACAGCTAGCCGTTTTTTAGTTGTTGGGCTAGCCATGCAGCAGTTACAGCTAGACCCTGCACTAATGGCACAGCTGTTACAGATCTGCTGCAACAACTCTTTTTTCAGCTCTCTCTATATATAGAGAACTCTCATTTAGTCCTTTAGGTTTCGTCCAACCAGCCATCCGCCTTAGCCACTTAGTCGCATCGCGACTCGCACACGTCTCGCTCCAGTTCGCGAAGGAGCGACCCTCTGCGACACGATGCGGACGTGCGAAGTGCAGAGTGCACCACTAGCGCCTCTACAGCCACACTGCCTCACATGCCCACACCCTCGCACAGAGCCCGAGATCGAGACCGATCCCGTGCCCGTGCCCGTGCCCGTGCCCGAGCCCGAAGCGCGCGCGCGGGTGTTCCAGTGCTACGCACTGGAATACGCAAGTCCATTTTCCTTTGGACCATGTGGGTAAGTATTATAATACTCTACCATTCTCATATAAACAACCTTTTTCTTCTCCTCTTTTTCCAATGTGGGACTATTCCTAAAAACCCACAAAAGGTGTTTTTCAAACACTTTTTTTATAATATATATATATATTATTAAAATATATTTTAAAATTAATATTTTTTGCAACAAAAAATGCCCCTGCAACAGCTGCCCCTCCTTCAGTGGGTTCTCACATCAACTGCTACCCCTCCTTTAGAGGGTTCTCACGTCAGGAAGTAAAGTGTCCTTTTGGAAGTGCGTGTGTCCCACACAAAACTAAAATTCGGCTCATCCCTTAACTGATTTGATCCGTTCATTAATCGGACAGTCATGAATCAATAAAAGAAACTTTTTAGTTTTCTATAGCCCATAAATACATTAACTTTATGCTTTAATTCTAAATTATTTCCTTCAGCGTGGTCCATCTATGATGAGATTTACTCTCAAACTTTGGAAGATGACATGAAATTAAAACCCCTTACTTGTGGACGAATTAGATTTTCTTTAAGACAATGGAGTGGGCCCCGCATAAGATGTGGATGGGTTTAAAAAGTGGGGCCCTAACCGCACGAGGCAATTTAGCCATTTCATTTTCCTTGTCTTCTCCCTTCTTTTTATTATAACTTGCATGAGACCACACAAATCTGATGCTTCTTCAACGATTGGTAGTTGTTCGGCCTTAATCTGCACCCTCCGACAATAAAATAAAACTCCATTTAAGCTTCGACGAAGTTCAAACTACTTTCTGACTAAAAAAATGGTTTTTTTTTTTTCTTTTTTAAGTTTCCCGGCCACAATCTTTAAAGTGGAAGGTATGGCGAGCAAATGTAAGTTTTCTGTGTTTCTTTATTTTTTTCTTTGTTAGTAGGTGTTAAGACTTAAATATTGCATATTTAACCCTTCGATTACATTAGCTTTGCTGGCATTTTAGTGTTAACTCGATTTAATTATATGTGTTTTTATCATGTGAGGTAATTTAGAAGCTTATGATGAATATGCGCTTAAAAAGATGGATTTAGAGCTCAAAAGAAGATAATGAAGAAGTGGAGATTTGAAATTTATTAATGAAGAATTCACATGCCAAAGATCCAAGGAAACCAAGTGAGGAATGAAGAGAATCAAAGATTTGAAGTGAAGAAAATGAATCCCGAAAATTGGCCAGAAAAATCATATTCTGAAACTCTGAGTCTAAAAAGAGAATTCCTGAAATAATTTTAAAAATATACTTCGATGGCATTGAAGTCACTTTGATGCCATCAACAATTTTAAAATTTCGGGCTCAACTTGTTGGACAATTCTGGACAATTTTCGATGACATCGAAGACAGTTCGATATCATCGAAGGTGTCATTGGAGCTGCGCACAAAATGCGTAAATTTGAGGTGGTGCGAAAGTTTGAGTTGTAAAACTATTTAAAGGAGTCCCTAAGATATTTCAAATAATCTTATAGGGTTTAGAAAGGGAGAGAAGGCCAAGGTGGAGCGCCAACAATGTTTTTCCACTTCGATTTCTTCACGGGTTCTAATTGATCTTTTTATTTTTCTTCTAGGATGTTAGTCTTGTTAGGCTAATCTCTTAGTTAAGGCTAAGGGATGAAACTTATAGTTTATTTTAATGTTTATTTTATTTTGATTCAAGTTTATGGTTGAACTTCCATTGATTTTTAGTTTGAATAAATGAATATTATTAGTTTTCTGTGGTTTATTGTGACTCCAATTATAGTAGATGCTTGTAAAGCTTTTGATATGTTCTTATCTATTTTGCAATTGTGTGATCTATAAAATTCATAGTTTACCATTGTCTCCTAGGCATGGTAGATGCTTGAATTCCCTTCGATCATCACATTGGTGCTTCATGAGGGAACTAATCCAATGAAAGTTCATATTCTGTTTTAACTGCTCCATCATCCGATTGGATAGGATAGAACTTCGATTCCAATCGAGTTATCGTTGAATCAAGTAGATTAATATTGAGACTACTATAAGTGGATTCATGGATCCTTAGTCTTTTGTCTTTATTATTTCGAAACATTTTTTTTTAATAAAATCATTAGATTAAAAATCCAGACCAACCAAGTTAGACGTAGATTAGTTCTAGACTGTGTTCCCCATTCCCTATGGATTCGACCTCGTTCTCACCAAGTTATTACTACATCGCAACCCTGCACTCGGGGTTGCCAACAAGTTTTTGGCGCCGTTGCCAGGGATTTTGCATTGAACACGATTAGGTTTAGGTTTTCCAGGCTTGATTTTTTATTTAGGTTAGTTTTTTCTAGTTTTCTGAATTCTTTTTCTTAGTTTTTTTTTTGGAATTTTCTATTTTTCAGAATTTTGTTTTTAGCGTTTACCTTATTTTTTAACATTACTAACATCGTTTATTGTCTTATTTTATAGGATCTTCAGTATAGTTCCTCTCCTCCGGTAACATCCTCACTCCATCTAGTTGCTTTTCTTATTGCTGTAGGATTTTTCTATAATTTTTTTTTTTAAGAGTTTCACCATGTATAGGCAAGAGTGGACATGTAATGTAACGCCTTGAACATTTCAATACCCAAGTATTGAATGTTCTCGATCGATACCGAGAAGTAGCTTAATATGTACATGTGTACGATACAAATCTAACTATCCTAACCTTACATCTATTCCCTGATACGAATCTAACCCTTGAGAAGAGTTCCCACCCACAAATTAAATCATCTGACTGTTGATCACGTAATTGAGACATGGACATTTTTCTAACTAAATTAACCAATAACTCTTCATCCATGATGATTTAAACATAAGTTCTTTTACAAGAATTACTTAGAAACGTGCCTACAACCATGCAGAACCCTTAGATTTCACGAAACTCTTAGATCAACAGTAATTACGAAAGTGCCATTAACTTAGACCCCTGAATTTTAGATATCATGGTTTCCACAATCCATTTAAAGTGAAAATTTACACTAAAGCTTATGTATCATAAATTAATCGTACACATTGAATTTTAGCCCTTAGATCATTGTAAAAGTGAACCAATTCACATATTAGCACCTTAACCATCGATTTTGGTGTCCATCGAGGTCGTCAGCAGTCGTAGTAGAATATCTTCGTTCATCTATGCCAGTATGACCATATGAACAAGTTAGATGACAAATAAACATCACTATAGGGCCTAGGAAGGTTACAACGGTGGCAGTCATAATACCCACTGTTTCAGGTAGTATAGCCCATCTGATCTTTGGATATGCTTCAATTTTGGGCTTAACCCCTTAAATTAGATGGGAAAATGAATGGACAGTGTAGATCTTACACTACATCACAATGGGCCCCACATTTAGAAGGCGCGGGTGCACATGGAGTGCGCAACCACACCGCACTAGAACACGAAGCCGATCAAAGGGAGCTTTGACCCGACTACTTTCAAACGAGGACTCCCGCCTGCGCACGGCTATCGGACAGCGTCCGATTGGATAGTTGTGGCCCACTAGGATGACCCATCTGGTCAATCTAAACCATTCATATAAAAGCTAAGGCAAAACCGGTTGAACCCACGCTCGTTTCATCCAGAGGCGAGGACCCACGAAGGCACAAATCCAATCACAATCGGACTGTGCGTAGAAGGGAAAACCAAGAACAAGCTTTGGCCGTCCAGCTGCCTTTCCAAACACGTTGTGGCCCATTAAAACTTCAGATTTACTTCATATTTTGGGCTGTGGGGCAAAACGATACGACGAAGATGATGGAGGGAATGGATTTCCCAAAGGATCGTCCCAAGTGGACCCCACCTGATCCGTTAATCAAACAAAAAATTGATCCCGAGCAAATCACGCTCACGAAAACCCCGCCACTAGAATCTCCACCTCAAACCATTCTTGAATCAGAGCCATCGAATCTCTGCTAGAGAGAGATCCGACCACAACCAAGAGGCTGAAAATATCTGGAAATCACCCTCTGGCCACAGACAGTGTGTTAAAAGAGGCCGTCTACTGAACTATGGCCTGATCAATCCTGTGATCTAGAACATGATCACAACCCTCCATTTGTAGGCCCTCCAGAGGCAGCCCAAGGCCACCTAGATTCGACTGGATTCGTGAGAGAAGAGAGGGAAACTACTAGCTGGACTGCGTCCGTCTTTTACGGATTGCGTCTGTTTTACTCTGTGCTGTAGCCTCACAAGAAGGATCGCAGCAGAAGGATCTAGAGACCTTCCTAGCTATATAAACTCCTTTCGTCCTCTAGCAGAGAAAGAAACGTGAGAGAGAGAGAGAAAGGTTCGACGAGAAGAGAGAGAGAGAGAGAGAGAGAGAGTTAATGCTGGCCAGCCACCCAGCTACAGCGGGAGAGAGAGGAAGAAAGGAATGTGAGAGAGCAACGGCCAGCCCTCTGCTGGATGTAACAACAAGGAAAAGAAAAAAAAAAGAAAGAGAGGAAAAAGAAAAGAAAGGAAAGGAAAGGAAAGGAAAAGAAAAGAGAAGAAAGGAAAAGAGAAAGAAAGAAAGAAAGAGGAAGAAAGAAAAGAAAAGAAAAGGAAAGAGAAAGAGAGAGTTGGGTTTTAAGTCGACTCGCTGGGTCCTGGACTGAGTCAGGGCCATATTTGAGTCAAGCTTCAGGTGAGGGTTTTATCCTTTAGGCTTACATTAATTTAAGTTATTATATTTACCTTGCCTTATATGTCATCCTGTTGTTTCATCTTGCCTTTAACATGCCTTCGAGTTACTTTGAATTCTTCTTGCAATTATATGTTTTACCATCAATTATTCACCCTTGGAGATTGTAGTATAACGTTGTTTACATGAGATCTTTATAAATTTATGTGGGGCCATGGATACAAACTTTGCCCTTGCCTTTATTAATTTATTGAGGTGGCCCTTGCCACTCTCCTCTTTATAAAGTTGGTCATTACCACTCTCCTTATTATTGGGTTGAACATTGCCACTTGTCCATCTGTTGAGTTAGCCATTGCTACTCTTCTTTTATGAAGTTGACCATTGTCACTCTCCTCTATATTATGTTGGCCATTGCCACGTTCATCTTTGTTGAGTTGGCCATTGCCACTATTCTCTTTATTATATTGGTCTTGTGCTATATACCTAAGATGGGCATGTGTCTTGATATTTCAGAACTCTCATAATTCAATCTATCTCTCTATAAGTGCAAGTGATGTGTAAAATGTATCACAACTAGTGATTCGAATAATCTATCATAGACGTAATGCACTCTGGGTAGAGACCCTCTTGGTTGTCACGTAATTCCCTGGGTCTTTGGGTAGTGGTGCACAAATCGATGTGTGTAATTGCTAATGCAGTGTCACATCACTTTCGGGATTGGATGTCGCAAATAGTCGCTCCATGATCAAGTCGTATCACGTAATTCACCTGACTCATGTCTTGTGTTCCTTGAGGTGTTCACGTAAATCCATGGGAGCGTCAGCTATGCCGACGAATATCCATAGTTATGGAATGTGAGTCGAGTCGGGTTTTCTATAAATCGTATTCCACATTGTGATGATCACTACGAATGATGAGCCTCACACACTTTGGTAGGCATGCATCTCATGTAAGTTGTTTGCGCATTCTGATATCCTCGTAATAGTGGACTACAGGACATCAGAACCTTTACATACTTTATGGATATCTTGAATTTAATGTTAATTTTAAAGGATAACCATCACTATGAGTAGGGCATTGACCTTCTCCCAACCGTACAGATGATGCAGGTGATGTACAGCTTGAAGACCTAGAGGACCATCTCGCTATAGAAGATTATACTGAAAGAATATGAAGACAATTTTATTATTTAGTTTTATACTTCTACTGCGAACTCAATTTATGTAATAAGCTTCCATTGAGAAGACATTTGATTATTTATTGAATTTCTTCACTCTGATGAAATAATCAAACTAGTCGATTTTATTCTTGTGAATGTTACCTTCATAAATGTATCTAGATGTGATTTAAATGATATATATATATATATATATATATATATATATATATATATATATATATATATATATATATATATATATAAGGTGCGATTTCTAAAGCATCCAAGTTTTATATTATTAACACTTGATTTTCTCAGGCACGAGTATAAACTCTGACTGTGAAAATTTGGGATGTTACAGTTGGTATCAGAGCATGAGAATGAGATTAACTGGGCCTGAGGGAATGGACCATCATAAGCTTTACGCGATTAGGACATATAATGAATTAGATAAATACACTTAATGAATTCCCAAAAGAACTAGGGAGTTGAGAAATTAGAAAACCATATTCAGGTTTCCCATTGAAATATTAAGTTAGGCGTGAAATTTAGAAACTATGAATCTAGGTACCCCCCAAACCATGAAATCTTACCTCAGGAATAAATCAAGGACTTAATTTCCAAATTTCGAGTAAAGTAGACACACGGATCATAAATTAAATTCCGAGAGTGACAGGCTATCAATATAAAACAATTTTGGGAATATACGACGTTCATATAAAAGACAACACTAAAGTTTAGGTTCAACAATGAATGGATAATTTGGCCTATCCTTTATGAAACCTGGCCTATCCATTATTGTTTAGTCCGGTTAGGATGTCTGGCTTTCGGGGCGAAAAAAAAATAAAAATAAAATTTCATGGTATTCCCCAGAAATTTAGAATGATTGAGACCGTAGGTTGCAGAACCCTAATCAGGAAAGGTGTAAGTACGTTAATACAATTAATAAATCTCAGGGTCGAGGTTTTGTTTAAGGGGGGTAGGTTGTAGTGCCCTAATTCTCAGGTAGCCAATTATATGCACACCTAGACATATGCCTTACGAGTAATACATTGAAAACTTAAGCATAATGAATCAATGGGGCTGATAGAAGTAGGTTCAGGTAGAGTATCAGGTAATCAGAATACGCAATGAAGGCTTAATGGGCCACGTAGAATTGTCCCTTGCGAGAAATAAGATTTCGTGATATTCCCCATGAGTTAGAACAATCGAGATTATGAACTGATGGAACCATGTTTATGCAAAATCTGCACGGTTTGACTCAAATTCTAAGTCCTATAAAATCTCGAATAATCTTAATGCCCTGATCAAGCAAAGGATCGAGATTTAACAGGATTACAAATTAATACCAGTTGATCCTCTGATCTGCGCAGGCAAAGGATCTGTGTATCAGCCACAAACCCACTGTAACCCTCTATTCATATCACCTTGAGCACAGGGAGTAAAGAATCCTTAAGAGGCATGGGGAATAGCTTGGATAATCGAAGTACTAAATTTCGGGGGTGAAATTATGTTTAAGGGGGGTAGATTGTAATGCCCCGAACATTTCAATACCCGAGTATTGAAAGTTCTCAAGTGTTACCGAGAAGTAACTTAATATGTACATGTGTACGATACAAATCTAACTATCTTAACCTTACATCTATTCCTTGACACGAATCTAACCCTTAAGAATAGTCCCCACCCACAAATCAAATCATCTGACCGTTGATCACGTAGTTGAGACATGGACACTTCCCTAACTAAATCAATAAATAACCCTTCATCCATGATGATTTAAAATATGTTCTTTTACAACAATTACTTAGAAACGTGCTACAACCATGTAGAACACTTAGATTTCATGAAACTCTTAGATCAACAGTAATTACGAAAGTGCCATTAACCTAGACCCCTGAAATTTAGATATCATGGTTCCAACGATCCGTTTAAAGTGAAATTTTACATTATGCCTATATATCATAAATTAGCCATACACGTTGAATTTCAACCCTTAAATCATTGTAAAAGTGACCCAATTGACATATCAGCCACTTAACCGTCGATTTTGGTGTCCATCGAGGTTGTGGGTAGTCGTAGTAGAATACCTCTGTTAATCTATGTTAATATGACCTTATGAACAAGTTGGATGACAAATAAACATTAATATAGGGCCTAGGAAGGTTACAATGGTGGAAGTCATAATACCCACTGTTTTAGGTAGTATGACCCATTTAATCTTTAGATATGCTTCACTTTTGGGCTCAACTCCTTAAATTAGATGGGAAAATGAATGGACGGTGTAGATCTTACACTACATCATAATGGGCCGCAAATTTAGAAGGCGCGGGTGCACAAGGAGTGCGCAACCGCACTGCACCAGAACATGAAGCTGGTCAAAGGGAGCTTTAACCCGACTACTTTCAAACGAGGACTCCCGCCCACGCATGGCTATCGGACAACATCCGATCAGATAGTTGTGGCCCACCAGGATGACCCATCTGGTCAATCTAAACCATTCATATCAAAGGTAGGGCAAAACCGGTTGAACCCACGCTCGTTTCATTCAAAGGCGAGGACCGACGAAGGCATAAATTCGATTGCAATTGGACTGTGCGTAGAACGGAAAATCGATAACAAGCTTCGGTCGTCCAGCTGCCTTTCCAAACATGTTGTGGTCCATTAAAACTTCAGATCTACTTCATATTTTGGGCTGTGGGGCAAAACGATACGACAAAGATGATGGAGGGTCCCAAGTGGACCCCACCTGATCCGTTGATCAAACTAAAAATTGATCTGGAGTGAATCGCGCTTGCGAAAACCCCGCCAATGGAACCTCCACCTCAAACCGTTCTTGAATCACAGCCGTCCGATCTCTACTAGAGAGAGATCTGACCACAACCAAGAGGCCAAAAATATCTGGAAAACACCCTCTGGCCACAGATAGTGCGTTAAAAGAGGCCGTTTGCTGAACTATGGCCTGATCAATCCCGTTATCTAGGACGTGATCACAACCCTCCATTCATAGGCCCTCCAGAGGCAGCCTAATGCCACCTAGATTCGATTAGATTTGTGAGAGAAGGGAGGGAAACTACTAGTTGGACTGTGTCCCTCTTTTGCAGATTGCGTCTGCTTTACGCTGTGCAGTGGCCTTGCAAGAAGGATCTAGAGACCTTCCTAGCTATATAAACTCCTTCCATCCTCTAGCAGAGAAGGAAACGTGAGAGAGAGAGAGAGAGAGAGTGTGTGGGTTAACGCTGGCCAGCCACCCATCTACAACGGGAGAGAGAGGAAGAAAGGAACGTGAGAGAGCAGCGGCTAGCCCTCTGCTTGACGTAACAACAAGGAAAAGGAAAAGAAAAGAAAAGAAAAAGAAAGAAAGAAAGAAAGAAAGAGAGGAAAAAGAAAAGAAAGGAAAGGAAAGGAAAGGAAAGGAAAAGAAAAGAGAAGAAAGGAAAAGAGAAAGAAAGAGAAAAAGAAAAAGAAAGAAAGAGGAAGAAAGAAAACAAAACAAAAGAAAAGGAAAGAGAAAGAGAAAGAGAGAGTTGGGTTTTGAGTCGACTCACTAGGTCCTGGACTAAGTTAGGGCCAGATTTGAGTCGAGCTTCAGGTGAGGGTTTTATCCTTTAGGCTTACATAACTTTAAGTTATTATATTTACCTTGCCTTATATGTCATCCTGTTGTTTCATCTTGCCTTTAACATGCCTTCAAGTTACTTTGAATTCTTCCTGCAATTATATATTTTACCATCAATTATTCGCCCTTGGAGATTGTAGTATAATGTTGTTTACATGAGATCTTCTTAAATTTATGTGGGGCCATGGATACAAGCCTTGCCCTTGCCTTTATCAATTTATTGAGTTGGCCCTTGCCACTCTCCTCTTTATTGAGTTGGTCATTACCACTCTCCTTATTATTGAGTTGGCCATTGGCACTTGTCTATCTGTTGAGTTAGCCATTGTTACTCTTCTCTTATTGAGTTGACCATTGTCACTCTCCTATATATTATGTTGGCCATTGCCACGTTCATCTTTGATAAGTTGGCCATTGCCACTCTTCTCTTTATTATATTGGCATTGTGCTATATACTTATAAGGCTTGGGCATGTGTCTTGATATTCCAAAACTCTCATAATTCAATCTATCTTTCTATAGGTGCAAGTAATGTGTAAGATGTATCACAACTAGTGATTCGAATATTCTATCATGGATGTAATGTGCTCTTGGTAGAGACCCTCTTGGTTGTCACGTAATTCCATGGGTCTTTGGGTAGTGGTGCACAAATCGATGTGTGTAATTCACAAATGCAATGTCACATCACTTCCGAGATTAGATGTCACAAATAATCGCTCCATGATTAAGTCGTGTCACGTAATTCACCCAACTCATGTGTTGTGCGCCTTGAGGTGTTCACGTAAGTCCATGGTAGTGTCGGCCATGCCGGCGAATATCCGTAGTTATGGAATGCAGGTTGAGCCGGGTTTTCTATAAATCGTATTCCACATTGTGATGATCACTATGTATGATGAGCTCCACACACTTTTCTAAGCATGCATCTCATGTAGGTTATTTGCGCATTCTAATATCCTCATAATAGTGGACTATGGGACATATCAGAACTTTTACATACTTTATGGATATCATAAATTTAATGTTAATCTTAAAGGATAACCATCACTATGAGTAGGAGGTTAACCCTCTCCCAACCGTACAGATGATGTAGGTGATGTACAGCTTGAAGACATAGAGGACCATCTCCCTATAGAAGATTATACTAAAAGAATACGAAGACAATTTTATTATTTAGTTTTATACTTCCACTGCGAACTCAATTTATGTAATAAGCTTCTATTGAGAAGGCATTTGATTATTCATTGAATTTCTTTACTCTAATGAAATAATCAAACCAGTCGATTTTATTCTTGTGAATGTTACCTTCAGAAATGTATTTGCATGAAATCTAAATGGAAAAAAAAAATAGTGTGCGATTTCTAAAACATCCAAGTTTTACATTATTAACACTCGATTTTCTCAGGCACGAGTATAAACTCTGGCTATGAAAATTTAGGATGTTACACATAAATATGCTAATCTACTTCTAGAAGATGAGAGATACCATGAAGGGTTGTCAGATGATTATGTTATGAAACAACCTATGCCCAAAAAGTTTTCTGAAACCGTGATCGAGAACCAACCAGGATTTGATATTCCACCAGTTAAGAAGTCCATACGCGATCATATGAGGGAGAACAATTATCATCCACCAGTACAAAAAAAGACAATGCGAGATTATATTTTGGGTGATAACGCTTACCAACAACCGTCAAATACTCTCTCATATGACCCTTATGACTATAATCGGTGGAAGTATCGGAGTTTAGATTAGAGAGGTGTACCAACCATGGGTTCTAGTGACTATCCTCTTGAATCTTCTACTTATGAGATCCAATCAGAAACAGTCTAAGAGGATTCACTTCAGAAATCCATGTATGCTCAAGAATAATTCAACTAATTCATCACACAATCATTGGCAGACATTAGAAAAATCATTAGAAGTGATTTATCCTCCATTCAAAGTGCTGAGTCGCGCCGGAGTAAGGAGGAAGAGGCTAGTTTATCTGAGCCTCAACCTAGTCTAGAAACACAATGTGAGGAAAGTGATCCCAACTCACTTGTGGAGTATACTGAATTCGAGAATGAGGAAGAGTTGGATTATGATCATGAGTATACGGTTCAACTTCCCGAGGAGTTGATCATGATTATGGTCCAAGTGAATGATTGGGAAAAATAGGTTATTTTCAAACATATCGACATTGAACAACTCTACCCACATGACACGCTTGACCTCAATGTAGAGGATGAGTCCCTTTCAACTGAATGTCTTGGCTCTTTAGAAGTTTGCTTGGCACACTTTGCAGATTCAAACAATCATATGATTATAGAAATAGTGGATGCCTTGCAAGATAATACCTCGGTAGTTGTTACTGACTAAGGGAATTATTATTCTGAAGCACTTCCTTCCACAAATCCAGAATGTTTACCATTAAAGGAGGAGGAGCTGAAAATTGAACTGAAGTACGAAACTTTGGAATGTGTTGAGACTACACTGCCTGATAAGAATTTTTCTGAATTTCACCTAATTGTATTCTTTGATTCACCGTGGTTTACTAACATTAAAAACTTTTTGTTCACAGGTGAATATTATTGACTTTGGATACCTCAGGGGATTAAAAGAACATTTTTTACTGAGATTCATAAATTTATCTGGACATTCATGCTCCAGGGCATTCAAGCCTACTGTAAAAATGGCATTTGGATGATCTTGTTGAGAAATCTACTGAGAAATTTATCAAGATATTGGCCGGAGGAGGAACCTTTCTACATGATTGAGTAGTTTTCCCTTGCTTTCCTAGTTTAGGATTAGAGTTTATTGCATTCTTAGTATTAGTTTGTTTTCCATAGTTTAGTTTCTCTACTAGAACCACATTTTATTGGAAGACTGTTTTCACTTCACAGGTACTCTTCATCTACTTCCCTTTATTTTCACTTCTCTCAATTTTTCTTTTATTGCATATACATTAAGGACAATGTAGATTTTAGGTTGGGGGTCTTTTTTCTTGAAAATTCTTTAGATTTGAGCAAAATTGTTAAAATTTTGAGTTATAAAAATTTTCAAAAATTTTCGAAATTTCTATGAAATTAAGTGATTTTAAAGATAATTCATATATTAAAATGATAAGATACTTAATTGTTGAAGATTTTTGAACCTAAATTCTAGTTATTTGATAGATTTCAAGATTAAGTTTGAGTTATTAATTCATAATTAGAAGTTTTAAACATTAATTGAGTCATGATTTCACATATCACCTCTAGTTTAAATGTTAAAGTTTAAGTTTGATATTGAATTGTTAACTTGATGATTATGGAGAATGATAGGAACTAAACCCGGGGAATTTGTCCATCATGTTCAATAAAAAGAATTGAAAAAGAAAAAAAAAAGTAATATACCCAGCTAAAAAAACAGTTGTCATTGAAAAGGGCTACCTATGAAAGTTCATTAAGGAATGTTGAAAAAAAGAAAAAAAAAAAGTTAAATAGTGTGAAAGCCATCGATGAAAAAATCAAAAGCTGCAAGAATAGAAGGTTGAACTGTAAGGCAAGTTTTGGTTTGGTTTTGGTTATCTGGAAATCTTTTGATTATCAATGTTATTATGAAAGTAGAGAACAAAACCTTTGGTTGTGATAAGTCTAGACTTCATTATGCACTTATGAAGCTCAATGTTTAGAGTTCTTGTAATTATAAGATTAAGGCTTTGAACTTGATTAGGCATTTACCAAGTACTAGAGTTTAGGAGAAAGTAGTACTCAACATTATTGTATTTTGGATTTATGTAATATGGATTGTTTTAGAATCTCTTGAGCTTATGGAATTTATTCATTTGTTTTTGAAATATCTTTCGCATGTTTTGCTTGGGACTAGCAAAATGTTAGTTGGGGTGTGTTGAGACCCAAATACTGCATATCTAACCCTTTAATTATATTAGCTTTCCTAGTATATTAATGTTAACTCGATTTAATTATATGTGTTTTTATCATGCGAGGTAATTTAGAAGCTTATGATGAATATGCACTTAAAATGATGGATTTAGAGCTCAAAAGAAGATAATGAAGAATTGGTGTAACATCCCGAATTTTTCCCAACCTAGAATTAGACGTCCTTAGGCAATGGGTCAATCCTAACACCTTATTACCTTGTCAGAACTCAATCCCAAAGTCTAAAATCGCTTTTGAACCCATTTCCTTCACAAATCCCACCCTTCACCACCTTGTTCTTTCATTTTTTCTAAGTACTTTCACCCTAGACACTATCTTAAACTAGCTAAGTATTATAACTTGGATCACTTTATATACAAACAACAAAGGCCCAGGTACCACCTCAGACAGAAATCATACAGGACAATCCTTTAGAAATTAGGCGAGAATTAGCTAGTGCTAAACTAGAGTACTTGTGAAATTAGTACCAATCACTTTAAATACGATCTGCAAGACCCAAAACTTGTAGAGTCATTGACGCTAGGTTACCCTAAAATCTAGGATCAATCTCATTACCCAGTTGCTCTCGGGATCATCACGAAACTCCGTATCAGATCTGGACCGTACATCGAAAGTCCGAATAATACGAAGTTATAGAATTAGGACCACTTTGCTGGGCTTGACAACCTTCTCGGAGATCATATCCAAATAGTGTCTCACGGCTGTTCGCTTGAGCCCGGAGTGAGGAGTGTGAGAAATGTGAAAATAATTCTAAATTAAATTCAAAATAAATAAATCTGGCACGTCTCACTTGCAGGTCAGTATTAAGAAACCAGACCGTCAGAATCAGACCAAATTACCCCTCGGATCAGGGATATTTCCCCAAACATATTCATGTACTCGAAATCTCCGATCGAGATCCACTGACCGTTGAATTGAAACTGGTCCACCACGCGTGATCTGAGAAGCCGACTGAAACGAAAACATAGCCATACCTAGATCCAGTGTTAGTGAGTTTAAGTCCGACCGCACACAGAAAAGGGGCCGCCAGAAGTCCTCCGTTGAGCTGAAACTGACCCACTTTGGATATAATCGAAGTATACCTTGGCCTGAAGTCTATTTCGGTGAGATTTTAGGCTATATAAGGACCTTAAACCCTCTCTCATTTCAGCCATACGAATTTGAGAAAAACCCTAGGAAAAGTGAGAGAAAAGAGAGAGAAAGTGAGAGAGAAGTGGGAGCATATCCCTGCCTTGCTTCCCTGCCGCTATACGTGCTTAACCACTTTCTTCTAATCACTTTCCCGGCGATTCCGGCATCATTTCTAGGTAAGAAACCCTAACCCTAATCTATTTTGGGGTTTTGATAGTTGTAGGTTATGAAATAGCTAACCTATTTCGTTTTATAGGTCGCCAAACTGTCGTATACGAAAGCCTAGCAAATCTATCGAGTTCTTTCCGGTTCTACGACAAAAGGTGCGGACTTTAGACGTATAGGTTATGGTTTTCAACGCTTTCAATGTCAGATAATGATAGATTCATGATCTGCATGCAATTGCACATGTACAAAGTGCTGTATGTTTTCTGTTTCAATTAAAGATGAAGAATATGGAATTTTACATACTCTAGGTATTTGTAGAAAGTACCATATACGTATAAATTTTGGAAATGTGTTTGCCATGATTATTTGCTGTATGAATATATTATATATGGATAAAATACTTATTTGGCGAAAGGGTTCGTCCGAATACATGTTTTTGCTAATATACACTATGTATGTTAAAATAGTGTATTCTAAGTGTTTGTGAAAATGACCGAATGAATATAGAATTCGCTTTCGTGCTCACCATGACTGATTGTCATGGATACATGATTGTTGTATAGGCGACACCCCTTTGACAAAAGGATTTGCCTAAATCACGCCACGACCAATATACACTCTAGATGCTAAAACGTGTAGCCCAAGTGTTTGTGGAAATGACTGAATGAACATGGAACTTGGATCCTTCTTGCCATGACTATCCGTCGTGGGTGCACGCGTGTTATATTGGGGCAACTCCCTAGTGAAAGGATTTGGCCTTATACCTATGTGATCAACATATGTCATGTATGTTGATATATGTAGTTTAAAGTGTTTGTTGAAATGACTAAATAAATATGGATTTATGATTTATGCCTGCCAAATGTATTGAATGTAAGAATATGATTGATGTGTATGCGACAACTCCTTGCTATAAGGATTTGTCCCATTCTATGTTGAAATCAACATACGTCATGTATGTTGGAGTGGTGTAGTTTAAGTGTTTGCTAAAATGCCTGTGTGAGAAATTGTGTGACGAACTAAGTTTAATAGGGTGTTGAGATAGGATTCTCAACTACCTTAGAGATGTATATGATTTCCTCCATGTTGTTTGTTTAGTTTAACCGCTTACTTATGAAATATATGTGTTTGTATTTCCTGTTTATATTGTGCTTTATAACATGCTTTATAACATGCTTGAATTACTTTGTATATTCTGCTTTACTCTACATGCTTCAGAATAAGGATTGATTGTGTTTGAGACTATAATTATAGTCTAGACAATCGGTACCAGACTTGAGTTCGTGGTTGAGATTCATTTGCCACGTAAGATGTGTTCGACGAACCCGAGTCGTACTTCAGTTGGCAATAGTGGTTGGCCACACGAAGTGCTTATGTGCTTCATATCGTTCAACTGTTGTGCGCTCGAGCTAGCCGAGATCGTCAAGCAACCCGATCTGTCTTATGTATGTTCACCATGTTTAGACGCCTCTGCTTGAACCTAAGGTACCAAACTTACTAGTGAAATCCCGTTAACCATGGCACCTCGATCTGCTAAGACTCATGAGTCGGGCATAGTGGTATGGGACACCGTGGTTGAGCTGTCGGCCTACGCTAGGGCCATGTGCCTCCCCGTAGTGATCATTGAGCAACCAGACTCGTGAGTTGATTATGGTGGTATGGGACACTATATTCGAGCTGTCTGCCTACACTGATTGGTGACGAGCCCTTTGTAGTGACCTCGAGCATACTCTGAATTTGCGGTGAGGCGACGAATTTTGCCGCGGTGAATAGAGTATGAACTAGGCCTGTATCAATTTAGTGATGAACCGTTAAAAAGGTGATGGGGGAGTGGTGTAACGAATGCGTGTAACAGCCCTGACAGCCTTTGCAGCGACCTAGAAATACACCATCGTATGAGATTAACTAGGACTAACGACCCTAGAATGGATCATGTTTGGGAATGGTACAAGGGAGGTACCTTAGTTTCCCAATACTACTGTTTGAAATGGACTAATGACAACTCGGTAATCATGCTCATCATTGCATTGCATGTGCCTGGAAGATGTAGAGCACTGAGGAATGCAAGCATGCCGCAAACGTAAGATGGTGTCGCACGAGGGAGTGTGTGGTGAGGGCATGCATCATGACTGCATTCATACTTGCATTAATAAGAGTAGTTAGGAGTGTTTGATTTTACTACTTTATCATTACTGCTTGACTAAATTGATAACATGTTAACCTATGCTTTACTGTTCCACTGAGTTGATCACTCACTCCCACGTTACGGGACGGTGTTGTACACACCAACTAGACTTTGTCTGATTGTAGATGGTGATGCTTGTGAGGCGGAGCCAGACCTCTGCGACGATGTGGATGCTTTCTTGTCTATGTCGTATTTCTGGGGGCTTCATGCAAGCTGTGTCTTGATCAACGGGGTATAGGGATGTTGTCTAGATAACTTTACACTTTTCTTATAAATTGGACTTGTACTTATAATTCATTAACCTGGTAACATTATCACACTCTGGAGACTCACCACAGTTTATATATTTTATATATCTATCATAGTCTTCCGCTTGCAAATTTAACTGTCTCTGGAGTATGATATGCTGTTTTGGCTTAATCTCACTCATGTTCAATGCACTAATGCAGACAACATTCAATCATCATTCATTTTGTTGCATAAGTGATGCGTTGGAACTCGGGAGTTGAGTTTATGCTCGACCCCCGATTTTAAGGGTGTTACAATTGGATATTTAGAAGTCATTAATGAAGAATTTGCATGCCAAAGATCCAAGGAAACTAAGTGAGGAATGAAGAAAATCGAAGATTTGAAGTGAAGAAAAGGAATCTTGAAAATTGGCCAGAAAAATCATATTCTGAAACTCCAAGTATAAAAGAGAATTCCTGAAATAATTCTAAAAATAGACTTCGATGGCATCAACAATTTCAAAATTTTGGGCTAAACTCGCTTGATAGTTCTGGATGATTTTCGATGCCATCGAAGACAGTTCGATGTCATCGAAGGTGTCATTGAAGATGCGTAGAGTGCATAAATTTGAGGCTGTTTGCAAAATTTTCATAGGCGGTGTGAAAGTTTGAGTTGTAAAACTATTTAAAGGAGTCCCTAGGCTATTCCAAATCATCTTATAGGGTTTGAAAAGGGAGAGAAGGCCATGGTGGAGCCCCAACAATGTTCTTCTACTTAGATTTCTTCACGGGTTTTAGTTGATCTTTTTATTTTTCTTCTGCGATGTTAGTCTTGTTAGGCTAATCTCTTAGCTAATGTTAAGGGATGAAACTTATAGTTTATTTTGATGTTTATTTTACTTTGATTTAAGTTTATGGTTGAACTTCCATTGATTTCTAGTTTGAATAAAGGAATATTTTCATTTTTTTATGGTTTATTGTGACTCCAATTACAGTAGATGCTTGAAAAGCTTTT
Organism: Magnolia officinalis; assembly: GCA_021015155.1. Lineage (NCBI taxonomy): Eukaryota > Viridiplantae > Streptophyta > Magnoliopsida > Magnoliales > Magnoliaceae > Magnolia > Magnolia officinalis. The sequence goes on from JAJHSJ010000002.1 coordinate 65,891,080, forward strand.
GATATCTTCTTATCTATTTTGTAATTGTGTGATCTGTAAAATTCATGATTTACCATTGTCTCCTAGGCATGGTAGATGGTTGAATTCCCTACGATCATCACATTGGTACTTCATGAGGGAACTAATCCAATGAAAGTTCATATTCTGTTTTAACTGCTCCATCATCCGATTGGATATGATAGGACTTTGATTCCAATCGAGTCATCATTGAATCAAGTAGATTAATATTCACATTGCTATAAGTGGATTCCTGGATCCTTAGTCTTTTATCTTTATTATTTTGAAACCTTTTTTCTAAATCACTGGATTAAAAATCCAGACCAACCAAGTTAGACTTAGATTAGTTATAGACTATGTTCCTCATTCCCTGTGGATTTGACCTCGTTCTCACCGAGTTATTACTACATCACGAGCCTGCACTTGGGGTTGCCAACAGTAGGCATGATGGTGGATGTGGATGAAGGGAGGGTGTGGTGGTTCCTTTATAGGTATTGTAAGTTTTTCTTATTATATGAATGGTAGTAGTTTGTGGAAGGGAGGAGAGTGTGGGGGTCCTTTTTTATTTTTATTTTTTTTAATGTTGTATGAATGATGAGACCACATGAATCGTGGATATTCACTGTGGATTGTGGATATTCGTTGTGGATCGCGGATATGAACAGAGTATCGATGATATTCACTATGGACCATGGATAATATCAATGGTCCCTTGTTAAGATCTTCCATTCACAATGTATATTAGTGGAAATCACTATGGATTGCTGATATGAACTGTAGACCGTAGATAATATTAGCAGTCCCTGTCAATATCCATGATCCACAGTAAATATCAACGGTACTTTATTAATATCTGTCGATATTCACTGTGGATTGCAGTTAATATCAGTGATTCCCTGTTAAGATCCGTGATCCACAGTGACTATCAGCGGTCCTCTATCAATATCTACGTCCTCTATAGATATGATTATTTTTTAATCAAATACTTTGTCTTTCATATACTACAGAATCTGTTTGAGAGGTGAGGGAACCTGACCCTTGCTTAGAATACACCAATATAAAGGTCACCCCAAATGCTTAGTATGATTTCTACCTACTTTAAGGGATAAAGTCAAGGAGTTCCTTGTCATGAGGGAGATATTTCGAAGAACCCAATTCAAGTATCTCCTTGATTTCAACGAAAAAGGAGGGAAGGGAAATGGACCATTGCTCAGTCGCCTTATATAAAGGCACCTTGGTGACCTCCGCTTTGACTTTAGAGGCACCATTCTCCATTTTAGGGAGATGGACTTTGCCTATTATGGGTCTAAAGTGGGGAACATCAGATAAATCAAAGCAGACATGTGAAGGATCGTCAAGAAGAAAGTGCATTAATGATCAATTTTTTAAGGATCACTCTCACATTACAAAAAAGGATTTGTTGAAGATATTTCAATCTCTCCGAGGAGGGAGTAACAATGACATGATTGTTGTATAGTTGGCAATGTTTATATGCATCAAAAATTTACTTATTGGATTGCCCAAAAAGAAAGCATGTGTAGATGAGTGTAGGTTTAGCAAATAAGTATAATGCGTTTAATAATCACCCTGGGGGGAGTGTGGGGATCTTGAGAGATGTTGTAAATACTATGATTAAGAAAAACCTTCTAAACTCATAGACTTCTGCAGATGCCCATATGCCTTACTAGTAATTTTTTTCTTCCATGAATTTTTGTAAACTATTATGCCACTATAATGTGCATTATTTTAATATTCCCCGTTTCTCTCATCCAACAAGTTTGGGCATATGAGGTTATCCCTGGTTTTTTTGCTGCCCGAAGGGCTAGGCCAACAGACGTAGTCTGATCAGAATTCCATGATTTCTGAATTGAAAGGTGACCAATTTGGGAAAATATAAGGCTATAACAAAACTTTTTATGAATGTGCATGTAAGTTTAAACATCAACTCAAACTTTTTTTCGTGTTGTATTTTAGTGTTTCTAACATTGCATGCATATGTTACAGGTTAGCGACAAACTCATCCCCATAGTGGATGAGGAAAATATTCTCTTACACAAAAGAATAGTGGAATGAGAGAGTCAGGGAAGGATGTTGAGTGCCAAATATTGCATATTTACCCCTATTTATACTTTGGTTTTATAGACATGATAATGATTAATTATTGTATGTTATGCATGTTTTTCTTGCAAGGTGAATTTGAGAGCTTGGATTGAAAAGAATACTAAAAGAATAGGAATTGATGCTTAAAGTTCACCTAGGCAAGGATGGATCTTTGGAGACTAAGATTGTAGATTTCATGGGCCCAAGATTCAGGAAAACCAAGTGAAAAAGGAAGGGAATCAGAATTGCAAAGTGCTGAAAAGAATGCTAAAAGAATAGGAGTTGATGTTTAAAGTTCACCCAAGCAAAGATGGATCTTTAGAGACTAAGATTGAAGATTTCAAGGGCCCAAGATTTAAGAAAACCAAGTGGAAAAGGAAGGGAATTAGAATTGCAAAGTACAAAATTCAGAAGTTATTGAACTTCATTGTCGATGACATCGAACACCCTTCAATGGCATCGAAGTAAGTGTTCAATGACATCGAAGGTGGATTGATTACATCAAAGATTTGGTGAAATTCGAGTTTGGTTGCTGGACTAATGAGTGCATTTTTTTATTACATCAAAGACTTGTTCGATTGCATTAAAGACATGTTCGATGTCATCGAATCCAGTTCAATGACATTGAGGATTTAAAGGATTTTTGGAGTTGCTTGCTATACAATTTGGGACGATTTTCGATGACATCGAAGGACGGCAGATGACATCGAACAACTTACGTAGTGCAAAAAGGCACGATTTCCAAATTTAATTCAAACTGGGATTCTACCTTCGATGACATCAAAGGTCTGTTCAATGCCATCAAAGACGTTATGTAGAGTGCGTAAATTTGAGACGGTTTCCAAAGTCGGCCAAACAAAGCCTATATGTTTAGGTTTTCTAAAGGATTCTAAACACGAATTAGGGTTCAAGGAGCAGAGTAAAGGGTGGAGCAGCCTTCCAAGAGTTCTTTCTTCTTTTCTTAGTTTAGTTTTATATTTTTCTTAAGAGTTTTTAGTCTAATCATGTCGATGGTTAACTAATCTCTTAGCTAGAGCTAAGAGGTGAAGCTTATAGTTTATTTAAATGTTTTTTCTTACTTTGATTCACGTTGATAAAGTTATGTTGAATATTTCATAGTTATTGTTTGAATTTAAGAAGTGTTTTTTATTATTACTTTGATCTATCATCGACTCCGGGCATGATGGATGCTTAGGAACTTCTGAAAGCTTTCTATTCTCTTTATGGTTGTTTGATCTATGGAATCCTTTGATCTACCATTGACTACGGGTATGGTAGATGCTTAGAACTCTCTACAATCAATTCAACAAGACTCTTATATGTGGATCAATACTATGGATGTTCAAATCTGTTTTGGAACAGTCTATGATATTTTAACTGCTCTATCATCCGACTGGATAGATTAGGACTTCGATTCCAGTTGAAGTATTGTTGAATCAAGTAAGGATGCATTACAATGATTACAAGTGGATCCTTGGTGCTCTAGTTTTCCCTTAATCTGATAATTTCAAATCACAACAATCTTCTCTTAAATATTGTTTTTGTCTTAGTTTCTAGTTCCAGTTCTTAATTAGTTCAGAAAAGTTACATTCTCCAATCCATGTGGGTATGACCTCGGTCTCACCGAGATTATTACTACATCGCAACCCTGCACTTAGGGTACAAGCGAAAAATTTTTGGCACCGTTGCCAGGGATTGCAGCATGCTGTAGTTTTCTGAATTTATTGAGTTTTAGAATTAGTTAGAATTAAAACTAACTTTTATTTATTCTTCTTAGATTTTCTAAACTTATTTTTAGATTCTAATTGTGTTTTCTGTTTTGTAACATCTGACTTGGTAAGATCTCTTCGGTAACATCCTTCTAACTTACCCCTACTTTTAGAACTTCTCGTTTTCTGAATTCTTAAGAGTAGGTAGTTTTAGAATTTTGAAGTTTTAAGTGTTTCATGCCCAAGTGGGTTCGTGACAACACTCAACGTCTCTTGAGCGAAGGAGGATTAGTCGAAGGGTTGTCTATCCATCGCAAGATTAGGCACCACTTGAGATCCTCTGAGTTAACTGAAGTTATGACTGCAAATCAACCTTGACACCCAATCGAGGAGGTTGAGGATGAAAACGAGGTGCACACACTCCCCCACCTTATACTTTACGAGACTACTTACAACTGGCGGGGGTGAGTACACCTTCCTACATGATATTTCCAGTTAATGCTGGAAACATGGATTTTAAACCGGGAGTCATATAACTCCTTCCTAAATTTCATGGACTAGACTCTGAAAGTCTATACTTGCACATTAAAGAGTTTGATGAGATAGTTGTCACTTTGCACTTTCCAAGCGTGTCTGATGACACAGTACGACTAAAGTTGTTCCCCTTCTCATTGAAGGAAAATGGTAAGTCATGGCTGCACTCCTTAAAGTCATGATCTATCGGCACATAGGCTGAGATGACCCGGGAGTTCCTTAAAAAGTTCTTCCCGTTTTACAAAACAAATACTTTAAGGAAGGAGATCATGAATTTTGCCAAAAAGAGAAAGAGACCTTCTTTCAATGTTGGGAATAATATAAGGATCTCATCAATTCATGTCTACATCATCGCTATGAAATAAGACTGGGTAATAAGCTTTTTCTATAATGGATTAACTTTGCCCATGCGCCAATTTATAGAGATGATTTGCAATGGTAAATTCATGAACAAGGAGATTGATGATGCGTAGGATTATTTGGATAAACTCGCTGAAAACGTGCAATCATGGGAAACCTCCCCAAGACCCACGCCTTCTAAGCCTACTCAGTCAAGAGAGAAGGGAGGCATCTACGTCTTAAAGGAAGAAGATGATATGAGTGTAAGAGTGGCCAATCTCACAAAAAAAAAAAAGTCAAGGCCATGGAACTTAAGAAGGTGGAACCTATTAAACCCAAGGAGGTTCTGGAAGTTATTTGTGGTATTTGTGCTAGCAACATACATATAACTGAGAATTGTCCCAAATTCCTGCCTTTTAAGGTTATTGAACAAGCAATCAAATATCGTAAACAACTACTGATGCCCATTCAACGGACCCACTTCAAACACATATAATTCCAGTTAGAGGAACCATCCAAACCTCGGTTGGAGGAACGGACAAACGGCTACCCTTCAAGAGGTCCTTACCCAACTTCTTAATTAAAGGAAACCTCAAGAGGATCCGGTTCAAAAATTCATGCAAAACCAAGATCACTTCAATCAAGGCACACTTCAAGCATTACAAAATCTTAAGCCGTGCAAAGGATTGAGTTACGCTTAGCAATTGGGGAAAAGGGAACTTTTTCAACCTAACCTCTACATAATCCCAAACTGCAATGTGAAATAAGTGACCCAAGCTCTTCTCAGCGCAGAGCAACCTAAATTCATCACCACACTAAGAAGTGGAAAGATAATTGATAAGACTATCTTGACGATGACTAAAAATCCTAAGGACATGGAAGAAGTTGAGAGAGATGATGGACCTAGTATTGCTCTACAAGAGAGAACCGGAAAGATAATACAAGTCGGTTGTGCCATTCCCCCAGCGGTTGATTGCACCAAAACCTCTATCGAACTCCTAGGACATTCTAGAGGTTCTGAAACAAGTGAAGATTAACATCCCTCTCTTAGATGCCATAAAAATACCATCACATGCCAAGTTCCTGAAAAAAAAAAAAAAAAACTTTGTACGGCCAAAAGATGGTAAAATATATAAAATAAATTTCTGTTAATTGAAAAGGTGAGTGTCATCTTAAAACAAGATGTACCACAAAAAGGATAAATATCCAGGTAGTCCAACTGTTTCATGTGTAGTTGGGGACCATTGGATCGAGCATGCACTTCTTGACTTAGGAGCGAGCATAAATTTGATTCCATACTCGGTATATGAACAGCTTGGTCTCGGTGAATTGAAACCCACCAAGACCACACTTCAATTAATTGATCGATTGGTTCGAATACTGAAAGGAATGAAGAGGATGTTCTTATCCAAGTCGACAAATTCTACCACCCAATAGACTTTATCGTTTTAGATACACAGCCCATTATAGATACGAGCACTAAACATTTTCAATATGTTCAAACAACTTGAGGAATTTGATGATATTCACTAAATTAATCTGATTAAATCATTCGTGGAAGATAGAGCTACCCAAAATCTATACTCTGATGCTTTAGATATGTGTTTGGCCCACTTCTCTAATTTAGACGATGATATAATTAAGGAGATGGATGTCATACTAGATGCAACACTAGTACTTGAAGTTGACTGGTGGAGGCCACAATTTGAAAATTTTCCCTTAAAAGATACAAAACCTATGTTGTCAAGCATCAAGGCGCTGAAGCTTGACCTAAAACCATTGTCGGCCGATCTCAAATATGCTTATTTGGGTCAAGATGAGACATTTCCAGTGGTGATTGCTATGTACTTTGATGAGAAGCAGGAGAGTTTGCTTATAGCTACTCTAAAGAAACACAAGGGAGCCCTTGGATGGACCATTGCAGACCTCAAGGGAATTAATCCTTTGATTTGTATTCACCGCATTCACCTCGAGGATAATGTGAAAATATTAACTGGATACTCTAAAACTGTCTAGCAACTTAATATGACAATTCTTGATTTTCTCGATGGCCTCGAAGGGCCTTTGATGGCATCGAAGTCCACTTGATGACATCGAATCTGAAAGTTTTCTGCCTATTTTTTTTACCATTGCAAAACTCCTCTACTTATATGAAAGAGGGGTTTCTCTGTAAAGGGGTGAGAAATAAAGAGAGACTTGTGTGTGTGGATGACCCTAGCTAAGACCCCTTCTCCCAAGCTCTCTTTCCTCATGCAGTTCATCATTCAATACTTGTGTTAAAGACATTCATTGAGCATTCGAAGCTCAGATTGAGGTATGAACTCCATCATTCATTAATTTTTTAGCAACCATATTTATTGGCAAATCTTTTATGATAGATAGTATTGAGTGCTTAACCTTGGGAATCCTAACCCTAACCATAAAGACCCATCGTTCTTAAGTTAGGATCCACCAACCCTTGACCCAAAACTCAGCATCTTTAAAGGCATATCATCATTACCGTTGTAGTTCAAGGGAGTTGAAGATGCTTCATGATTTAAGAAGATCTTCAACAAAGTGCTTCAATGAGGCTCTCCACTTTAGGTAAGAAAGTTTATTTGAGTCCATTATGTCTAGAGGTAAGAAAGTCTATTTGAATCCGTTGTGTCTGGAAACTATTCCTTGTGTAGGATTGAGTTTAAAAGTTTGAAATACCAAACTCGACAAGTCCTTATGTAGGCCTCTAATAGGAGATTACGTTCGTCATTCTTGTGTAGGACTTCGTGTTCGAGTTTGAGATCTAAACTCCCTAAGACCTTGTGTAGGTCATCGATGAATGAAAATCTTATTGACCTTGTGTGGGTTGTGAAAGTTTATAGTGAACTTAATTTAAAACCATTTGAATAGTGAAATCCAGCCCACTCTAAGAGAGAGTATGTCACCCGGGGTGGAGTAGGCACGTAGTTGAACCACCATACATCGTGTACAATGAGTTAAATGTTTTATCTCTTAACTATTATATCTTGCTTAATAATATACATGATTTATTTTACTACAACAAACTTATTTGATAGAATGCCTGAATAATGTTTTCACTAGAGTAGACTTAATAGATGCACTTCTTCTTATTTGTATTACTTCACATAAGCATTTAGAAGTAGTGTATGTAACTTATCCAGTTAAAATTAAAAAAGTATTATTTACACCCCCCCCCCCCCCCCCCCCCCCCCCCCCAGGGCATTAGTCATATATTCAATCTTCTCTTGCGGCAGTAAAACTGCAATTTTACTCTCATCTTCACTTCCCATAGTTTGAAGTTGTTTTCACTGGTGAACTATTCCATTACACACTTAACCTTTGATCCCTTAATCGTCATGACTCAAATCCAAACTCGAATCCCAATGTTATCTCTGATACCACTTTTTGAGAATCCGTGGAAGTAAACCTCGAATTCGGATTACATGAGATTAAGAAAACATAAACAAAGCAATCATAAGCACAAATGAATTTTAAATGGAAAAACCCTTGTGGGAAAAACCAAGAACAAAGCGACAATGAATCACTATGAAAGTAAAAGTACAAGAGATGGAATCACTTACAATATCGGAAGCCCTCATTTTCTCCTCTCAAACCTTAGAAATGATTAGCCCTAATTAGCATACCTTAATCTCATAATTACACCCATAGATATAGTGTCGCACTTGGAATAGGAAACAATTTACCATTTATGTAAAACTACGCGCGCCATTAATCTAAGGATCAATTGATCGAGATTGACTGGGCTCACATGTTCGAGCAATTGAACATGCTCAAAACTATTTAAAGCGTTTATAAGTAATTTTCAAATTCTATCGATCAATTGAGCTGAGACTTTGATTGATCGAGACTAACCAAAATTGTCAAGAGACCAATCTATATAATTCGGGGTTGGCTCGATTGATCGACTAGGCTGGTCGATCGATCAAACCCTTGTTATGTGTACAGATTTAAGACATCTCATAACATTTTGAGTCTTCGACGTGACACACTTGGCTTGATCAATAGATGAGGTGTTGTCTCAGATGAAAGTGACCAATGTGCTGACTTGGATTTTTTCTTCTTCTAATCCTTGCCAATTCCTTACGATGATTCTTCAACATCCCTAGCTTCTCCTCCAATGTTGCAATTTAAGAAGCAAGATCAGTCATTTCCATGTCCAACTCCTATAGTTTAACATATGCAGCAGAGAGTTGTTCTCTAGCAGTAATAACTTCATTCACTTTAAGGGTTGCGGCCGAATGCTCAGTTGAATCCTGTTGACCATAGCATTGATGTCCTGATACTCTTGCAATAAATCCAGGAACTCATGAAGCACATGCATCTTGGCCAAGAGGGTTTTATCTGAGTGAGAAAACAATTGATAACAGTGATTGAGAAGTGTAAGTGTCTCAACCGACCCTATAGAGATGATTTTAGCAGCCCATAAACGTATGAGAATTCATAATTCCTCTTGGAGTTGTTGAAGTTCAGAAGAAGGCAGTGGGGACTCGGCCACCATGATGTCACTAGTAAGAGCCTGACCGAGGGAGGAGACAATGAGAAATGTTTCATCAAACACTGAAGGTGAAACTTTTGACATTTTGATTGGTAGAGGTAATGGAGCAACAACGTCATTTGTCACAAGAACCTCGGTGGTTGTTGCTCGACCAAGAGAAGTTATAGACATTTAAAGTGGTTCTTCTTCTTCATCATCCAAAATCAGCACACGATGCTTGCTGGCCATGCTAGGAGTTGATCACTCAGTTGATTCTAAGGGTGGAACATGTTGGTTGGTCAACACCGGAGCAGATTGGGAAGATGCGGCTTTATGAGAAATCTGTGGAGTCACCATAATAGGCTCCTCAGCCTCTTGATCGAGAGCAATTGTGAAAGCCTCGGAATGGATAGAAACATGAAAAGATTTTACTAATTGAATGGTTTCCCTATCTTCATGGGCTTGATCATCAGGCCGAGGAATATCACTCGCCATTGCTTCAGAATCATTCAAATCAAGTTCTATCATGGGAGTTCCAGGTTCAATTGTTGTAACAACAATAATGGTTGGCAAGTTTGGTTGTGAGCTGCCGTAAGAGCTACTTGTTTCTTAATGGCCGATAGTTCTCTTGTCACTACGTATATGGTCGAGGAAATGTTAAACAAGGGATAAATAATATGAAAAGAAAATGAAGAGGGAACGAAAAGAAAAGCATCCACCTAGGTCGATTATTGGTTGAATTTTAGAAGGATCATCGATAGCTATCGCCAGATAACGAGCAGAAGTAGGAAAAGGCAATAGATTGGGCTGATAAGGTGTTAGATAATGGATAAAAGAAAGGTTGTGATTATTCAACATTTCCATTTCTTTCCGTCGTTCATTACAAGCTTTATTAAAATGGACTTCCTCATGTCTCTTATGAGCTTCTTATAAGTGTTAATGTTTTAAGCACACAAGTAGGTTGTAAAATTTCATAGACAAAATGTATAGTACATATGAAACTATAGTACACTTAAGCACTCTTCAACATTTTAAGATTATAGTGTGACTCAACATCTCATAATTAGAAGGCTCAGAAGGATTTTAAGAGAAGAATCATTTTATGCAACCTACGGGTAAAGAAGACCTTAGGAAAGACCCATGTTAAAGTACATCTTAGTGGTTTTCTAAGATTTAACTTATTACATTTTTACATAAAAAATTGAAGGTTGTTCGGCTAGCCCAACCCTACCTTCGGCTAGCCGAACCATCTTGGGTCAGCCCGAGAGTGACCTAGGTTAAGTTTATAGCAATACAAAATTTTGATTTTATGAAAACTTAGGCTAGCCAAAACTTGTCTCCGGCCAGCCGAAGTTTTGCTCGAGCTAGCCTAATTTTGTTTCAAAATAAGATCCCGCGAAATCAGCTAACCATTAAAACATAATTATTGAAATCTGGCTAGCCAAAGGGATTCTTAGGCTGACCAAAGATTCAGATCTTTTTCTATAAATAGATATCATTTTTCACTGTTTCGAAGCATGAAAAAAAAACAGAGAGAGAGAGAGAGAGAGAGAGAGAAAGTTCTAGAAACAAAAGAGAGAAATCCTATTCTTTTTCAAGCTATTTGCATTATCATTCTTATATTATTTTTGTAGCTTATTCAATTATCTTCTCAAATAGTGTTAAATTCAATTAAAGAGTGCCCTATACTCAACTTGAGATTAGAGGATTGAATATGCAGCTTTTAGGATTTTATTCTTTGAAAAATCATATATCTCTAGATCCTTTTTCATTGTGCATACACTGTTTCATTTTCATCTAATAAAAATGATTGTTGTATTTATTAAAGCTTCAACTTCAAAGGCTTCATTGATATCTTCACTTTCACTCATGTCTTCAAGAAGATAAGTTTTTAATTTCAGTAAATTACTTTCATTTTGGGTTTATTAAGATTACCCAAAAATCTCATCGGGTTGAGGAATGATAAGCCTGTGAAAATCACTTAAGGTTAGTTGTGATAGCGTGCGAAAATCACAAAAAATGTAAGAGGTTGTTGATGTTAGCTTGTGAGAATCTTAAAAATAGTGGAAAGCCAAAATTACATGAAATAGTAGTTTTGGGAGTGGGGTAAGTGTGTGTTAAACATCGAACCACTATAAATTTAGGTGTATTGTAGTGATTGATAATCTTATTCTCATTTTTATCATTTTGAAATACTGAAATCAATGAAGTCATAAAATAAAGTTGTCCTACCTAAGATTTTAGGTGAAGGTTGTCCTACGACTCAATTGAAATCAATACTTCAATATTAATTGATGTCGTGAAATTATTTCTACAATTGATTATCAAAAATTGGTCAAGTCCTGTTCCTCCCCCCCCCCCCCCCCCCACACACACACACACACACACACACACACAAGGACATCAATAGCTCAACTTAGAAGTGGTATCAAAGCGAGGTAACTCTTGATTGGATTCACCTCCTAGAGCTAGATCCAGAGCTATAAGATGTCAAATTTCCAAGTCACCTCCCTTTGATGGCTCAAAATATTCATATTGGAAAGCCCGGATGAGAATCTTCCTCAAATCCATAGATGAAAGTGTGTGGCAAGCCACTATGACTCAATTGTCCCCTCATATGATGGAAGTAGTAGCCAAGGATAGAACCACATCCATAAAATAAATAGCCTACAATCTATAGACAAATACTCAAAAAGTGAAAGTAGTGTTAATGCAAAAGTATTGAATGCTATAACTTGTGCCCTATCACTGGATGAATTCAAAAGAATCATTTCATGTGAAATGGCAAAATAAGCTTGGGATATACTTGAAATGACCCATGAGGGAACTAATATTGTAAAAGAAAATCTAAAATCCAAATCATTATAACCAATTTTGAGAAAATTCGTATGGAAGAAAATAAGCCATTCATGGGCTTTTATACAAAACTAAATGACACAGTTAACTCTATGTGGGGTCTTGGTGAAAGTATCCCTGAAAGAAAGGTTTGTGCAAAAATACTAAGATTACTTCCTGAATGGTTTAATTACAAGGTTACTGCTATACAAGAATTGAGGGATACCGACAAAATGAAGGTTGAGGAATTGGTTTGATCTCTTCAAACATATGAGTTAAATTTCAAATCTCCGAAGAACAAGTCTATAACCCTCAAATTCTTTAAATCCAAATTAAAGATAATGAATGAAAATTTAGATAATGAGGAGAATGAGGATGATATGGAGTTATTGGCAAAGAAAGTTTTAAAATTTTCAAAAATACAAGGAAAAATTATTTTCAAAAACCTTTTGACAAGAGAAAGGGTAATTTTAACATTGGAAAGCTAAATCCAAAGACGCACAATGTCACAACTACTCTGAGTTTGGGCATCTTGCTTCAAAATGTCCTAAAAATGATAAATTAAAAAGAAAGGGTATGATTGTCACTTGGGATGAATCACCAAAATCTGAAATTGATTCAGAAACTGATGAATCATATTAAGAAGTAAGAGAACAAATTGCATTTATAACAACAGCCAGAGTCACTACTCTAAAAGATAGTGAAACACTTGGATATGAAACTATTGAGAGTAACTTTGAAAATGAAGAAGACCTTCAAGAAACTTATCATGTTCTCTACAGAGAAAGTTGTAAAATTATGTCAAAAATGAAAATGCAAAGGAAGAAAATGTGAGGAATTACAATGAGAACTTGAAAAAGCCGTTTTGGAACAATCTCATTTTTCTAATTTTTTCAAAAAATCCAAACTAGATTTAAGTTTGAAAAATGCATAATTTTAAAATCTTAAATTTGATTATGAGAAATCGAGAATTGAAGTTTCTTCACTTCGGAGTTCAAAGGTTAGAACCATCATAAAGTGGCTTCTAAAGGTAAGGTGTCTTGTCATCTACACAGCTTTCAAAGCAAGTAGCCATTCAAGATGGTACCTAGATAGTGGATGTTCTAGACATATGACAGGTGATAAAGCCATTCTCTCAAAATATCAACCAAATTAATGGCGATTCAGTTACATTCCGAGATGGTAGCGACTGCAAGATTATTTGTCGTGCCCCAAACTCGGGAACCGGGCTCACAAAATTCCCGATCGTCGAATTCGGTGCTAACAGCCTCCATAGTACCCCATTCTCGGCTCCCAGCGCACATACGCCAGATTCCGATCTTGGGATCCTACAAGGAGGATTTTCAGTACATTTTTTTAAAGGAGCATAACCAAGTCACAACAACATCATCACCACACATCCACTAATAAAATCATTTGAGTACAATGCTCAAAAAAGGAAATACATATATATGAAACAAAACTACAAAGTTCTGGCACCTGCTCTTGTCTAAACGTTGCTATGACCTAACGTCACCTGCACGCAATGATCGTGCATAAGCTTACTACGAAACTTAGAGGGTGGTGTACATCTGTGCGTAAAGCATGTGCCAAGCATATAATATCAACATAAGCGGACTACTGGCAAGTCTATAAGTCATACAATATCAGAGTTGCAATGCAGATCGGCTATGCAATGCAGAGTCATAGTGAGCCAAATATCAGATGCCAAGGATGCAATGCAATATGCAATTCCTAACGAACCACGAATACCATCAGCCTTATCTAGGCCATATAAATGCAGAAACATAGCAACCCAAATGTCATATGCCGTGGATGTAATGCAATATGCAGATCCTAACGAGTCCATAATACCATCAACCTTATTCTGGCTATGCAATACAGAAGCATAGTAAATCAAATGTTATGTGCTGAGGATACAATACAATATGCGATGCGAAAGAAATAACCAAGCTGGAGTGTGAAGTCAGGATGATATTACGTATTATCGTAAGCTGTGGGGTCCATCACAAGGGACTTCTATCTAAACCAGTCCCATACCTAAATTTAGATAGCTAGACTCAATGTGGTAAACTCCTGATCTCAGGTTAGTCGCGCGCCCAACGAAAATCCTGGCCATTGCGAAGGTACACATAATGATTTGGTTGTGCACCATCAGCTCGAGTGGATAGTGAATGAATGGATGAATAAGTCAAGTGCTGAGTACGCAACTCCTTATCAGTAAGTCCACATATAACCACCACAACGCTTTCGATGTGGGACAAGGTTCCGCCCCATTGCATGCACAATAGCCTGCCAACCACTGGTAGCTCACCCAGGCTCTTAGGCCCCTCCCACATCAACGTCCACCCACATATGCCCGCCTACATGTGCAATAGAGATGGGGCGTCACAATATCAGTACCATACATCTCTGGGATCATTATCGGGGTCTAATACACTTTACACCAGCTTGTTACCCCATCTAAGCGCACAACTGGGTAAGTGGAAGAGACCTCACTATCCGCCTGCCAATATTGGCCGACTCATCGATAGCGGACCTATTCCTTAAGATAGGTCAGACTCAACCTAATCATTTTAAGTTCTCAAAAATCATAGTGTAGGGTAGCTATCAGCAGATATGTGATGTTATCCTCCGGTATTCCCAAGTTATGCTCTGATACCAACTTCTGTCACGCTCCAAACCCGAGAACCAGGCTCACAAAATTTCTGATCGTCGAATCCAGTGCCGACAGCCTCCGTAGTACACCATTTTCGGCTCCCAGCGCCCATACGCGAGATTCCAATCTTGAGATCCTACAAGGAGGATTTTCAGTGAATTTTTTTTGTGAGGAGCATAACCACAAGTGTACCCAAATCACAAGAGCAACATCATCATCACATTTCCACTATATAAACATTTGATTACAATACTGAAAGGAAATACATATATATATAATAAAATCTCCACAAAGCTCAGCCACGCGCTCCTGCCTCAATGCTACTATGACCTATCGTCACCTGCACACAACGGTCGTGCATAAGCTTACTAAGAATCTCAGAGGGTGGTGTGTGTGTGTGTGTGTGTGCAATGCATGTGTCAAGCAAATAAATATCAGAGTAAGCGGAAGTACTGGCAAGTCCATAATTATTCGAGTACAAGAACATAATAAACCAAATGTCATATGCTGAGGATGCGACGTAGATCGGTTATGCAATGCAGAGCCAAATGTCATATGTAGAGAATGCAATGAGGATCAGCTATGCAATGCGGAGCCATAGTAAGCCAAATGTCATATGCAAAGGATGCAATGCAGTGTGCAATGCAAAAGAAATGACGAAGCTGAAGTGTGTAGTCGGGATGATAGTATGTGGTATTGCAAGTTGTGGGGTTCGTCAAGAGACTTCTATCCAAACCAGTCTCATACCTAAATTAGATAGCTAGACTCAATGTGGTAAACTCCTGATCTCAGGTTGGTCACGTACCCAACTGAAATCATGGCCATTACGAAGGTACACATAATGATTTAGTTGTGCACCACCAGCCCGAGTGGATAGTGAATGAATGAATGAATGAGTCAGATGCTGAGTACGCCACTCCTACTCAGTAAGTCCACATATAACCACCACAATGCTTCCTATGTGGGACAAGGTTTCGCCCCACTGTATGCACAGTAGCTTGCCAACCACTGGTAGCTCGCCCAAGCCCTTAGGCCCCGCCCACATTAGCGTTCGCCCACGTGTGCAACAGTGACGGGGCATCACAATCTTAGTATCGTACATCTCCAGGATATCACCGGGGTCTAGTACACTCTACACTGGCTACCGCCTCCCTAGTCGTGCAACTAGCGAGAGAAAAAGTCCTCACTATCCGCCTGGCCAGTAATCTGCTAATACCTACCTGGCCCGTCGATAGCGAAACCATTTACAAGTTGGTCAAACACATCCTAGCTCACAGCCTCCTCACTTGGGCGGATAAGGCCACACCTCCTTCCAACCGACCATGACACAATGGGAGACGTGGCCTACTGGTATTCAGCACTCGAGCGCTCATGTATCAACTCGGTCTAAATATTGGAACATCCCCTAGCCCAAAGGGTTTAGGGATTTACACCCATGGACATCCAAAGTGCCCATATGCTAGAACCAATATTTTTGATGTCCCATCTGGTCATCTACGATATGCCTGTGGAGGCCACAACCCTGATGTCGCTAGGGATCAAATGATCATGTCACAAAAAATGTGACATGCATGAGTCATACCATCCAATCATGTATCAAACCTGCACGTACTGCACTCATATGGAGTGACTACGTCTCGCAAGGAGTCCCATAAATATCTCAGCCTAATGCTATGATCAATCACATGCATACAAATGATGCGTATGGGCACGTATCATGATGTGATACTAAGCATGTTCTCAGTGTGTCTTAATAGACTAAGTACAGTAGCATGATTATCAGACAAGGCAAACAACAATGATCCACAATCGGCCTTAACCGGTATATTATTTACAAATAGTAGGAGTTAAACGGCATGCCCCTCTTGCGACTAAAGGAGTCCATGTGGTATGTCCCACATTAGACTAACATTAGCCTCCAAGATACTAATATATATATATATATATATATATATATATCTAATATATATATATATATATATATATATAATACACACACACACACCACATCGGGGTCTACTTGAAGGACGACGGATCTAACCCATACATCAAGATAGGCTCTATATAGCGGATATACTAAATCTGATATTACACATTCTTCCGTCTACGGCAAGGGATGATGATATACTCTCCTACAGACAGTGGATGGCTTAGATGACATACTAACGTCACGGGTGGGTCTCACATTCATCCCAAAAAGGTAAATAGACAGTGTGGATGATACATACATAACACCGAGGTTCTAGCAATTGGTTACAAAGATGGGGCACATCTTACGGGTGAGTCAAGCGAGTATACAACAAGGTGAGTTAAGAGAATGAGTTTAGGTACCACAAGTGGGCTTCCTCACCCTCTTTATCGTGTAATAACTGGGCCTTTCTATGGGGCCTGATATGAATATAAGGTGGGCTATGGTGGGGTCCATACATCTAGGACTATGTGTCCTTTACAAATGGATCAGGTAGCACGCTCATCATCTATGTGGGCCTTAGGTTTGGTCACTAAGCTTGGGCAAACACATGTATCTAGGTAGACCATATTTCCTATAGAAGGCCCGGTATGACCACAAGATGGGCTCTAAGGTTTGGGTAGTCCTACAGGGTATGGTGGAAAGCATCATTTATCAATGAGGGCTCAAGGGTTTGGGTTAGCCCAACCAGGTAAGGTGGAAATCACTACATCAATTTGGGCCCAACGATTTGGGATAGCCCAATGAGGTGGATCATGCTAATGTCAATGGGTCCCAATGAATTGGGATAGCCCAATAAGGTGAGATGGATCATACTAATAATGGTGGGAGGCCAACGGCTTGGGTTAGCCTACTAAGAGGAGATGAGAATGGGCCTAATCAACGGGCCCTAGGGAGGATTACAAAGTGGGCATTTAACCACCATTGCTCTTACAATGTGAACATTTAACCATCATTTCTCCCAAGGCATGTCCCATTTAGAACCTATCCTATAATGGGGGCCCATAGTCCTTATTCTAGCTAGGAGATGGATGGGCATTATAAACATTATCACATACATCATGGTGGAATCACACATCACAATTGGGCCTCATCACATAGGCCTCATATGCACCACAATGGGCCTCACACGAGGGCCTCATATACATCATAATGGGCCTCATAAAATAGCCCATGATCTAGGCACAATGGGAGGATGGTGTGTGTAACACATACATCATATTGGGACTCATCACATAGGCCTCATATACACCACATTGGGCCTCATATAAGGGCCTCACATACCTCACACTGGGCCTCATCACATAGGCCTCGTACGCACCACAATGAGCCTCACACGAGGGCCTCATATACGTCACAACGGGCCTCATAAAACAACCCATGATCTAGGCACAATGGGAGGATGGTGTGTGTAACACATACATCATAGTGGGCCTCGTACAAGGGCATCACATACATCATATTGGGCCTCATCACATGGGCCTCATATACACCACATTATGCCTCATACAAGGGCCTCACATACCTCACATTGGGCCTCATACAAGGGCCTCACATACCTCACATTGGGCCTCATCACATAGGCCTCATATGCACCACAATTGGCCTCACACGAGGGCCTCATATACATCACAATGGGCCTCATAAAACAGCCCATGATCTAGGCACAATGGGAGGATGGTGTGTGTAACACATACATCATAGTGGGCCTTATACAAGGGCATAACATACATCATATTGGGCCTCATAACATGGGCCTCATATACACCACATTGGGCCTCATCACATGGGCCTCATATACACCACATTGGGCCTCATATAAGGGCATCACATACATCATATTAGGCCTCATCACATGGACTTCATATACATCAAGGTGGGCCTCACAGGCCAACCCTATGGTCTAGAAAAACAGATGGACAGTGTGCTTACAACAAACACATTGAGGTGGACCCCTCACATCACCAATGGGCCCCACCAACTGATGGCTAGCGCGGATATACAATGCATACATTATGGTGGATCCCACCATCCCAGGTTGTTGGACGGTGTGTATTAAATACGTCACAGTGGGATCCAAAGCCGCTAGACGGTTGTATCAAATACATCATGGTGGACCCCCACACCTATAACACATGGGTCCCATGTCCAAAGGCTGGACAACATGGATAAAACATTTACATCATGGTGCATCCAACACCGTCCCAATCAACTGGACGATGTGGATTACATATATCACGTGGGCCCCACAGTCGCTGGATGGCGTGGGTGCAACACATACATCACATGGGGTCCACATCCAGGCAATGGACGGCGTGGATAAAATAGTTACATCATATGGGTCCCACCATCCTTTACTGGACGGTGGACAGTGCATACATCACAGTAGGCCCCACCATCCAGCCTATCTGGACGGTGTGGATACAATAGATACATCAGGTGGGTCCACACGTGTGGCGCACCAGCTCTGAATTAAAGCTGATATTTGTGTTTTCTTTTCTGTCCAGGCGTGCTGGACGTTCTGCTGACGGACAACCTGGATGAACACATCATCAAGGTGGCCCCGAGTCCAGCAAAATGGACGGACGTTGTTGATATGAAACACATTCATCATGGTGCATCCAGCACCGTCCCACGCTGGACGGTGTGGACAACACATACATCACGCTGGGTCCCATCGTTTAGGGTCTGGACGGTGTGGATATAACACATATAGCAGGGTGGGTCCCATGTGGTGGCCCACCATAGTTTTGGATCAGCTGATATTTGTATTTTTCCTTCATCCAGGCCTGTCCCAATGGATATGCAGCAAGGTAGGCCCAACATGTGGATGGCGTAGATAACACTCATGCATCATGATGGTGGGCCATCAACAGGGGGAGAGAGAGAGAGAGAGAGAGAGTCGAGTGGTGAAGGGAGCTCTGCCACTATGAGCTCCCTTTACAAGATACAAAGCATACATCAAATGGGTCCCACCGTGTCATGCCCCAAACTCGAAAACCGGGCTCACAAAATTTTTGATCGCTGAATCCGGCGCTAACAGCCTCCATAGTATCCCATTCTCAGCTCCTGACACTCATATGCCAGATTCCGATCTTGGGGTCCTACAAGGAGGATTTTCAGCATGAAATTTTTTTTTGAACGGTTAATCCGTTTAGGCAATTGCACATTTTGTACATGGTATCAATGCATATCGAAAAGACGAACCTGTTCGACATGTCACACATAATATGGTGCACCAGCTCAATATAATGAAGGAAAGAATAACAAACTCCAACAGCTCTTGTATGGATCCTAAAAAAGTGTAAGTCATACGTATGAGCAAACCATAACTCATGAGTCTACCGCGTGCTGGGAGTAAAACACGTCTTATCAGGGCGCTCCCTTAAAGACATCCAAAACAACCATAGGCATGTTATCAACCAATCATGTTATCATAGATGAGTAGGTTATCAATTAAGCATGTCATATAACTATACAGGTTATTATGAACATGACATCAATAATAGGCATATCACTCAACAAGCGACCATGAACCATTAGAATAGCTAATCATCATGAACAAGATAATTAAAATTCATTTTCTACTATATGGCATACAATGGAAAGGCAATGGCAAGGCAGACGTGTAATCGTTTCGAGTACAAGGACAAAATAAACCAAATGTTATATGCTAATGATGCAATGCAATATGCAAATCCTCACGAATCCACAAATATGTGGGACAAGATTTTGCCTTCACTGTGTGCAAAGTAGTCTACTAGCACAGTAGCCTGCCAACCACTGGTAGCTCGCCCAGGCTCACTAGGCCCTGCCCACATCAGCGTCCGCCCACGTATGCCCACCCACATGTGACCACAGTGACAGGGCATCACAATATGTCATATGCAGAGGAAGTAATTCAGTATGCAATGCAAAAGAACTGACAAAGCTGGAGTGTGTAGTCGAGATGATAGTATATGGTATCGCAAGCTATAGGGTTCATCACAATGGACTTCTATCTAAACTAGTCTTATACCTAAATTTGGATAGCTAGACTCAATGTGGTAAACACTTAATCTCAGGTTGGTCGCGCGCCCAACCAAAATCCTGGCCATTGTGAAGGTATACATAATAATTTGGTTGCGCACCACCAACCCAAGTAGATAGTGAATGAATGAGTCAAATGCTGAGTACGTAACTCCTGCTCAATAAGTCTACATATCAGTACCGTACATCTCTAGGATATCATCAGGGTCTAGTACACTCCACACCAAATTGCCTCCTCAACTAGATCCACAACCATGCAAGTGGAAAAGATTCTATTACCCGCCTGGCCAGTAGTCTACCAATATCTACCTGGCTCATTAATAGTGGACCCATTTACTAGCTAGTCAGACTCAGCCAAGCTTTGCCCCCTACCCTCAAACGGATAAGGCCACACCCCCTTCCAACCGACCACTACATAGTGGGAGACGCGGCCTACTGGTATTCAGCACTCGGGCGCTCATGTATCTACTTGGTTTAAATGTTGGAGCATCCCCTGGTCAAGGGGGTTTAGGAACTTTCACCCACCGACATCTAAGGTGCCCATATGCTCAAACCAAACATTTTCGGTGTCCTAGCTGACTATCCATGATATGCCTATGGAAGCCATAACCCTAATGTCACTAGGGCGTACAGTAATCATGTCACACAAATGTGAGATGCATGAGTCACATTATCCACTCATGCAGTAATCATACGCATACTGCATGCTCATGTGGTGCAACTCCATCTTTCAGGGAGTCCCAAAAACAACTAGCCCAATGGCACATGTTATGATCAATCACTCCTCATAACAAGCATGCAAATGATGCGTATGGGCATATATTATGATGCTATACTAAGCATATTCTCAATGTGTCCTATTAGACTAGGTACACTAGCATGACTATTAGATATAAACAATAATCGGCCTAAACACAAGAATAGCCAATGTGACATGAGGGTCCATATATTTAAGTGTCTTCAATAGCACACTGAGGCCCTATACCTCTTGTGAATACTTAACAAATGGCCACCAGGGCTCCTATAACATGCACATATGTAAGGTGTATAGGTTATAGTGGTGCACAAGTTCTAACATGCATCATCATTATCATAAACATCATTCAATCATCAAATTTATCCTCATAACATGTATCATGCAATCATGTGCATAGAGTACAAAGCATATAGGAATTCACATGCATCATCAATATCATGGCCATTGTCCAATATTGTCATTATACATGCCCTAGGCATTAGTTGTCTATCATGCATATGGTTATTCTTACGTCCACCAACATCATTTATTTATCATTATCCACTTATCAAGTAAAATATGGTTTTCTTATCCACATTATCATCAGGACAATCAATACGTGCATTATTATCACTTGGACATCAAGCATGGTGGTCAACTAGCATGTTTTGTCATCATGCATATATATATATATATATATATATATATATATATATATATAATATCATCATCATTACCATGAGGTTCATTTTCACTTCATGATTAACATAAACAATGTCATAAGTACTATAAATAATTACTCATCCATCATCGATGCATATGCTATAATTCACCATCCATTAAATCATATCTATCATTTCAACTAACAACTCACAATCATCATTATCATGTTACCATACATGTATCATCATCTCACCCATCACTAGGTGCGTCCTACCTAGTGTGACTTCCACACAGGACTTGAACTACATGCAAGGCATGAGGTCGTATAAGTCAAGTGTGAGTCTCACTTGGTGAACCAATAGGCCAACCCAAGGGCATAAATGTCCAACCATAACGCTTTCAATGGTGTGGATCTAATTCCACAATTAAGTGGGCCCCACACATTCCACCAACTAGAAATAATGCACAATCTCAAACATAAAGGATAACATGCTAACATCTTACATGTCATATATTATATTGGGCCTACTAGCCGCATACACAACAAACCAAGAAAATACCCAATTATCTAGTTTATGCATTGTGAAATAGGTCTCTCTAAGCGTGGTCTACTTGACTAGAGGTAGTATGAAAGGCATGCTGCCTAGTAGGCAATGGGCCTACCTAACAGGCTCAAGGAAGGTTACCATTGTGGGTTTCTCATTCCCCAATGATTTCTCTTAGTATTGGGTCTGCTTGGACCTTAGGGTTGCATCATTTAGATGGGCCCAAGTCCACTTATGTCTTAAGAGAACATTTGGACAACAAGATCTGTCCACTAAATATTTTACAAGTTATATAACACCCATTTACAAAACATGCCAGGTAAACCTCATTACATGAAAGGTAAGGTGTAAGACCCGTATCCTAGTCCGTATTTTTCTGTCAACTCCCGCGATTCTTCCCGTCAAAGTCCGACAATCCGCAACCTATAATCGATGTTTGCGCGTGACCCTAAGTCATATCCTATAAATTTGAGTCGGCTTAATCCGAGACTTGTACCATTGCGACTACACCGTCACCGTGGTTTCAACGCCACGACTCGCGCACCGATCCAATACCTAGGTCCGAAGATGTGGGCCCACGTTTATTTCGAAGAAAACACCGCGTGTTTGCAATCCCAAGAGAATCTCTACAACATGTCCCATCAATCAATCAATCCATCACCTCATATCAAGTACACACACCCATGCTTTCTTTCTCCAAAGTCAAGCAACCACCAAGTCAACTCTCAAGTCAAGTACACCATCACCTCACATCACTCACCTCACATACATCACCCATCTCTCTCCTTACAATCCTCTCTCTCTCTCTCTCTCTCTCTCTCTCTCTCTCATTTCTCATCACATTTCCCGAGCAAGCAAGAGAAACACACGTCCAAGCTCTTCCAAGGTGAGAAAGAGTTGTGTATGGCCCACTTTCCCATCCCAAATCCTTCATCCTAGCCTTTCATCCCTCATCACCCTCCATCAAAGTGAAGCACAAGGAGACCGACGTTCCAATGGACCGAGAAGATACAATGGTGGGTGCTCTATTAGGCCTAGATTTTCTTTTTTATGAAGGGCCAAGTGAGGCCTACCGATTGATGGTATGGATCCCACTTTGGACCCTAGGTGTGGCCGATGGCCCACCTTGATTCTCATGATCATTCCATGGCGGGACCATTCTCCATGGACCCCATCATGATGTTTATTTTCTTTGCATGGATAGAGGTCATCAAGACCGTCCATTTGGGTGGAGAAAGGAACCTCCACCGTTAATCTTTGATTTGGTGGGCCCACGTGTAATGGGACCCACTTGATGTACGATTGATTTCAAAGGAGGGCCCATAGTGTCGGGGTCCCTCCATCACACGCATCTCTCTCTCTCTCTCTCTCTCCTCTCTCTCTCTCTCCTCTCTCTCTCTCTCTCTCTCTCTCTCTCTCTCCCCCTCTCTCTTTCATTTTTTTTGTTGTATGTGATTTTTGTGGCCGTGTGGCCCACCCGGATGGACTCCACCCTAAGGCATGTATTTTATCCAAGTCATCTATAGGTGGGGTCACTTTATAAGTGTTGTGTCCACCCCATCCATCATTTGGTGGCCCACGTGGGCGGCCCACTTGGAAGGCACAACCGTCCAACGTCCCTGGACGCTGGACGTTGAATGGAAAACACAAATATTAGCCTTGGCTCAAGGCTATTTAGGTGAGCCACTTGTATAGGCCCCACATGGATGTATGGATTCAATCCACGCCGTCCATCCTATTTACCAACTCATTTTAGGCGTTGAGCCGAAAAATGAAGCTGATCCAACTTTCAGTGGGCCATACCTTAGCAAACAGTGATTTCACCATTTAAATTCACTTGAATTTTTCTTCACACTGAAATATACTCAATATTGGACTTGATGGATTGGTTATGGACTATAAAATCCATTGGGTGGGTCAGATTCACCTGATGCAGGCCCTACCACGGAAAAACCGCGAAAAAACTCTTTTTTCAAAAAAATAAAAATGAAGAGCAACAGCAGCGCCTGCTGCTGTTGACCAACTTGAGAATGCGCAGGACGTCCTGCGCTGTGGACGGACGGGCAGGGGTCCCAACCATGGGCCCCACTGTGATGTGTGTATAACATCTACACAGCGCATGTGGTAGGCCCCTTAGGGCAGTGGGCCCCACCCAAAAATCAGCTATATTTGGAGCTCGGGTGGCCCACACCACAGGAAACAGTGTTGATTGAACGTCCACCGTTGGAACCCTTTTAGGCGGCCAGACTTTTTGGGTCAATATGAAATTTGTTTTTCCAAAGCATCCAGGTCTGCGTGACCTTATAAACGGATTGGTTGGCAGATAAACATTACGGTGGGCCCCATGTGGGACCCACGATGATGTATGTGTTTTATTCACACCACTGTCCACAGGACTAGACGGTGAGACCCACCCCATGTGTGGGGCTGCACCTGATGTGTGTGTGTGTGTGTCTATATACATACATACATATATATATATATATATTATACTATTGTATATATTATATATATTATATAAAGATTATATATTATATTATATATAATATATACATGATGGTGGCCCTTCATGGGACCCACCATGATGCATGTGTTGCATCCAAACCGTCCCAACCATTTGGTAAGTTTGTCTTACAGGCTTGAGACTAAAAATAAGACAAATCTATAGTTCAAGTGGACCCCACCTTGGTATATGTCTGAGGCCCATCTTGATGTATTTATGGCCCGTTGTTGAGGCCCACTTTGGTATATATACATAAGGCCCATATGATTAGGCCCATATTGATGTAGTTATGGCCCATCCGCTGAGGCCCACCTTGATATATGTGAGACCCATGTTATGTGGCCCATTTGATTCATTGGAGGCCTATGGGTCGAGGCCCAATGAGATGTACATAAGGCCTATTGAATGTGATTCCACCGTGGTTTTTGTGTTGACCTTTATTGCAGGCTATGCCTTGGGAGAAATGATGGTTTGACGTCCACATTGTAAGAACAATGTTGGTTAAATGTCTGCATTGTAACTCTCATTAGGGCCCATTGATAGGCCCATACTTATTGATAATTCACCACTTTATAACATACTTAGTATAACTCCATGATCCAGCATCATATGTATGCTTGATATGAGAAATGTTTGATCATAGCATAAACCATTGGGCTGAGACATTTACGGGACCCCTTATAAGACGGAGTGCCCCATATGATCGCGCGGTACGCACAGGATTGCTGCATGACTGACGGTGTGACTCGTGCATTTCTCATTGTGTGTCATGATCACTGTACGCCCTAGCAACATCAGGGTCGTGGCCTCCACAGGCACATCGTGGATGGTCGTATCGGATACCGAAAATATTGGCTCTAACATTATGGGCACTTAGGATGTCCTTGGGTGAAAATCACAGAACCTTTTTGGTACCAGGAGTTGCACCAACGTCTAGACCGAGTGGATACACGAGCGCCTGAGTACCGAATACCAATAGGCCGCGTCTCCCACTGTGTCGTGGTCGATTAGAAGGGGGTGTGGCCTTATCCGCCCTAGTGAGGGGGTTATAAGTTAATCTGAGTTTGACTAGCTCAGAAATGAGTCCGCTATCGACGAGCCGGGTAGGTATTGGCAGACTACTGGTCTGGTAGATAGTGTGGTCTCTTCCACTTGCTTGGCTGTGCAGTTACGGAGGAGACAGTCAGTGTAAAGTGTATTAAACCCCGTTGATATCCCAGAGAGGAACTGTACTGATATGCGTACTTAATGAGTACTGACATGCTTGTTTTGCATCTCGTATATGACATTTGGCTACATAAGCCTCACATCGCATGGCCTTGGTATGGCCGATAGTATTCATGGCTTGCATCATATAGCTTTGGTACAGCTGATAGCATTCATGGACTTACCGCATATTTTCGCATTACTCTGATATTATACACTTAGTGCTTGCCTTGCGCACATACTTACACCACCCTCTAAGCTTTTGTAAGCTTATGCACGACCATTGCGTGTAGGTGACATTGGATCGCAGCAGCGCTGAGGTAAGAGCGCACATCAAATCATTTTAGAGTTTTTGATCACCCTGTATTTCCCTTTCCGCATTGTACTCAAAGTTTTGATATAGTGGATATGTGGTGATGTTGTTTTGCGACTTGGTTATGCTTACGGTTATGCTCCATTACAAAAAAAAAATCATACTGAAAATCCTTCTTATACGATCCCAGGATCACAATCTGGTATGTGAGTGCCGAAATCCGAGAATGGGGCATTATGGAGGCTATCGGGGCCGGATTCGGCCATCGAGAATTTTGTGAGCCTATTTTCTGAGTTTATGGCATGACAGAAGTTGGTATTAGATGAAAGTGGCCTGGTTTGTCAAGTTATGTGAGTGTTGAGTCAGATTGTCTACAGAGCCTGATAGGAAGATAAATTTAAGCGTATGCCTCAACTGGAAGTGTGCAAGCTCGCCACAGGTAAATCTAAGCCTCACATCCCTTGTCTTAAAATCACGAGGTATATTAAAACCCTTAAAATCAAAATAGAACATCATAAGGTTTTGGGTAAGAAAACGTTTTTCAAAATAGAAAAATTATCTAAGTTTTTTTGCCCTGTCCATTGTATCCATACACATCTCGATATGATCGACTTGCACTATCGAGTCCTTGATGCTCCATCGATACCATCGGAAAGATGACTAAAAATGTCTAGCAACCTCATAACATATCTGGATGAATTATCGATGTATCGATACACCTATCGATATCATCGATATTCAAATCTCTAATCTATCGAAATCGACTCGATATTATCGGCAGGCAGATTTTTGGCACCCCTGTTTTTTAAAAGAAAATTTCAAATTCCTTCGATATATCGATACTCCTTCCAATATGATCTGAAATCAAATATCGATAAGATCGGAAGTTCAACGATGATATTGATCGAGGGCGCGCATTTCTTCCAGCAAATATTTCAGGTTGGTTTTTACTTTGATCGGGGACCATTCGAGGAAATCGATATTCATATGTCAATGATATCGAGGCCGAGTCGATTGAATCGAGACTAGACACAATCTGTCCAGCGAGCTTATTGGTAAATCTATAGGATTCATCGATCCCATCGACACTACCTTCGATAGCATCGATATGCAAATTTTGATGACATCGGCTGACCCTCGATCATATCTTAAAAACCTGAAATATTTCAAGTCAAGTCTCTCTCATTTTTCAAATGTCAAGGAATGATCCTCATATCGATGGAATCGGAGTTCGAAATCCAATAACATCAACACAAGTATCGATGCCCTCGACCAACTGGCAAAAGTTTTCAAAAGTGTATGACTTTTGAGTTTGTGTCATCGAGCAGACCGTCGATGCTATCGAGAGTATACGCTCGATGATATCGACACCGTTCGATGATATCGAACTTTGTCATAAATGTGACCGTTTTATATCCGTTGGAATATTTTGCCTATTTAAAGAGAGACTTGTCTTTGTTGCTGGAGAAAAAGTAGAGAGAGCTTTTGAGTGTTTAATCTTAGATCATATACCCAAAGCCCTTTCTCTCAGGAAAGTTCATCCTCCAATCCACCCTTACCATTGATATTCAATAGAGTTGATTGGGGAATGAACTTCCGCACTCAAGGATCCTTCAGCTACCACCTTAATGACAAATCATTAAGTTGGGATGCCTTGAATGCCTAGATAATTGGAACTACTCTATCTTCCTTATAGGAAAACCTTTAGAGAGTAGGATTCCATCATAACCTTGACCCAACCCGTCACCATATATTGGTACATCTTTTGTATTGCGGAACAAGGGAGCAGAAAACTCTTCGTCAACAAGGAGGAGGAGATCTTCGGCATTGTGCTTATCGAGACTCATCAACTTATTTGTAAGTATCTAGAGTCCAAGAGGAACCTTTTGATCATTCCTATGTAGGATTGGGTCTAAGGTGTTTCTCACCCTTTGAAGTCCTCAAGGAGGCCTCCGGCGAGAGTGTAAGTGGTGGGTGCGTTGTGTGGACCCTTGCTCTGTGGAGAGCATAAACATCTGGTTGAAGGTGAACCAGCAAAACCTTAGGTTTGAGGTCAACCATTGTGAAACCTCTTTAGTGAAATCCGACACACTCAAGGGTTGAGTGCGTCTGCCAGGAGTGGAGTAGACTGATCGTCGAACCACTATAAAAATAACTATGTTTGAGATTATTATTTTGATTGTGTGATTTACTTTAATATTTTTATATCTGAATATCTGAGATCACACTTCACACACATACACAGTCATATCCATCATAAACTAGTTTACATACTGTTCACTTATTAAATAGTTTGTGATTGGATCCTCTACCGGGCTTAGAAGCCAGTAGATGTATTTTTGAGCAATCCTACTATGAGCTTGTTGTTAGGATTAGTGCAATAGGATTTTAAATAAATCATAAAATCTTTAAAAGTCCTATTCACCCCCCTCTAGGACATATTGGCATATTCCTACTTCAACTAGTTTTGTCTTCACCGCCATTTCAATTGGTATCAGAGCGGGTCTCTCTTTAAGGGCTTCATCGCATAGAGAGTGATCTTGACTGAAGTTGGGAATATGGCCAAAGGAGAGGGCTCATCAGTCACTAGACCTCCAGTATTTGATGGATCAAATTATGCATACTAGAAGGCTAGGATGCACTACTTTCTGAGATCTTTGGATCATGACGTTTGGGATATTGTCGAAAGCGGATACGTGCTGCCAACTGAACAAATTGTACTCGACAGTGGCACAACCATCACAAAGCCCAAACCCAAAGAAAAGTGGACGGCGTTTAACAAAGAAAAACAGACTGCTGAAGCAAAAGTTATGAATGCCATCTATTGTGCCGTGTCCCAAGATATTTTTAATCAAATAAGCATGTGTGGAACATCTAAAGAAGCATGGGATTTACTGGAAACAACCCATGAAGGCACTAGTACTGTGAAGAGGTCCAAACTGCAACTATTGACTTCACAGTTTGAAAGTCTTAGAATGGAAGAGCATGAGACATTTATGGAGTTTTTCACAAAATTGAATATAATCTGCAACTCCATGGGTGGATTGGGAGAAAAAGTTTCAATACCAAAAATTTGTAGGAAAATCTTAAGATCCCTTACGGAACGATTTAATCCCAAAGTTACAACAATTGAGGAGTGTAGGAACATAGATGAGATGAAAGTAGAAGAACTGGTAGATTCCCTACAAACTTTCGAACTACACTTCAAACAAATCCCTAAATCCAAAACAACTGTCCTAAAAACATCAAAGAAAATATTAAAAGAGGACAGTGAAAGTGAAAAAGAGGATGATGATGAGGAAGTGGCTTTGCTGGCACAACGATTCAGGAAGTTCTTTCAGAAAAATCGTGGCCGGCCTTCCAGAGGAAGAAAGGTGAACAACAAACTTTCTGCAGGCAAATTTGGTAGAAGAACCAAAGAACCACAATGTTATGCCTGTCAGGAGTATGGACACCTATCAACCGAATGCCTAAACAGAAAAACTAAGGGCAAGGCAATGGCTGCCACGTGGGATGATACTGAGGAGTCAAATTCAGAATCTAGTGACTCAAAAAGTGATGGAGATCAGAAATCATTGAAAATACTCATGGTCTCCACTGCTTCAATCATTCCCACTGAATCTGAGAACGAGAAAGAACAGCAAGCCACTGAATCATTTCCATCTGATAATGAGGAAACCAGAGAGGAAGAAAAAGAAGAAGAAAAGGATAAACTACAAAATGCCTATAATTAACTCTACATTCATAGCATAAATATCCTTAAAAGACTCAGAATAGCGGAAAACAAGAGTAAGTTGCTGCAAAAAGATTTAGATAAAACATTAGAAATCAATACACATCTAATCAATGATTTACAGCAATATCACTCTGACAATGATAGACTTGAGAGAATTAACTCCTTCCTTAAATCCGAGTCTGAGAAATTGAACAAATCGGTCGAGATCTTAAAAGACAAAATATGTTCCTTCAAAATGAAAATTATAAAATCCTGTTTGATCTAGAAGAATCCAAAAAGAAAATTATAAAATCCTGTTTGATCTAAGAAGAATCCAAAAAGATGGCCAATAAATAAACTACAAGTTTTTCCAAAGTGGCGAAAAATTAGAAAAACTGTTAGGAATGGGAAGACCTGGAAAGGATAAAAGCGGCCTAGGATATGAAAAATTTAAGCCAAAGGCTAGAAATGCAGCACCTAGAACTGAAAAATCTGCTGCTTCTGGAAGTAAAACTAGGACCTCTCCAGTCTGTCATTTGTGTGGTGATTCTGGTCATTATAAGTTTGAATGCATAACACCTAAGAGGACTCAACCTAACTCTGGTCAGAATCATGTTAACAAATTATCAACTAGAGAAATACAAAACTTCAAAAGTCCTCTTAAGGATATGGATAAAAGCAATGCCCTTGCACCACCACCCAAATCAGTTAACAAAATGAAATGGATAAGGAAGAATTAGTTCAAATTGAGCATCAAAGATCTGAACATGTGCTAAAATGAGGATTCTTTTTGCTGAGCTTAAAATGATATATCTGAGGTTCCTTGCCTCAATCTTTTGTATAAACATTCAAATGTTTATAATTTTGTTGTGTACAGTGTGTGTACATAGTTTTTGTTAAGTATATTGTTGATAGAAATACGAAAAGTATACTTGGAGAGTTGTCTGAATGTTGAAAATTGAAAATCTTCATCTTCGATATGACTGTCGATATGACATTCTCGATTTATCGATAAAAGGTCGATATCATCGACGCCTCTTTAGAATATGAATAGTCGTGTGGCCAAGAATGATATCAAAGACAGACTCGATAGAATCGACGAGCAACGTCTCGATGTTATCGAAACAATGGTCGATAATATCGACAGATGCCGCCCGATAAAAATCAGCGAAGCGAAAAAGGGGGTTTATTTTCTCAAAGGTTTCGGTCATCTTCTCTGCTCGATCCTCTTGACCAAACCACCAGGAGCCACGTCAGACTACTCAAATCCCACCACAAATCGAGTAATACCATTCTAACACGTCAAGAGTCCATTCCTTTTTAGGTATTTTCAGTTGTCAGGATTTTGTCGTCTTTCCCGAATTTTTCAAAATCCACTTGTCCACATGAGAAAAGACGAAGGTGTAGCATCCGGTCCGGGGGAATCTTCGAAAACCTCCCAACAAAAGGTGCTTGCCTCTAAGGCTAAGGCATGTATTCCTGAACATGGGATCCCTACAAGGCAACGCTTAAGACATGGTGGGTCCCAGTCGGAAGAGCAGGCACCTCCACCAGAGCAAGTCAATCCCGTCTTGGTAAAATTTGCAAGGAGAAAGTTATTCCCGAAAGGAAAGTCGACAGAAGCTGCTTGATTCCATATAATTTGGAACCTCTATTTGCAGCCATAAATTGGTTACCAGTTCTCGACTTTGGTGGATCATATCAGCTTGAACGAACTTACCATTTCTTTGTTGCCTGTCATTCTCTGACATTTGATCCTCCATCCATCTCCGTAACTGTAGATGGTGATGATGTGCTGATCACTCCAGGGTCTGTTAAAGGAATCTTCAATCTTATTTTATCTCCTATAGGAATCCCTGATATGGACATGGAAAGTTCTGAAGTGCGGTCCGAGGTCACCAAATTCCTCGGTCACAATCGTGATGTCTAGTGGCATCAAGGGAATACTCTGAAAGTCAAGTTCATGGAACCACATTATCGAGTCCTGCATGGTATTCTTGCTTCGAATATTTACTCTAGAGGCTCTAATAGAGCTGACCTCACTGCTTCATGACAATGTTAATCTATTCAATCGCCGTTGGGGTCAAGATCTATCTGCCTACCCTGATTGTGTATCAGCTGGTGTATGCTTATCATAGGGCTAGGGACATTCTCCTACCATATCCTTAGATCATCAATACAATCTGTAATGCCATAGGGTTCCAAACTATAAATGATCCAGTTCTTCCTCTCCAATCCTTCAACAAAAGCAACATCTGAAGGATGGATCTGAGCTTTCACAAATACCCTGAGGAGCCCCTGGAGGAAGGAATTCAAGTTGAGGGAGAAGGTGGGACTGGTGAGGCTCCTATGGGATGGACCGGGGTGACCGAAGAAGATGCTTTTAGACCTCACCATGCTCCATCAACATTAACACCTGGGCATGCAAAGAGGTTTAAGCTCCATCCAGACAAGCTTGGCGTCATTCAGCATGATGTCTCTCAGCTCAGGGAGTCAATGAATGAGAGATTTACTGTCCTGGAACAGATGGTGCTAAGTGTGCAGCAAACCGTCCAACAATTGGTGGATGTGATAACTTGTCGCTGGGTCGCCACAGCACCATCCCACTCCGCTCCATGATGATGTTCACTACATGCTATCACCTACACTTCACTCTTATCTCTGCATACGAATATTAGTATCTTTTTTAATATTCTACGCCTGTCTGAGTGTACGTGATAACTAACTAATCTGGAGAATCTGAAGTTTTTTTTTTTGGAATTGTATATGTCCATAGTTAGACTGAACATATTTTTTTGGGTTGGTTCTGATGGATAAATGTAATCTACTGTTGTCTGTGGCAGTATGTGTTTTTGAATGTTCTGGATATGGCTGAATAGAATTCATATTTCTAATGCCATAATTTTGTTTTAAGTTCCCCTGGTTTATCATATGTTTGATATGGAATGCATGTGATGTATGAATATTCTGAACTGCTATCTCACTGCTCTATTTTGTCTAAATTGCATCCATACGTTCTGAAATTGATGTCTGCTTAAACTGACTTACTCATTATACATCAATGCGTTAAAACTGTATGCCTCTAACTGGATGGTTCTCCCAAAACTTCAAGCTTCAGTCAATATCACCTGATATATCTTTGTCAATTACTGACAAAAAGGGGGAGAACATTTGCAAACACCCCGAACAGAAAATTGTGTATCTGCTTGAATGTCTGTGCAGGTGTTTAAGGGGAGCAGCTGCATCAAGTGAGGGAGAGTTTGCAGAGAACAGCTACTGGTTGTGTACATGGGCTAGAAATTGTAAAATTGTGTAAAAAACATGTACACACAATTTAGGATGTGTTTGTCTAGAATATTCTAGGGTGTTTTTGGGATTTTGTCACGTAATTGACAAAGGGGGAGATTAAAAGTGCCTTGGTTTGTCAAGTTACGTGAGTGTTGAGTCAGATTGTCTACAGAGCCTGATAGGAAATTTCAAGCGTCTGCCTCAACCGGAAGTGTGCAAGCTCGCCACAGGTAAATCTGAGCCTCACATCCCTTGTCCCAAAATCACCAGGTATATTAAAACCCTTAAAAACAAAATAGAACATCATAGGGTTTTGGGTAAGAAATTATTTTTCAAAATAGGAAAATTCTCTAAGTTTTCTTACTCTGTCGATTGTATCGATACACATCTCGATATGATCGACCTGCGCTGTCGAGTCCTCGATGTTTCATCAATACCATTGAAAAGAGGACCAAAAATGTCCAGCAACCTCATAACATATCTGGACGAATTATCGATGTATCGATACACCTATCGATATCATCGATATTCAAATCTCAAGTCTATCGAAATCGACTCGATATTATCGACAGACATTTCTGGCGTCCCTGTTTTTTTAAAGAAAATTTTAAATTCCTTCGATATATCGATGCTCCTTCCGATATGATATGAAATCAAATATCGATAAGATCAGAAGTCCATCGATGATATCGATCGAGGGCGAGCATTTCTTCCAGCAAATATTTCAGGTTGGTTTTTACTTTGATCGGGGGCCATTCGAGGAAATCGATATTCATATGTCGATGATATCAAGGCCG
This sequence comes from Magnolia officinalis, assembly GCA_021015155.1. Lineage (NCBI taxonomy): Eukaryota > Viridiplantae > Streptophyta > Magnoliopsida > Magnoliales > Magnoliaceae > Magnolia > Magnolia officinalis. Next base: position 65,925,509 of record JAJHSJ010000002.1, read on the forward strand.
AGTCGATTGAATCGAGACTAAACACAATTTGTCCAGCGAGCTTATTGGTAAATCTATAGGATTTATTGATCCTATCGACACTGCCTTCGATAGCATCGATATGCAAATTTCGATGACATCGGCTGACCCTCGATCATATCTTAAAAACCTGAAATATTTCAAGTCAAGTCTCTCTCATTTTTAAAATGTCAAGGAATCGATCCTCATATCGATGGAATCGGAGTTCGAAATCCAATGACATCGACACAAGTATCAATGCCCTCGACCAGCTGGCAAAATGGTTTCAAAAGCGTATGACTTTTAAGTTTGCATCATCGAGCAGACCGTCGATGCTATTGAGAGTATACGCCCGATGATATTAACACCGCTCGATGATATCAAACTCTGTAATAAATGTGTCCGTTTTATATTCATTGGAACCTTTTGCCTATTTAAAGAGAGACTTGTCTTTTATTGCTGGAGAGAAAGTATGGAGAACTTTTGAGTGTTTAACCTTAGATCATATACCCAAAGCCCTTTCTCTCAGGGAAGTTCATCCTCCAATCCACCCTTACCATTGATATTCAATAGAGTGGATTGGGGAATGAACTTTCGCACTCAAGGATCCTTCAGCTACTACCTTAATGGCAAATCATTAAGCTAGGATGCCTTGAATGCTTAGATGATTGGAACTACTCTATCTTCCTTATAGGAAAACCTTTAGAGAGTAGAATTCCATCATAACCTTGACCCAACCCGTCACCATATATCGGTACATCTTTTGTGTTGCGGATCAAGGGAGCAGAAGACTCTTCGTCAACAAGAAGGAGGAGATCTTCGGTATTGTGCTTATCGGGACTCATCAACTTATTTGTAAGTATCTAGAGTCCAAGAGGAACCTTTTGATCATTCCTTTGTAGGATTGGGTCTAAGGTGTTTCTCACCCTTTGAAGTCTTCAAGGAGGCCTCCGGCGGGAGTGTACGTGGTGGGTGCGTTGTGTGGACCCTTGCTCTGTGGAGAGCATAAACATCTGGTTGAAGGTGAGCCAGCAAAACCTTAGGTTTGAGGTCAACTGTTGTGAAACCTCGGGTTTGAGGTGAACCGTGTAGAAACCTCCGGTAGGGTCTTATGGAAGATCCTTAGCAAGTATGCCTAAAAGTGGGTGCATTGTGTTGACCCTTGCTCGTGAGAGCATAAACAGTCAGCCTCAGTGTAGGTTGTAAAGGTTGAAGGTGAACCTGATTTAAAACCTTAAGTTTGAGGTGAACCGCCGTGAAACCTCCTTAGTGAAATCCGGCACACTCAAGGGTTGAGTGCGTCTGTCGGGAGTGGAGTAGACTGATCGTCGAACCACTATAAAAATGACTGTATTTGAGATTGTTGTTTTGATTGTGTGATTTACTTTAATACTTTCATATCTGAATATCTGAGATCACACTTCACACACATACACAGTCATGTCCATCATAAACTAGTTTGCATACTGTTCGCTTATTAAATAGTTTGTGATTGGATCCTCTACCGGGCTTGGAAGCCAGTAGAGTTATTTTTGAGTAATCCTACTATGAGCTTGTTGTTAGGATTAGTGCAATAGGATTTTAAATAAATCATAAAATCTTTAAAAGTCCTATTCACCCCCTCTAGGACATATTGGCATATTCCTACTTCAATTAGTGCGGTCTTCACTGCCATTTCATCAGAGCATAACTTGAGAATACCTGAAGATGACATCACATATCTTGTAATACCTATCCTGCACTTTATGATTGTTAAGAACTTAGAATGATTAGATCCCCGAGTTCGAATAACTTAGAGATTTTCTAATATAGCTCCCTACCGTTGAGATTGTGAGGCTGCATAGTTTCAATCTTTTCTGTTCCAGGATCCGAGGTTCAATGTGATCATCATAGTGCTGACGAGGCGTCTTGGGAGCAGGAGGCTGAGATTCGTGGGCGTTATCCCCATCTCTTAGGTGTTTGATTATGTTGGGATGTTGTGTTCTGATAGAATTTCCCTCCCTTGGTGAGGTCTGTATTGGTCATGTTCTAGTTTAAATTTTGAGGATGAAATTTGTATTAGGTGGGGAGAGTTATAAGACCCGTATCCTAGTCCATACTATTTTGTCGACTCCCGCGATCCTTCCCGTCTAAGTCCGACAATCCATGACCTATAATCGATGTTTGCGCTCGCCCCTAAGTCGTATCCTATAGATTTGAGTCGGCTTAATCCGAGACTTGTACCATCACAACCACACCGTCACCGCGGTTCCAATGCCACGACTCGCGCACCGATCCGATACCTAGGTTCGAATATGTGGGCCCACATTTATTTCAAAGAAAACACCACGTGTTTGCTATCCCAAGAGAATCTCTACAACATGTCCCATCAATCAATCAATCCATCACTTAATTTCAAGTACACACACCCATGCTTTCTTTCTCCCCAAGTCAAGCAACCACCAAGTCAACTCTCAAGTCAAGTACACTATCACCTCACATCACTCACCTCACATCCACCACCCATCTCTCTCTCCTTACAACCCCCTCTCTCTCTCTCATTTCTCATCACATTTCCCAAGCAAGCAAGAGAAACACACGGCCAAGCTCTTCCAAGGTGAGAAAGCGTTGTGTATGGCCCACTTTCCCATCCAAAATCCTTCATCCTAGCCTTTCATCCCTCATCACCCTCCATCAAAGTGAAGCACAAGAAGACCGACGTTCCAATGGACCGAGAAGATCGAACGGTGGGTGCTCTATTAGGCCTAGATTTTATTTATTTTTTTATAAAGGGCCAAGTGAGGTCTACCGATTGATGGTATGGATCTCACTTTGGACCCTAGGTGTGGACGATGGCCCACCTTGATTCTCATGATCATTCCCTGGCGGGGCCATTCTCCATGGACCCCATTATGATGTTTATGTTCTTTGCATGGATAGAGGTCATTTAAACTGTCCATTTGGGTGGAGAAAGGAACCTCCACGTTAATCCTTGATTTGGTGGGCCCACGTGTAATGGGACCCACTTGATGTACGATTGATTTCAAAGGAGGGCCCATAGTGTCGGGGTCCCTCCATCACACGCATCTCTCTCTCTCTCTCTCTCTCTCTCTCTCTCTCTCTCTCTCTCTCTCTCTCTCTCCCCTCTCTCTTTCATTTTTTTTGTTGTATGTGATTAATGTGGCCGTGTGGCCCACCCGGATGGACTCCACCCTAAGGCATGTATTTTATCCAAGTCATCTATAGGTGAGGCCCACTTTATAAGTGTTGTGTCCACCCCATCCATCATTTGGTGGCCCACGTGGGCGGCCCACTTGGAAGGCACAACCGTCCAACGTCCCTGGACGCTGGACGTTGAATGGAAAACACAAATATTAGCCTTGGCTCAAGGCTATTTAGGTGAGCCACTTGTATAGGCCCCACATGGATGCATGGATTCAATCCACGCCGTCAATCCTATTTACCAACTCATTTTAGGCGTTGAGCCGAAAAATGAAGCTGATCCAACTTTTCAGTGGACCATACCTTAGCAAACCGTGATTTCACCATTTAAATTCACTTGAATTTTTCTTCACACTGAAATATACTCAATATTGGACTTGATGGATTGGTTATGGACTATAAAATCCATTGGGTGGGTCAGATTCACCTGATGCAGGCCCTACCAAGGAAAAACCGCGAAAAAAAATCTTTTTTCAAAAAAAAAAAAAATGAAGAGCAGCAGCAGCGCCCGCTGCTGCTGACTGAACTGAGGACGCGCAGGATGTCCTGCGCTGTGGACGGACCGGTAAGGGGTCCCAACCGTAGGCCCCACTATGATGTGTGTAGAACATCTACACAGTGCATGTGGTAGGCCCCTTAGGGCAGTGGGCCCCACCTAAAAATCAGCTATATTTGGAGCTCGGGTGGCCCACACCACAGGAAACAGTGTTGATTGAACGTCCACCGTTGGAACCCTTTTGGGCATCCAGATGTTTTGGGTCAATATGAAATTTGTTTTTCCTTAGCATCCAGGTCTGTGTGACCTTATGGATGGATTGGATGGCAGATAAACATTACGGTGGGCCCCATGTGGGACCCACGATGATGTATGTGTTTTATTCACACCACCGTCCACACACTGGACGGTGGGACCACCCACGTGTGGGGCTGCACCTGATGTGTGTGTGTGTGTGTGTGTGTGTGTGTGTGTGTGTGTATACACACACACTATATTGTATATATTATATATAGATTATATATTATATTATATATAATATATACATGATGGTGGCCCTTCATGGGACCCACCATGATGCATGTGTTGCATCCAAACCGTCCCAACCATTTGGCAAGTTTGTCTTACAGGCTTGAGACTAAAAATAAGACAGATTTATAGTTCAAGTGGACCCCACCTTGGTATATGTATGAGGCCCATCTTGATGTATTTATGGCCCGTTGTTGAGGCCCACTTTGGTATATATACATGAGGCCCATATGATTAGGCCCATCTTGATGTAGTTATGGCCCATCTGCTGAGGCCTACCTTGATATATGTGAGACCCACGTTATGTGGCTCATTTGATTCATTATAGGCTCATGGGTCGAGGCCCAATGGGATGTACATAAGGCCTATTGAATGTGATTCCACCGTGGTTTATGTGTTGACCTTTATGGTGGGCTATGCCTTAGGAGCAATGATGGTTTGACGTCGACATTGTAAGTACAATGTTGGTTAAATGTCCGCATTGTAACTCTCCTTAGGGCCCATTAATAGGCCCATACTTGTTGATAATTCATCACTTTATAACATGCTTAGTATAACTCCATGATTCATGCCCATACGCATCATATGTATGCTTGATATGAGGAATGTTTGATCATAGGATAAGCCGTTGGGCTGAGACATTTACGAGACTCCTTATAAGATGGAGTGCCCCACATGATCGCGTGGTACATACAAGATTGCTGCATGGCTGACGGTGTGACTCATGCATTTCGCATTGTGTGTCGTGATCACTGCACGCCCTAGCAACATCAGGGTCGTGGCCTCCACAGGCACAACGTGGATGGTCGTATCGGATACCGAAAATATTGGCTCTATCATTGTGGACACTTAGGATGTCCTTAGGTGAAAATCTCAGAACCTTTTTGGTACTAAGAGTTGATCCAATGTCTAGACCGAGTGGATACACGAGCGCCCGAGTGCCGAATACCAGTAGGCCGCGTCTCCCACTGTGTCGTGGTCGGTTGGAAGGGGGTGTGGCCTTATCCGCCCGAGTGAGAGGGCTATAAGCTAGGCTGAGTTTGACTAGCTCGCAAATGAATCCTCTATCAACGAGTCGGGTAGGTATTGGCAGACTAATGGTCAGGCGGATAGTGTGGTCTCTTCCACTCGCTTGGTTGTGCAGCTAGGGAGGAGACAGTCAGTGTGAAGTGTATTAGACCTCAGTGATATCCCAGAGAGGAACTGTACTGATATGTGTACTTGATGAGTACTGGCATGCTTGTTTTGCATCTCGCATATGACATTTGGCTACGTAGGCCTCGCATCGCATGGCCTTAGTACAGCCGATAGCATTCATGCCTTGCATCATATAGCTTTGGTACAGCTGATAACATTCATGGACTTACCGCATATTCCTACATTACTCTGATATTATATACTTGGTGCTTGCCTTGCGCACACACTTACACCACCCTCTAAGCTTTTGTAAGCTTATGCACGACCGTTGCGTGCAGGTGGCATTGGATCGCAGCAGCGCTAAGCTAGGAGCGCACATCAGATCATTTTAAGTTTTTGATCACCCTGTATTTCCCTTTCCGCATTGTACTCAAAGTTTTGATATAGTGGATATGTGGTGATGTTGTTTTGTGACTTGGTTATGCTTGTGGTTATGCTCCATTACAAAAAAAAAAAAAAAAAAAAAATCATACTGAAAATCCTTCTTGTAGGATCCCAGGATCAGAATCTGGCATGTAAGTGCCGGAATCTGAGAATGGGGCACTACGGAGGCTGTCGGCGCCGGATTCGGCAATTAGGAATTTTGTGGCCTGTTTTTCGAGTTTGGGGCGTGACAAAAGGCCCATACAAGATAGCCCATATTAGATGGTCCACTTAAGGTTTTTAAGCCCAACAATATCTGAGAGTTATTTTTTAGAGTTTAGATGCTGCATTAAATGCTTTGGGGAGGTGGTGGACTATACTGACATGGCCCCACATAAATTTTACATCAAACAGATTTTTGGTGCAATGTTGGTTCTGTGTCATTTTAGAGTTAGATTCATGATCACGTGAGGCCTACATATGGTGAAAGAAAATAACCACCTGGTAGCTCTATGTACGGGCTTTATAAATTATAAGGCAGGCCTCATTGGTTGGGTGAGTACAAATTACAGTGATGGCCTAAACATGGGTACTTGGAGAAACTGTGTAGGAAATATAGTGCAGAATTAATTTTGGCCAAATCTAGAATACGTCCCATGATCTCAGGTGACCACCTTTCAGTGTCCCATCAGGTGCCCTTGGTTGTACTATATATGTACTTCAAAAATGTTAAGTTGAGACTAACTAGTTGTGCACACATAATATTTGGTATAGGGCCAAACATAGGTACTTTAATTTTCTGCACATAATTTTCTTCATAACCATGCCTTACCCCATTTTGGGATCCACTCCCTGATCATGTGGGGTCTGATTTAGCCTGAGTAAAATATTATTTATCTATTCATTGGTATAGGTTAAAGGTTCCAAGTGGTGGCCTACTCATATCTCCAGGTGTGGTCCACTACAGAGGCCCAAAGTTGGTACAAAACACAAATAATCAGACAATTTTCAAAAATGGGGTTTATCACAACTTAGGGCCCAATTTCTAAATACTTAGGGATCATTCCTGATAAAAAGGTGGGACATCACAGCTCACTTATATAAGGATAAAACATCCTCCAAAGTGGGACCCTTAACTACAGAGTGTGGGGCCCACTAAAAGGTGTCAAAGAGGCCTAGTACTTGGAAAATTTCAGCAAACAGAAAGTACAAAGGAAATGAAATAGATCCAATGACAAGTGGGCCCCACATGCTAGCAAACCATAGATAAGAGACACACAAAAATATACATGGGTTTTCAGATTGGATGAACTAATAAAATGCATAAATCACAAGTGATCGCACACCCAAGTGGGTCAATAAGAGGATGAATGTTATGTACAACATATATCCAACATACACATCTAGTAGCACATGAAATATATTGATCAAATCTCTATGATCAGAGTTTCTGTTGGAAAATCTAATCCAATGGATGGTTTATTAATACATCATTTAGGCTGTATATAGGTTTCCAGCATACAGAGCCTTGGATCCATCTGGACCATACAAAACAATTTAAGATTTATCCTTACAGAAGTATCTGTCGGTTCAGAATTTCCTAAATTTTATCATAAAACAATCTAATCATAGGGACCATATATATGATTATTTACTATCTCAAGTAAGTTAATAACAAATATCAAATGCATCTGACCATTGGAATTACGGATATGGCCCACACAAGAATGGTCGTAACAAGTTCCCAAATACATCTTTCGTAGAAGGCCAAGATCTTAGCCATCCGAACTCCGATTGAGGCTTATTATATACCGTTGGAAAGCTAGTTCAAATTTCTACGAATCTAATGGAATATATATATATATATATATATATATATATATAATATATATATATATAATACAGTTATTTAAAGAATTAAAAATGGGTCCGTTTTAGGCAAATCGGAATCCTGCATGTGCTGTTGGACAGCATTCAAGTAAACTTGATGTTACGGATGCTTAGACCGTTGGATGGCTACGAAATTTGGTCCAGAGTTAGTTGATATTGTGGTTCATATTATTCCCAAATTTCAACTCCGATTTTAGCATAGTTGATTTTATACAAATTTTAAAAGTTGCTGTCCAGAAACAAAAATGGGATTATATATGAAGGGTATGGATATAATGTTCATCATGGTGGGCCATATTGATGTGGGCCACCTTGCTAATCACTATAACCATAAATACATGCACACAAGAACTCCACACCAATGGGGCCCACACATATCAAGAAAATAAAAAGATGAAGAAAGAGGAGGATAGGAAGATGGAAGGAGGGGTGTAGACTCACCTCAATGGATGGATGATTGGATGATGATATGTGGTCCACTCCCTCTTGATCAATGGTGGGCCACACCTTGGCCCCACTCTCTCTCACCCTCTTTAAAAATCTCAGAACTTTTCTAAGTATAGGAAAAGAATATGTGCAAGAGAGCTCCTACTCTTATATAGGGAATTGGGGGGTTCAGGTGGCAAGATGATGTGACAAGTTTATGAAATCTTATTGGTGCTAAAAGTGAGATGGAATGTGATGTATGGTATGGGTAGTGGATGGATGAGGTGGATGGTGCTAAGCATGCATTGGTCAAGGTAGAAGAAATCTAGACATGCATTGGCTAATGGATGGATAAGGGTTATGGGTTGTAGGTGATGCATGGTGGATGATGAAGTGGAGTGTTGTAATTGGTTGTTTGAAGTGATGTAGCACAAATTAATCCATGCATTGGATGCATGTATAGGATGAGGTGGACATGAGCCATGATTAGTTTCTAAGGCATTGGGAGAGAGCTAATTATGAGTTTTGAGATAGAATCCAATTTTATCTTATAGAATTATCTTATATGTTCTAGCTTCTTATTTTGTCATGTAGCAATTGTCCTATTTGTTAATAATTTTCATGTTCTAAAAGTGGACTTTAGGCCCACATGGTGTAACGCCCTGAAAATCGGGGGTCGAGCATAAACTCAACTCCTGAGTTCCAACGCATCACTTATGCAACATAATGAATGATGATTGAATGTTATTTGTATTAGTACATTGAACATGAGTGAGATTAAGCCAAAACAACATATCATACTCCAGAGACAAGTGAGATAGCAAGCGGAAGACTGTGTTAGATATATAAACTATATAAACTGTGGTGAGTCTCCGGAGTGTAATAATGTTACCAGGTTAACTAATACAAGTACAATTTCAAAATATACCAAAGGTGTAGTGTCGTCTAGTCAACATCCCTATAACCCCGTCGATCAAGACACGGTTCACATGAAGTCGCCAGAATATGGCATATACAAGAAGTCATCCTCGTCGTCACAAAAGTCCGGCTCCGCCTCATAAACATCGCCATCACCTGCAGCTACAACAGGGTCTGGTTGGTGCGTACAACACTGTCTCGTAACCTGGGAGTGAGTAGCTAACTCAGTGGAACAATAAAGCATAGGTTAATATGTTATCAAAACAGTCAAGCAGTAATGATAAAGCAGTACAATCAACATTCCTAAGTACTGTAATTAATGCAAGGATGAGATGTGATTATGATGCATGCCTTCACCAACATACTCCCTCGTGCGGCACCATCTTACGTCCGAGCATGCTGGCACCCTCAGTGGTCCACATCTTCCAGGCACATGCAATGCGATGATGAGCATGATTACTGAGTTGTTATTAGTCCATTTCAAACAGCAATATTGCGAAACTAAGGTACCTTCCTTATATCATTCCCAAACAATGATCCATTATAGGGTCGCCAGTCCTAGATACTCTCATACGATAGTGTGGTTCTAGGGCGCTGCAAAGGCTGTCAGGGCTGTTACACGCAATCGTTACACTACTCCCCCATCACCTTTTTAACGGTTCATCACTAAATTGATACAGGCCTAGTTCATACTCTATTCACCGCGGCAAAACTCGTCGCCTCACCGCAAATTCAGAGTATGCTCGAGGTCACTACAAAGGGCTCGTCACCAATCAGTGTAGGCCGACAGCTCGAATACAGTGTCCCATACCACCGTATTCGGCTCACGAGTCTGGGTTGCTCACTGGTCACTACCGGGAGGCACGTGGCTCCAGCGTAGGCTGGTAACTCGACCACGGTATCCCATACCACCATGCCCAGCTCATGAGTCTTACCGGATCGTGGTACCACGGTTAACGGGATTCCACTGGTAAGATTAGTACCTCAGGTTCAAACAGAGGCGTCCAAACATGGTGAACATACAAAAGACAGATCGGGTTACTTGACGAGCCTGACTAGCACGAGCGCACAACCAACTGAACGACATGAAATGCATAAACACTTCGCGTGGCCTAACCACTGTCGTCAACTGAAGTACGACTCGGGTTCGTCAAACACATCCTACGTGGCGAATGGATCTCAACCACGTACTCAAGTCTGTTACCGATTGTCTGGACTATAATCATAGCCCCAATCACAATCAATACTTAACCAGAAGCATGTAGAGTAAAGCGTCATAAACAAAGTAATTCAAGCATGTTAACAAACATGTCATAAAGCATGTTACAAAGCACAATATAAACAAGAAATACAAACACATATATTTCATAGTAAGCGGTTAAATTAGACAACCAACATGGAGGAAATCATATACATCTCTAAGTTAGTTGAGAATCCTATCTCAACACCTGTCTAAAGCACAATCATCTAAGTACTCACTCATACAAGCATTTTCACAAACACCTAGAATGCACTTCTTAACATACATAACGTATATTAACCGAAACATGTATTTGGGCCATCCTTTCACCGAGTAAGTATCATACACATATATAGCATATAAATATAGTCATTTATCATGGCAAACACACTTTCAAAATTTATACGTATACGGTACTTTCTACGAATACGAGGAATACAGTATATCCAACATAGTTAACGTATAACCGAAAAACGAAACGGATAGCACTTTGTACATGTGCAATAACATACAGATCATGAATCTATCATTATCTGACATTGAAAGCATTGAAAACCATAACCTATACACCTAAAGTCTGCAGCTTTTGTTGTAGAATCGTAACGAATTTGGTAGGAGTGCTAAGTCTTCTTCCACGACAGTACAACGACCTAAAGCACAAGTAGTGTTAGCTATTTCGCTAATTGAATCGATTGAAACCCTAAATTAGATTAGGGTTGGGGTTTTCTTACCTGGAAATGAAGCTGGAATCACCAAGAAAGCGATTAGAAAGGGGTGGTTAAGCGTGTATAGCGGCAGGGTAGAGTGGCAGGGAGATCCTCCCACATCTCTCACACTTTCTCTCTCTTTTCTCTCTTCTCTCTCCTAGGTTTTCTCAAATTCGTATGGAATGAGAGAGTGACGGTTTAAGGTCCTTATATAGGTCCAGAACTCGCCAAATTAGACTTCAAGTCAAGGTATACTTAGGTTATGTCCAAAACGAGTCTGTTTCGTCTCAACGGAGCACTTCTGGTGGCCTCCCTTGAGCCAAAGGTCGGACTTAAGCTCACTAACACTGGATCTAGGTTTAGATAAGTTTTCATTTCGGTCGACTTCCCAGATCACGCGTGGCGGACCAGTTTCAATTCAACGGTCAGTGAAACTCGATCGGAGATTTCAAGTACACTGACACGTAGGGGCAAATATCCCTGATCCGAGGGTGTAATCTGGTCAGATTCCAACGATCGGAATCCTTATAACTGATCCACAAGCGACTTGTGCTAGATTACTTAAATTTATATTTTATTTTTAATTAATTTTACATTTCTCATACTCTTCACTCCGGGCTCAAGCGAATAGCCCCAGGACACTATCTGGATTTGATTTCCGAGATGATTGTCAAGCCCAACAAGGCGGTCCTAACCATTTGACTTTGCGTTAATCGGACTTGCAATGTGCGGTCCACATCTGAAACGGAGTTTCGTAATGCTCCCGAGAGCAGCCGGGTAATGAGATTGATCCTAGCTTTTAGGGTAACCTAGCATTAATGATTCTACAAGTTTTGGGTCTTGCAGATGGTATTTAAAGTGATTAGTGCGGATTTCGTATGAACTCTAGTTTAACACTAGTCAATCCTCGTCCAATTTCTAAAGGATTTAATCCTAAGTGACACCTACTCGAGGTGGGACTCGGGTCTTTGTACGGAATGATCAGCATCTACCACCCTTAAAACAAAATTTCGTCGCCGAAATTGGCTAAAGGCAATAAGTAAGGATGCTATTATTTCATTTGCCTAAGACTTATCGATTTCAAGTCTCAATGCGTGGTAGGGTGTATCTTGTGTATACTAGTTTAGTACATTTTAGGCTACCCGCCTTAAAAATTTATTTCTTTATCTCTTACTAATATCCTGATGGTTTGCTACAATGGATTTCTTTATCTATTTGGAGTCTTGACGACGATTCCCAACAAGTTAGAGTAAGGTAGCTGTTTTCCATGTTTGACCAACACGGAGAGACGGTTATAGTGGGTTTGATCCCGATACATCGATCATCTACCTGGTCAGGGTAGAAAGCTCATCGTATCCCTTCTTAGTCTTGGTGGCTCCTGGTCTTCTACTCGGCCAAGCAGTGAGTCCATTGGTAGTCGCCCAGGATTGAGAATTGGGTCAAGCTGCGAATGATTTGCAGTTGTATATTTCAGTAACTACGTAGTCCGATCACTCTAAAACCTTAGGGAATGTCCATCATTGAAAGGCTCAAGTTTCCAATTTATAAGGATGCCCTTAAGGTCTTGGTCGAAGAAAATTCTCGTCTCATTCTATGTCTGAGATAGAGTAGCTCATCCTATTTAGTGACCTATCTTTACATATAGTCTGGATCAACTCCATTCGATCCTGGGCCAGTGGGGCAAGGGTCCACCACGTCTCCGCTGCGCCACCTAGATCAAGGAGGTGTAGTAGCCGACCTAACTAGATTGGGCTCATAATGTTCTACCCCCTTAAAAATTTATTTTCACCCTCAAGGGTCAAGATCTATGTCCTGATCCGTATGTTGGAACAAGGTGTAATTTAGGACTATCCTTGACATGAAATGGAAAATACATTGGTCTGCCTTTCATCGACGATGTGTACTATGACATTGATACATATGGTCATAGAAAGGAGCTAAAGATGATGGGTATTGTGGTTGATTTCAAGGGCAGGTGTGAGTTTGAGGCAAGATGCCTAATTCTACCAAGGAGTTTTGTCACAGTCCCGACTTATCCTATTTAATCATGTCTAGCTTAACAGGCAGGCTATCTTTCTACGTTCATAAGCACAATATGTATGCCGACACGGCATGCGATTTGGGACCTAATTCCTAACTGTTTGTTCCCATTTGGGCAATTCCTTAGGCCTAAAAGACAAAGTCTCTATTGGCTATATACTCCTAATACTTCTCAAGGATGAAATAATAAACTTTGGGTGTAAGTGGTAGGGCCAACACGGAAGGAAAGTTATGTAGTGGGTCTGAGTCAGATACATGGACCTTCTGCCTAGCTAGGACAGAAAATTGTCATATCAATTCTTAATTCTAGTTGATCCCGACCTTCTGCTTGATCAGAGCATAGAGTTCATTGGTAACTACCAGGATTGAGAATTCAATTCAAACCGCGAATACCTCGCTGATATATATAGTTCCTCTACTCCGTGTTCCTGATTGTAATAAGTCTTTGGGAAGGCAATTCAAAGGGGTGTATTGATTTGACCTAACATTAAATCCAAGGGATACTGAGCGTGTATAGTTACTAATCAAACAATCTTCCTAAGAATTAGTAAAGAAGCCTGTGAGTACTAAGGGGATTCAACGAAGGAACGAGGTCTCGCTCCAACCTAATCAAGTCAACTAATTAACTTTATCTTTCAATTATCTTAGCATAGTCAGTTGTCTACATTCCTTAGTAAAACCAGTAGCCTAGTCTTAATGTACACACCTAGAAATAATCCAATAGTTGTAATCTGAAGTTTACACTCATATGCTAGATGCTTTCATAGCATTTCTAATACAAGAAGATGTTTTATCGTTTAGGGTCAAAAGTTGTCTGATTAAAATCAAGTTGCCCGAACTTGAATGTAATCAAGCTCGAGCATTACACATATGTTCGTACTATCTAGGGAGGTCATAGGGTTCGCGTTATTAGTTTATGGGATTTCCTATATTGTCAAATTCTTTGAAATCTAAAAGTACCAACTTTAAGTCCAAAACTCTAAAGGCCTATTTGGGTATTAGGTTGTATTAAATGGATTGTGTTGCTAATCCTGCCTCGGGATTAGAAGTGGTATGTTTGGTAGGAGGGTGGGTGGGATTAAAATTAATTTTATAGGCTTTGAAAAATGAGCCTTGTGTTGGAAGGCGTGAGATGGGATTTCCAAATCCCATGATGATGAATTTCTAAGTGTAATTTTGAAAGGAAATCTCGGAATTTACTTTTAATTACATACATTCCAAACATGGTATTGGAAAACATGGGATACACCCAATCTAGGGACCATACCTTACACATACTTTTATTGTTACCTTTACAATTCCATCCACCTAATCTCACTTCATGTAATTGGCCGAACGGCCCTAAACGTCCTCAAACATCTAAAACATTCTACCAACTACAACACCCATCAACATGAAAACATAAACACCCTAAAACGGTAACCCATGCAAACTACAAGACAACAGTATGGATGACTAGACATCTGAGAAAATGGCCGTAACAATGACAAAGAAAGCTATGGAAAGTAAAGGAAAGGTAAGAAAAAGGGCTGGAGGGTTGGTTCTCCATGGACTTGGGTCTTAACAGGGGTTGTAGAGGCCCAACAGACAAGGAGTAAAGAAGGGAAGTGAAGAAAATGAATGGGTTAGAGCTTACATGGTTTTGAGCCACAAACGAGGGGTGTGGAGCTCAAATGAGGAAAAACAGAAAGGGTAGAGGGTAGGTGTTGCTGTGAACGATAGATATGGATGGGTTATGGCCGAAAATGATAGATTGGACGATTAGGAGGGTGCTTTGAGAGAGAAAACCAAAATTTTGAGGGAAAGGGAGAGCTTGGAGGGGTGATTTATGAAAGAGGTATGCCATAGGGGGGTTTTAGTCGACGGCCCCTACACCAGGGGGTTCCCCAACCTCCCAAACTCGATCGGCCCGACCAGCCTGCCCGGCCAGGCCCGAAAACCGGCGAGGCCTCGCCGACCTGGCGAGGGCCTCACCACTCTCTGGATTGGTTGGCGATGCCTCGCCATT
Organism: Magnolia officinalis; assembly: GCA_021015155.1. Lineage (NCBI taxonomy): Eukaryota > Viridiplantae > Streptophyta > Magnoliopsida > Magnoliales > Magnoliaceae > Magnolia > Magnolia officinalis. The sequence goes on from JAJHSJ010000002.1 coordinate 65,940,520, forward strand.
TAGGCGAGGTTCTCGTGACCCCTACGCCCCAAAAATGTGTGGGTCCCACCCTGGGTCCCCCCGGAGGTGCTCCATTTGGCTCCCGACTCCATTTTGAGCCGTATCGGGTCCAAATTGCAACCTAGAATGATTTTATGTGACGTGTAGCATATAATTTTGGAGTAAGAGGCGCTAATCTATCCAACTAACCCATTTATTTCACAAGATTCCATAATTTGAATTGTCAAAAGTCCAATTTCTACATATATTTACTATTTATAGTAAATTTTTGTTTAAGTATTATTCTTCATCATTTATACGTTAGGATTTATGTCTAGTATGAAAGGACTTAGAAAAAGTTGAAGAATGAGGTGGTGAAAGGAGAGAATTTAAAGGAATTGGATAAAAGGGGTTTTATGCTTTGAGATGAAGTGTAAGGTGTGGTGGTTGACCCATAACCTACGGACATTCGTTTCTAGGGAACGACTCAAACCCATCGACTGACGGTCTAGAAGTGATTCGGGATCATTTCGCGTGATCATGGGTGTGTATGGGCCCAATCTCAGCGGTCAGTTTCGGTCGGTTTCGTCATTCGGCGAATTTCGAAAACCCTAAGTTGGTTTCTACGTTTCATTGTCCCCTCCTAAGTCAGAGTGCGTCAGAGTGCGTCATGTGACCATAACCCAGGTCTGATTTAATCCAAATCATGCTCTGATACCATCTTGTAACGCCCTAAAAATCGGGGGTCGAGCATAAACTCAACTCCCGAGTTCCAACGCATCACTTATGCAACATAATGAATCATGATTAAATGTTATCTATATTTGTGCATTGAACATGAGTGAGATTAAGCCAAAACAGCATATCATACTCCAGAGACAAGTGAGATAGCAAGCGGAAGACTGTGTTAGATATAAAAACTATATAAACTATGGTGAGTCTCCAGAGTGTGATAATGTTACCATGTTAACTAATTACAAGTACAATTTCAAAATATACCAAAGGTGTAGTGTCGTCTAGTCAACATCCCTATAACCCCGTCGATCAAGACACGGTTCACATGAAGTCGCCAGAATATGGCATATACAAGAAGTCATCCTCGTCGTCACAAAAGTCCGGCTCCGCCTCATAAACATCGCCATCACCTGCAGCTACAACAGGGTCTGGTTGGTGCGTACAACACTGTCTCGTAACCTGGGAGTGAGTAGCTAACTCAGTGGAACAATAAAGCATAGGTTAATATGTTATCAAAACAGTCAAGCAGTAATGATAAAGCAGTACAATCAACATTCCTAAGTACTGTAATTAATGCAAGGATGAGATGTGATTATGATGCATGCCCTCACCAACATACTCCCTCGTGCGGCACTATCTTACGTCCGCGGCATGCTGGCACCCTCAATGCTCCACATCTTCCAGGCACATGCAATGCGATGATGAGCATGATTACCGAGTTGTTATTAGTCTATTTCAAACAGCAGTATTGGGAAACTAAGGTACCTTCCTAATATCATTCCCAAACGATGATCCATTATAGGGTCATCAGTCCTAGATACTCTCATACGATAGTGTGGTTCTAGGGCGCTGCAAAGGTTGTCAGGGCTGTTACACGCAATCGTTACACCACTCCCCCATCACCTTTTTAACAGTTCATCACTAAATTGATACAAGCCTAGTTCATACTCTATTCACTGCGGCAAAACTTGTTGCCTCACCGCAAATTCAGAGTATGCTCGAGATCACTACAAAGAGCTCGTCACCAATCAGTGTAGGCCGACAGCTCGAATACAGTGTCCCATACCACCGTATTCGGCTCACGAGTCTGGGTTGCTCACTGGTCACTACGAGGAGGCACGTGGCTCCAGCGTAGGCCGACAGCTCCACCACGGTGTCCCATACCACCATGCCCAGCTCATGAGTCTTAGCGGATTGAGGTACCACGGTTAACGGGATTCCACTGGTAAGATTAGTACCTCAGGTTCAAACAGAGGCGTCTAAACATGGTGAACATACAGAAGACAGATCGGGTTACTTGACGAGCCTGACTAGAATGAGTGCACAACCAACTAAATGACATAAAGTGCATAAACACTTCACGTGGCCTAACCACTGTCGCCAACTGAAGTACGACTTGGGTTCGTCAAACACATCCTATGTGGCGAATGGATCTCAACCACGTACTCAAGTCTGTTACCGATTGTCTGGACTATAATCATAGCCCCAATCACAATCAATCCTTAACCAGAAGCATGTAGAGTAAAGCATCATAAACAAAGTAATTCAAGCATGTTAACAAACATGTCATAAAGCATGTTACAAAGCACAATATAAACAAGAAATACAAACACATATATTTCATAGTAAGCGATTAAATTAGACAACCAACATGGAGGAAATCATATACATCTCTAAGTTAGTTGAGAATCCTATCTCAACACCTGTCTAAAGCACAATCATCTAAGTACTCACTCATACAAGCATTTTCATAAACACTTAGAATGCACTTCTTAACATACATAACGTATATTAACCGAAACATGTATTTGGGCGAATCCTTTCACCGAGTAAGTATCATACACATATATAGCATATACATATAGTCATTTATCATGGCAAACACACTTTCAAAATTTATACGTATACGGTACTTTCTACGAATACGAGGAATACAGTATATCCAACATAGTTAACGTATAACCGAAAAACGAAACGGATAGCACTTTGTACATGTGCAATAACATACGGATCATGAATCTATCATTAGCTGACATTGAAAGTGTTGAAAACCATAACCTATACACCTAAAGTCCGCACCTTTTGTCGTAGAATCGTAACGAATTTGGTAGGAGTGCTAAGTCTTCTTCCACGACAGTACAACGACCTAAAGCACAAGTAGTGTTAGCTATTTCGCTAATTGAATCGATTGAAACCCTAAATCAGATTAGGGTTGGGGTTTTTTTATCTGAAAATGAAGCCGGAATCACCGAGAAAGCGATTAGAAAGGGGTGGTTAAGCGTGTATAGCAACAGGGTAGAGTGGCAGGGAGATCCTCCCAGATCTCTCACACTTTCTCTCTCTTCTCTCCTAGGTTTTCTCAAATTCGTATGGAATGAGAGAGTGAGGACTTAAGGTCCTTATATAGGTCCAGAACTCACCAAATTAGACTTCAAGTCAAGGTATACTTAGGTTATGTCCAAAACGAGTCTGTTCCGTCTCAACGGAGCACTTTTGGCGGCCCCCCTTGAGCCAAAGGTCGGACTTAAGCTCATTAACACTGGATCTAGGTTTAGTTAAGTTTTCATTTCGGTCGGCTTCCCAGATCACGCGTGGCGAACCAGTTTCAGTTCAACGGTCAGTGAAACTCGATCGGAGATTTCAAGTACACTGACACGTAGGGGCAAATATCCCTGATCTGAGGGTGTAATCTGGTCAGATTCCAACGATCGGAATCCTTATAACTAATCTGCAAGCGACACGTGCCAGATTACTTAAATTTATATTTTATTTTTAATTAATTTCACATTTCTCATACTCTTCACTCCGGGCTCAAGCGAATAGCCCCAGGACACTATCTGGATTTGATTTCTGAGATGGTTGTCAAGCCCAGCAAGGCGGTCCTAACCATTTGACTTTGCGTTAATCAGACTTTTGATGTACGGTCAAGATCTGAAACGGAGTTTCGTAATGCTCCCGAGAGCAGCCGGGTAATGAGATTGATCCTAGCTTTTAGGGTAACCTAGCGTCAATGATTCTACAAGTTTTGGGTCTTGCAGATCATATTTAAAGTGATTAGTGTGGATTTTGTATGAACTCTAGTTTAACACTAGTCAATCCTCGTCCAATTTCTAAAGGATTTAATCCTGAGTGACACCTACTCGAGGTGGGACTCGGGTCTTTGTACGGAATGATCAGCATCACCTAGACTTTAAGATTTGTGTCTAAAATGAAAGCACTTAGATGAGTTTGGCGAAGAAGATAGTGTAAGGTGAGATTTATGAAGGAAAGGTGAGGTTTTCAAGAGAATGGTTTGAAGAAGGGATTTAAGACCTTTGAATTTAGTGTTTGAGAAGTTAATCTGATGTTAGGATTGACCCATTGCCTAAGGACGTCTAATTCCAGGTTGGAAAAAATCTGGGGTGTTACACATGGGCTCAAGTCCAATGGGCCTAGCCTAATAAAAGTTGTTTGTGTTACTAGATACATAATTTGGGCCTTATATTCGATGTGTCATATCTCACTAATGGAGCGTCGGATTGATGTGCGGTTTTCACCATTGCAATCGCAACGACGACGTGGTCCACACAATAGAGGTCTTAAGATCATCTAGAACAAATCACTTTGGTGAGTTTTCTAGGTGCACTAGGGTGCAGTGTATGGTCTATTAACGATGCAAGTTAGGACACGTGTGCATACGAGCGATGTTGCAAAAGACCGGTATCCCACACACCGAATATGGGCCCTCAAATCATAAAAATCAATGGTGAAAATCCCATTCCGACCAATCAAATGCAAGGTCTAGATGACCTTCTAGCAATAGGAAAATAAACATCATGATGGGGTCCATGGATAATGGCCCCATCATGGGATGAACATATGAATCATGGTGGGCCATCGGCCACACCTAGGGTCCAAAGTGAGATCCATATCATCAATTGGTAGGCCCCACTTGGCCTATCATACAAATCACAATCTAATCCTATAAACACCCACTGATTATACTTCTTCTTGGTTCCTTGGAATGCTAAGTTCCTTCACTTCTTCTTTGATAGAGGATGATGAAGGTTGAAGGGTTGAGATGAGAGATTAGGGGTAGGAAGTGGGCCACACACTTGGGTTCTTTTCTCTCCTTAGGATTTTCTCTCTTGGTTGCTTGGGATTTTGGGTAGAGAAATAAGATGGGATGGAGTGAAATGAGAGAGGAGAGGTGTTTTATAAGAGGGATGGGATGAGAGGAATGGGTGTGTAAGAGGAGTGACATGAGAGGCATGGGTGTGTGTAAGAGAGAGTTGACTTTGGGGATGGCTTGTGTAAGAGAGGGATGGGTGTGATGGGTAGAGTGATGGGTTGTACTTAACTTGCACTTGATTGATTAATGTAATAAATTGGGTAGAGATTCTCTCGAGATTCGCAATGCGTGGTGTTTTCTCAAAATATACACGGGCCTAGTACTCCTAGCTTGGGTATCACATCGGTGCGTAAGTCGCAGTGTTGGAACCGCGGAGACGGTGCGGTCGCTAGGGTACAAATTTCGAGTCGAGCCGACTCAGATCTATGGGATGCGACTTAGGGTTGTGTACAAATACTATCTACAGGTCACGGGTCGACGGAATTCGACGGGAAGGATCGTGGGAGCTTAAGGAATAGTACGGATTAAGATACGGACCTTACATCATTGGTAAAGGTATTGTACATCTTCTTAACTTACCTATATCTAAAAATGTTTTATATGTTGAAAGATTGAAACATAACCTTCTTAGTATATCTCAAATCTATAACAATAATCATAGTGTAAGATTTTCTGATCGTGGATGTGCGATAATAAATAAAGAAGGAAATGTAATATTAAATGGTTGTAGAACTTCTAAAAATTGCTATATAATTGTTAATACTTACTCAACAAACCTTTTATGTACATGGTCCAAATAGAAGAGACTGAATTATGGCACTAACAACTTGGACATGTAAATTATAGAGATCTTTACAAGTTAAGCAAAAGAGATCACTTGCGAGGCTTACCTAAGCTGAGAAAGAAAGAAAATAAAGTATATGATGTTTGTCAAGTTGGCAAGCAAATTAGGAGTTTTCATAAGAAATTGAACTCCTTAACCAATACTAGACCTTTGAAACTTCTCCACATGGACTTGGTTGGACCAACAAGAATGGAGAGTAGAGGAGGAAAGAAATACTTCTTAGTCTTAGTTGATGACTACACAAGATATTCTTGGGTAACATCTTAAGAGAAGAATCAAATGCTTTTGACGAGGTCAAAAAGCTTATTAAATGTATCTAGACTGAAAAAGAATTATTTATAGTCAGAATAAGAAGTGATTATGGAATAGAATTCGAAAATAACAATTTTGAGAAATATTACAATGACTATGGTATATTGCATGAATTTTCAGCACGTAAAACACCTCAGCAAAATGAAGTTGCTAAAAGGAAGAATAGATTGTTACAGGAAATGGCGAGCATTATGTTGAATGGTATGAAATTGCCTAAATATCTATGGGTTGAAGCTGTGAATACTGCTTGCTATATAATTAATCGTGTTTATATTAGAGCTGGGAAAAATAAAATAGCATGTGAAATGTGGTTTAAGAAAAAGTCCAGTGTAAAATATTTTCGTACTTTCGGAAGCAAGTATTATATTTTATGTGACCGTGAAAATTTGAAAATTTTGATACAAAAAGTGATGAAGAGATATTCTTAAGATATGAATTAAATAGTTGTGCATGTCGAATTCTAAACAAGAGAACGGGGGTAATTGAAGAATCTATAAATGTTGTAATTGATGATCATTCGATCAATCTCAGCCTTCACCAAGATGATGGTGATAGTGATATCATTTTGATTAATGGAAGTGAACCATCATCCAAATCAGATACTACTGATTTAAGGTTGGTAAAAAATTATCCAACAAATCAAATTCTTAATAACTCTCTTTCTAGTGTTCAAATCAGAAGACAACTAGAAAATATTTGCAATCATGTTTTTTTTACTTCCCAAATTGAACTGGCTAACATAAATGAAGCACTAGCTGATGAAAGTTTGATTTTGGCAATGCAGGATGAACTGAATCAATGTATACAAAATGATGTGTGATATCTTGTTCCTAAACCATCTGATAAAAAATGTTGTTGGAACTAATTGGATTTTTAAAAACAAATTAGATGGGCTTGGAAATATTATTAGAAATAAGGCACGACTGGTTGTGTAAGGTTATACTCAAATAGAAGGAATTGATTATGATGAAACCTTTGCACCAGTTGCTCACCTTGAATCAATCAGACTGTTTATTTTTATTGCTTATTATAAAAATTTTAAAATATATCAAATGGGCGTTAAGAGTGTTTTTTTTAAATGGTGACTTGAATGAGGAAGTATATGTTGAATAACTTATGGGTTTTGAAGATCTCAAACTTCCTAATCAAGTACACCGTCTTAAGAAAGCTTTGTATGGTTTGAAACAAGCTCCTAGAGCATGGTATGAAAAACTAACTAAATTTTTGCTTAGCCATAATTTTCGGATGGGGACTGTAGACAAAACTTTGTTTATTAAAATATCCAATAATAATATTTTAATTGTTCATATTTATATTGATGATATTATTTATGGATCTACATGTGCTAATTTATCGTCTAAGTTTGCAGAACTTATGAAGTTTGAATTCGAAGTGAGTATGGTTGGCGTGCTAACATATTTTCTTAGACTTCAAGTAAAGCAGTTCAAAGATGAAATTTTTATCTCCCAAACCAAGTATGCACAAAATTTAGTTAAAAGCTTTAGATTTGAAAATGGTAAAAATTTCAATATTCCTATGAGTACAACACTTAGATTATCCAATGATGAATTAGGTAAAAGTGTTGATTCTTGTCTTTATCGAAGCATGATTAGTAGTTTGCTTTATTTAACTGCTAGTAGACTAGATATATCATTTAGTGTTGGTATTTGTGCAAGATATCAATCTAATCCTAAAGAATCTCATCTATTCATTGCCAAATAAATAATTAGATATATTGCAAGCACTGCTAATCTTGGTCTGTGGTATCCTCATGATACATTTATTCAAGTAGTAGATTATAGTGCTGCAAATTAGACAGGAAATATCGATGATAGAAAATCCACTAATGGTGGATGTTTTTACATTAAAAACTGTATAGTCTCCTACATGAGCAAAAAGCAAAACTCAGTATCCTTATCTACTGAAGAAGCATAATATATTACTACAGGAAATGCTTGTACTCAACTTATGTGGATGAAGCAAATGCTGACTGATTATGACATAATTCAAGATATAATGAATTTGTATTGTGATAACACCAGTGCAATTAATATATCTAAAAATCATATTCAACACTCTCATATAAAACATATTGACATCAGATATCACTATATATGAGAGTTAGTTGAAGAAAAGACAATTATGCTGGAATACATTCAAACTGAAAAGTAGCTTGTAGATATTCTAACTAAGTCACTTGATAGTGTTAAATTTTCAAATTTAAGGCATAATATTGTCTTGTATTTTTTATAATCATCTTCTTAAAGCTAATATGCTTTTTTTTTCTTTTCTTTAATTATCTTTATTTTTTGTGTTAAAATAAAAAATAAAGGAAAGAAAAATTTATTTGGTTAACCGAACAGTGACCAGACTATTTGGTTAGCCAAACGTGAAGTCCGATTAGCCAAAGACCACATCGTCCACTTTTTAAAAGTGCAAAAATTTCACTTTTTTTTTTAAAAAAAATTTCTTCTTCCTTTTTAGCCCGCCGGTGCCTTCTTCGGTAACCCATCCTCCATTGCTTGCTTGTAAGTGCATTTTTATCTATTTTATTGTTGATTTTACTTGCTCATTGCATTCTCATTGTGATTCAAGCTCTTTTCTTTAGATTTGAAACCCTTGTGTTGGGTTATTTTGTTTAGAGTTGATTTACTTGATATTCTTGCTTCCTTCTTGATTAAAAATAACGGAATATCAATCTAAATGTGTTGTACGAAAAGTGTAAGCTGGTTCCTTGTCTCGATCCATTTCTAGTGAGATTTGGACCATCCATCCACCGGAGGATGGCCCCAAAAATCTTCAGGATTTTAGATCAAGGAGCACTATCATTGAACGGTCTGTTAATCTTAATCATATCACTAAATATGGGTTACATGAGCTTCTTTCTAAGATTGGATGGGAAAAAGTTCTCTAATTGGGAGGAAATGCATACCGATCGATAGTTTAAGGGATGTATTCCTCTATTTCAGATCTTTGTTTAGAAAACGACATCTTTTTTAAAATAAAATTTTTAGAGGAAACAATTTGCATTATACCCTCCACCATTGAATCTTTGATGGAAATTGAATTGGTAAAGGATGAAATTCTAATTCTCAATCTTATGAAAATGATGCCAAATTCTGAGAGAGAATCTATTACTAGAGTGCTTTGTGGTTTTGATGCAGACTGGAGATTGGTTAATGCCCTACCAATTGGAAAACTTTTTCTTAAGTACCGTGTTCTTCTTCGCATTTTTACGTCTAAAATTTATCTAAGAGCTAATAAAAAAATTGATCTCACTTCATTCATGGTTTGTATCATTTATGCGATAGATACTGGAGTCAAAATTTGTCTTCCGACTCTTATTTGTTACTCCATTATTCATTATCGGATGCACCCAAAGCATGATTCTCTTCTATTTGGTTACCTCATGACATTTCTCATGTTATCTTTTCAAGTCCAAATTCCTTCTATTGAGGCATCAGAATCTGAGCTTCCTTTTAGCTCTTTTAATTTACATATGATGAATTTTACTCATCTACCTGAGCAACAAGGCGTATGTGGTTATAGGCAGGAAGAGAAAGAAGATGTTATTATGGATGACATTTTCAATAAATTGGAAGAAGAATCGGTTGAAGATGAGGATGATTTTGACTATCGTCTTTCTAACTTTGATGAGAGACTACATTTTTTGGAGCATCAGATGGATGCTTTGCATGTTTCTCAGTAAGCTTTGGCTTTAAATCAAAAGCTTAACATGAAGTACATGAAAAAGTACTTCCATCGTATAAGCAAGAGCTTGAAAAATTTTGATCCTGAAATGCAAGCTCCATCTTCTTTTGAGTCTGAATGATGTTTACTTTCTTGATTTGATGATTTGTTTATCTTGGTTTATATTTTCAAACTCATGAGACTCTTGTTATGTTTAATATTTGTTTAAACATTTGAACTTTGTTATGTTTAATGTTAATTCTCTTGATGACTCATCTCATGTGGAAACAAGTTGTTTTCCGTATATTTTTCTGGGGGAGCATACAATATATTCTTCATGAGAAATCATGTGCTAAAAGTTTATGATTCAAGGCCTTCATTATTTTGATTCTAGTTATTGAGTCTATATAATTAATCGAGTATTTATAATGTAATGAGTGTGACGAATGTGATAAATATGTAATACATTGTGTTTTGTCATGAATTTAACAAAGGAGGAGATTATAAGTGCTAATGTTTTAAGCACACAAGTAGGTTGTCAAATTTCGTAAACAAAATGTATAGTATATGGAACTTCAGAAAACTTCAGCTCTCTTTAACATTTCAATATTAGAGTGCAACTCAACATCTTAATATTAAAATGCTTGGAAGAATTTCAAGAGAATAATCATTTGTATGCCAACCTATAGGTAAAGAGTACATCAGGAAAGACCCTAGGTTAAAGTACATCTTAGTAGTTTTTTAAGATTTAATTTATTGCAATTTTATATAAAAATTGAAGGGTATTCGTCCAGCCCAACTCTGCCTTCGGCCAGCTGAACCATCTTAAGTTAGCTCGAGAGTGACCTAGGTCAAGTTTACAAAAATATAGATTTTTAATTTTCCGAAAATTTAGGCCAGCCGAATGTATCTTAGGTCAGCCGAAGTTTGGCTCAGGCTAGCCTAAGTTTGTTTCAAAATAAGACCCGTGAAATCAGCCATCCATTGAAACGTAATCAAGGAAATCCGTCCAACCGAAGGGATTCCTAGGTTGATCGAAGATTCAAATCTTTTACTATAAATAGAGATCATTTCTCACAATTTCAAAGCACGAAAAAAAGAGAGAGAGAAAGTTCTAAAAACGAAAGAGGGAAATCTTATCTTTTTAAAGCTATTTGCAATACCATTCTTATATTATTTTTGTATCTTATTTAATTATCTTCTCAAGTAGTATTAAATTCAATTAGAGAGTGCCCTATACTCAACTTGAGATTAAATGATTGAATTTGTAGCTTTTAGGATTTTGTTCTTTGAAAAATCATATATCATTTGATCCTTCTTAGTTGTGCATACATTAGTTCATCTTCATCTAAGAAAAATGATCATTGCATCTATTGAATCTTTAACTTCAAAAGCTTCATCGATATCTTCGCTTTGACTCACGTATTCAAGAAGATAAATTTTTAATTTCAGTAAATTACTTTCAATTTGGGTTTATTGAGATTACCCGAAAATCTCATTGGGTTGAGGTAAGCCCATGAAAACACTTAAGATTAGTTGTGATAGCGTGCAAAAATCATAAAAACTATAAGAGATTGTTGAGGTTAGCCTATGAAAACCTTGAAAATAGTGGAAAACCAAAATTATATGAAGTAGTAATTTTGGGAGTGGAGTAGGTGTGTGTTAAATACCAAACAATTATAACTTTGTGTGTATTGTGGTGATTGATAATCTTATTCTTGTTTTTCATCATCTTGAAATACTGAAATAAGAAAGTTGTGAAATATGGTTGTCTTACCTAAGATTTTAAGTGAAGGTTGTTCCATGACTCAATTGAAATCAATATTTCAATATTAATTGTTGTTGTGAATTTAATTTCTGCAATTGATTATAAAAAATTGGTTACCCCCCGTCTCTAGGACATCAAGAGCTTAACTTACACTTCTTTTATTTTTCAAGAATAATCTGAAGGTGAGAGTCTTGGCCAAAGCTTTGTTTGGTAATATATTTTAAAGGCAGATACAACCTTTGCCGCAAAAGGGATACTTGAAGTCTTCGCTACAGCTTGACTGCTTCTATTATTCGTTGCTGGAGGATTTGTTGGTGCAGGTGGAACAGTTGGAGGGAATAGGAGGTTTAGGGACGAGACTTAGGAGAGGTCCAAGATCTGTAATTCTCTTAAGAACTAAGGGAGATGTTAATGCTGGTGAAGGATGAGTTGGAGTAGCCTCTTAGATGGGGTTCACGGCTAACACCTTTTGGCATTTTGGTTTAGGAATTGCTAAATCAACCACCTTTATTGTTGCTGAAGGAGGGGCGGTTGGAATGGTTGAGGTTGCCTTTCTCAACCGCGTCATTTTCTGACTTGGGGATGCAATTGACTTTAACATACTTTTCTTTTTATTACCATCGGTCATTGCTTTTCTCTTCTCGGCCACAGGTTTCTCTATCCATGTCTATGAGGGAAAGAGTCAGGCAATGATAAGTTTGAAGGACTCACTAAGCAATGTCTCATAATACTTCATCCACCAATCACAGAAAGTGATCGTCTGACATGGACAATTTGGGAAGATGGGAGGTTCAAAAGTTATGCAAATTGTCTCAAAATTGTTGGTGAGAGTTTGAAAAATCCCGACCAAATCTACAAGCATATGCTCATAGGGAGGTTGATTGGTAGTCCTATGAGTGAATGGGTAAGGAATGCATTGCGCTAGGCCAAACTGATAAGCAAGAAGATTGGGGCAATACTACTCGACACCTGCCTTAGCATTGATACCCATTTCCATGGTGCCTCCATAGGGAAGATCTCAGCGGATGAGATAACTTTCCTAAGCTTTAACTTTGACCTCGGCCATTTCAACGTTGGTTGTTTTATATTCTTCTGTGAACCAAGCTGGGCCAAACTCTTTATTGTTGAAAGGGCAGAAAGAACGATTGGGTTTATTTGAGCTAAGAGAAAGAAAGTAGTTCATGTAATTTGAAAATGAATGGGTGGCGCTAAGGAAAAAGATGTTCCGGTGGCTGAAAAAAGTAAAAGATATATGGAGGAGGAACGGAATTTATAAGAGCATAACAAAAGTATTCACAAAGCCACATTTAAATTAGCCATGTAGGCCCTCCGCTATGGTATAGCCTTTGGTGGTTGCCTCAAACATGCTTTGATATAGGTGGCCAAGCACGAATGGAGTGAGATCCAGTCGTCGTCCTCGTGCTAGCGCCTTGGCCAAGTGAACGTACTCCTTTGTGATCTGTACAGTGCTCACACAAAGTAGATAATGACAAATCCACATCAACAAAAATGTCGTGTACTCCTGATTATCAATTGTATCATGTGTCTTGCGCTGGATCAACATGAAGTTAGAGTAAGCTTTACCGCTCATGTCTGGAAGGACAAAGTAATGCTTATCGTCCTAGGCAAAGTTAGGATATGCTGAATCACCAAAAGGAAGAAGATGAGTGAAAGTACAGATGTCCATGATTGTAGGACTCATGGGACCAGATCTGAAATGAAAGGTATTGATTGATCGACTCCAAAAAGCTGAAGAAGCCGCGAGGAGAGAAGTGTTGGCTAAATATTTGTGTAGAGAGAGGTTGATGCATTCATAGATGCAAACCTGTCTCCATGTATCACCGTATTATTCTTTTACATGAGTATACCATTCTGGCCAGCCATTCATCAGTCTCGACCAAGATCTTGAAGTCTTAAAGGCATTTGCAGGATCTGAAAGATGATCAGATTAAATGAGGAGTTTTTCACTCTGACAGCCAGGAAAGAATGGTTCTATTGATCGAATCTTCTCATGAGTAATCTCAGGGTGGAAGGCCAGTCCGAGCATAAGGTATGACTGACCTGGCTCGACAAGGGTATTGAAAATGATGTTACTGATAACCCCAAGAGAAATAATATCCAATTCTTTCATGAATTCTTATTGGAAGATTAGAGCAGTAGAAGAAGAAGCAGTCATGGAAGTTGGAGGAATTTCTAATGAGAAAAGAGATTTCAAAAGGAGAAGCATGAAAAGCAAGAGTCGTACAAAGGTAAAATTGATTCAAAATTGTGTATATATCAGTCAAGGACATGCATATTAATGTGAGGATAAGCATAACTCCTCATATGGCATGATTATGTGTAATGTGTCGCAATGATAGCCGTAGAAAAAGGAGCAAAATTGTCATTCAGTTTTTGTCACGATCAAATAAAATCAATAGGGAATTGACACGTGGAAGGACAACTGAATGCATTTATTGTATTGAACAACAACTTATTGCCGCTTTCACCTTTTTCCCCAAAGGCGAAGTGAAGTGGGGAGCAATGTTATATCCTATTTATAACCATTTTTGGAATAACTAATTAGGAAAGGACACATGTCATTGCACATGAAAAATGTTTCATGTGAAAGCTTTTTAAAGATATTTACAACTCTTTTCATGGAATTACAGTTGGTGCTGATTTAGAAGATATTAGAAGGACACGTGTAAAAAAAAAGAAGAAGAGAGAAGTATCTGGAAGACTAACGTGGCATTGAATCAATTGCCATAAGCATTGAATGAAGAGAGAAACGCCTGAGAAATAGTCGTGAGAGGGATCTATAAATAATAAGGAAACAAACAAAGCAAGCCGTCTCGCACCAATCCAATCAAACTAACCAAAGTATCTTTCCTTATCATTGCTTAGTTCTATCCTTGTAATCCTTAGCTGTAATTGGTAGCTATAATCCAAGTATGTGCTTATGTGCTATACTATTTCCAATTATTATTGTTTTCAATACACCCAAATTTTCTGTTAGAAAGGCACTTGTAGTTGCTCTTTGTAATGATTGAAACTTTATTTTATTTTTTGTTCAATTGTTTCAACATACAAAAGTCCTTTTGTACAAAGTACGAAAAGTAAAGTGCAATCAATTTTTGGATAAAGAACCCTGCCGTCTAATAATCGTTTGATTATCTTATAATGATCTTGTGAGTGGTTGAATAAGCAATTAATCTATTTAAGGGCGGGTCATATACCATTGCACTTGATGTATTTGCCTATTTTTATCTTGCTACTTGGGTCAAGTTATTCTATTTGAATTGACCCGCTTCATCAATTCCGCGTGCAATCACACGCAATAAATGACCAAAGTAGACTGAGGGCCAACACTCTGATATATTTTAACACGTGTTTTTCAAAACGTGTAAGACGGTTCCTGCCACCTGGATTCTCGCATTGAGAATGGCACTCTTGTAAATGAAGAAATGACCAAACCCTCTGCACATCACGCCAACATCCATTTTACCGCGAGAAGATGACTCCCGTGGCACCACCGCGTCAACGGCCGCGAGCTCTCCGACCACACGAAAAACAGGCTCTCCACATCGGACGCGGATTTCCTGCGAAAGCCTTTCGCAGGAAGTTCCTGCGCAAGGATTATGGACGAGGCCCACTGTGATGTTGGTTAAAAATCTAACCCGTTCATCCAATTTTTGAGCTCCTTTTAAGACATGAGACCGAAAATGATTAGGATAAAAAACTCAAGTACTAGATGAAACAGTGGGGAAAGGAATTCCTACCGTTGAAACCTTCCCCGGATCCACTTGATGTTTATATTCCATCCAAACCGTTTATAAGGTCGTTTTCATTGAGATGAAGTGAAAAAACCATGAAATTAAACTGGTACAAAAGTTTTGTGGCCATATAAATGTTTCAACGGTGGTCACTAAATCTCCGCTGTTTCGGAGAGTGTGTTTTTCGTTTGGTCGGAGAGGTCGCGGAAATCCGCGTCCCTCCACATCGTAACACGCATGATACGCAGGCGATCCGAAAATGTACACGTGGAATACATTATTTATGGTTAAACTGCCCTAACTCTGAGAACCACTATAGATAGATAGGTCATCATCCTGCAATCAGGTTGGTTCAAAATTCTGGGACCGACTGAATCCGCACCATTGGGTATTTTCAAACAAACCTTTCAATAAACATGTCGAGCAATGAATAATTAAGAGATATAACGATTAAAATATTTTATGATCCATCAAAAGTTCCCCTCACGATTTGGACGGTTTAGATTGTATTAATGGTGCGACAGTACATAATATCTCAGCGCATGTGTATCAACATCACACTCAACCAGAGTACAAAGTTTTTTTTTTTTTTTTTTTTTTTTTAAATATCAAACCTGTTCTCAACCGGGACTAGTCGTACAGGTTTCAAGACCTTAAAAAAAAAATATTAAAAAAAGCTCGAGCAACTCTTTTCAGACATTATAAAAACCCAAATCTCCACGACATTCCTTGCTCATCTAACTACCTACGAGCTTGAGATGGACGTCCAGACTGAATCTCGCTCCACCTTCAATCTACCGTCCATCTCGCCATTCCGATTCTCCTTGAAGGTCGACTTCCAATCGACGGCCATGATCGGATCTACCGAACTCCAACCCACGACTGTGATCCACCGAGATCCGGAATCTAAATCGACGGTTTCGATGATCGAAGGCGATGCTCCACAATGTGCTCAGTTCCGAACGACGGCCGCATTGAAGGTGCAGAAGGTTTACAGGAGTTATCGCACTCGGCGCAGATTAGCGGACTCCGCTGTTGTCGCCGAAGAACTCTGGTATTCCCTCTCAAAAATTAGTTTTTCTTTTTCACCTCGACCCGAGGATATGTAGAGTATCCTCGAGTTTTCAGTTTTTGCATGCTAGGGCCCTGATTCAGTGATCCTGACCGTCGATATGATGGGCAACGCCATGGATGAATCATGCCCAAAAGGTTTCGGAGATTGGAATATCATAATAATCCAATCTTTAGCCTCATTTCAGATGCATTTGGACCGTTGATATATTTCTTCTCGACCGTCTATTTTCCACGTACCCATGGAATTTTGATCATCGTCCGGTGTAGGGAACTTTCGGGGTCTGGTCCATCCACGGTGGGGTACGACAGATCATTTGTCAGGATCTCTGAATCGGAGGGATGAGACGATAGGTCATCGGAAGCGGATTGCGTAGTGTGCCACACATCGTCCATCTTGGTGGTGTGTTGACGTCACCAGGTTCTGTGGGCCTACCATGATGTACGCGTTATATCCGCACCGTCCATCCATTTTGCGAGCGCCCAAAACTGAGGCAGATCCAAACCTCAAGTAGACCACACTACAGAACGCAGTGGGGATTGAACGCCTACATTGAAAACTTTGTGGGTCCACATAAGTTTTGGATAAAGCTGATATTTGTGATTTCCCTTCACCCCCGGGTCTGTGTTACCTATGAACGATTGGATGGCAAATAAACATCATGGTGGGCCCTAGGAAGGTTTTAACGGTGGGCGTCAGATGTCCCCACTGCTTTTTATGGTGTGGTCTACTTAATTTTTGGATCCCCCTCATCATTGGGCCCGTGCCTAAAATGATCTTGCCAAATGGATGGACGGTGTGGATATAATACATACACCATGGTGGGGCCTACAGAACTTGGTGACGTCAATACACCACCGAGGTCCGTTGTGTGTGGCACACGGGGCAATCCGCTTCCAGGTCCATCACTCCACGATTGGGTCCATCCAATGACTGGCTCCTAGCAGGGATGGCTTATGTCTCAATCCTAGCCATCTGATTAGTTGCCATCAAACGGACGGCTGAAAAGGTTAAATGAAAAACAGAAGAAGAAAGGATTGGTAGGGTTGTTTAATAGCCTTGATTTTTTGAAACATAACCCATCCGTAGTAAGGCCCAGTAGATGGATGGATCCGACTGATACATCATATCCTACCACTTCACAGATGGTTCTACCGTATTCTGGTTCTTCCTGCTTCACTGTATCATCTCCCCCCTAAACTGTGGGCCCCACTTGTACAAGCTCATTGCTCCATCTACATAGGGGCCCATTTCTTTTTTTTATTATTATTTTTTAATTTTCTGTATTTTAATGATGAAGGTGGCAGGTTATCGATTACTTCCGTTTGAATCATAGCACGACTTCCTTCTATGATGACTTGAATCCAGAATCCCCACACTCCAGATGGAACCGAGTTAGTTTAAATGCTTCCAAGGCATGCACTTTCAATTCTTCATCTGATTCTTTTCAGATTATTTTATTTTATTTTATTTTTATTTTTATGTGTGTGTGTCATGCGTCCATTTTGTGCGGGTCACACCAATTGTGCTGATCCAATGATCGCTACTATATTTGATCAATAGACCTTGTGGATAGACAATTGTCTGATCAGCTATTTCGGATCATCATATTGGTGTGATTTTTGGGCTGCGATCCATCCAAGAGGTGGCCCATCAGATATACGGTCAAGATGAAGAAACACATTTATACATACATGGTTCAAGTTCATGGACATTCTGGGTTTGAATTTGATCACGAAAATGTGGATAATTATACAAAGCAATCTTAACGTGTGATTCACCTTTTGATAGGTTGGAAAGGGTTTATCGAAAGATGAGAAAGCTAAGGAGTTGGCTTTCCAGCATTGGATTGAAGCTGTAAGTACTTAAGAATGGGACTTTGATTCTTGTGATGTTTTAATTTGAACTGTTGGATAAATTATAGAAATAATATTTTCTGTAAAATATGAAAACCGTAAATCCAAGTTGATCTAAAATAAGGACAGATTGAAGCACGTTTGAAACGTTGTCCTTAAAGCGTTATTTGCCCCTACTCAAGTGAATTGAGTATGCTGAAAGATTACAGGCAAACCGCTTCTACGATACGATGAGCCTGATGTGGGTCTGCGTTCAACAAACACGAAGGCCCACTAATGGAACTCTGTTACACAGTCTGACAGAAATACAGAAAAAAGGAAAAATCCCAGAAGAAAGAGAGAAGAAGATTTCAGTGAATAAGACCACTGCATTGGTCTGTTCTTCCTGTTCTTCAGCTATTGGTTCAGTTGAACCATTCTAGACCACACCGCTAGTCTGATTTTCAGGCAATGGTTCAGCGAACCTTGCTGTATTGCTGGAATCACTGATCTAATGGAGTATAGAGGCTATGGTTCGTATGGTTATGCTGGAGTGAGTTGTGATGGATTGGAAACCCATCCAGGCTCTCTTTATATAGGCTATGTTGGGTGGGGGGTTATGGTTTAGGGACATAAATCCTATTAATCCATTTCTAGCTGTTGGAAAACTAGCCGTTATTTGGCTGTTTCTGACTGTTGTGCATGGCTCATAAAGTAGCTGCATGCTGACTGTTGTGAGAGCTGGCTAGCTGTTTTCTAGTTGTTGGACTAGCCATGTAGCAGTTTCATCATGGCTCTGCAATGAATTGCATAACTGTTACACATCAGCTGCAACAGTCATATTCCAGTCTATATATACTGAGGGACCTCTCTCTCAGTCCTCTAGTCTCTCAAAGTGCGCCACTAGCGCCTTTACAGCCACACTGCCTCACATGCACATGCTCTCACACTGAGCTCGAGACCGAGACCGAGACCGAGACCGAGACCGAGACCGAGACCGTGCCCATGCCCGAGCTCGAGCCCGAGTGCGAGCGCGCGCGTGGGTGTTCCAGTGCTACGCACTGGAACACGCAAGCTCCATAGTCCATGGACTAGGTAAGCAAATATTATAGTACTCCAACACTTTCATTTAAACCTAAAAAACTTCTTCTCTTTTTCCAATCTAGGACTATTCCCAAAACCCACAAAAAGGTGTTTTTCAAACACTTTTTTATATAATATATATTATTTTTTAAAATTAAAATATATATTAAAATCAATATTTTGTAACAATCCCCCACTTGATTTTTTTTTTTGAAGGCAACAAAGGAAATGCATTAAGAAGAAAAGCATACAAAAACTGCTGAGTTAGCAGCCAAAAAGTACATTAGGAACCCAAAAAGAGAAAATCGAAATCTTTTAAGCCCATTACATTGGTAACCCATTCAACAAGCATTTTTTTAGCATGAGAGCCGACGGTTTTAGGCGTCGTATGTAGGTCATTAAACACTCTATCATTCCTTTCCTTCCAGATCGCCCACCATATAGCAATAATTGCCAATCTCCAAATTTTGGATTTCACCTTTCCGATTTTGTGACCATGCCAAACACGAAGCAAAGACGCAGCAGAATCCGGGCAGCAGCCGGTGAAGTTGAATCTATTCCAGAAGTCCCAATAAATAAGAGAAATAAAAGGGCAATGAACAAACAGATGATTCACTGTTTCTTCACTGCGCATGCAATAGCTGCAGATGTTTATGATTTGCATCCCTCGCTTCCTAAGGTTATCTATAGTGAGAATCCGATTCTTGGTCAGCAGCCAACCGAAGCAGATGAACTTTGGGGGAGCTGCATATTTCCAGATGAACGGACTGTTTGGCTGTCTAGTGACCGTAGTGGGGAGCATGACCTTATATAACGATTTCACAGAAAAAAACCCCGAGCTATGACAATTCCAGTGCAGATTATCAGAAGTCGAAGCATCCGGAGAAAAGGGGGACAGATATTGGAGAAGGGCCATATATTCGTCTGCCTCCCAGTCCCTAAGATTCCTCACACAATTGATTTCCCATCCCCCAGCGGGATCTGATAAGGAGAAATTAGTGGCTACCAACAATACCGTAAATGGCTGGGAATCTGCTTTTCAAAGTACTGTCACCTATCCAGAGGTCTTCCCAAAACCGTATTCTCAACCCATTACCCAAAGTGAATCGTATGTGAGAAAGCACCTTTGTTTTGTGACGAAGAATGCCTTTCCAAAGATAGGATGCTCTATAAGCCAGAATAATCAGCTTATATGCATAAAGAAAGATATCTTTCGATTTTAATATTTCCTTAGTGTAAGTATCTCAAAACTCTCTCGAAATGACTGGTAGTCGCAGCGTTGAACCAGTGATTCCTAGATAACAGAGTCGGAGAAACCACACGCATATTCGCGATGTGTTAATTAGAGTTCCTACAATCTTGCTTAGCACAATTAATGGCCATGCGCTTGTCCTATTTCGTAAACGATCCCGAGAGAAATCTCCTAATTCTCATGAGAGACGATACCATCTCTACGTTCATATAAGTAAAATTCTTCCAGTGTCTTCGTTACTTTAAGACACTTGTCCTTTAGACTGGATTTCATTAAGAGTTCTAAGACTCAACCCTCTTTCGTAATGCTCAGCACTTTATCTATTATGGATGAGGTCTTATATAATTTTGTGCTGAAAACTTTCTACATATCAGTGACTTGTTCTTATCCATTAAACCCAAAATTAGAGATTTTCTGACTTTAGGTTGGGCTACTATCACTGGTGGAACTTTGGTTGAAGAGTTCAACCCCATCCCTCTAGATGTAGCCTTTACTACCTCTCTCGGTAGAGGTTTAGTAAAAGGATCTGCTAGGTTATTGCTTGATTTCACATAGGAAATAGTAATGATTCCATTTCGAATCAACTGTCTGACATAATCATGTCGAAGACTTATATGTCTAGACTTACCATTATATGTGCCGCTATAGGCTCTAACTAATGTGGCTTCACTATCACAATGTAGTGACACAGCCGATATAGGCTTTACATAAAGAAATTTCTAATAAGAGATCCCTTAGCCACTCAGCCTTTTTGCTCGTTGCAGCCAGGGTTATGAATTCAGACTCCATAGTCGAGTGCTTATGCAAGTCTGTTTCTTGGATCCCCAAGATACAACTGCACCTCCTAGGGTGAATACCCACCCTGTAGTAGACTTGTTGTCCCCTGCACTCGATATCCAGCTCGCATCGGTATATCCTTCCAATACGGCAGGAAACTCTGAATAAAATAGTCCTAAGTCTTTGGTTACTTTTAACTAACCAAGGACTCTACTAATTGCATTTCAGTGTTCAGTACTCGGGTTACTAGTAAACCTACTAAGTTTACTCATAGCATATGCGATATCAGGTCTAGTGCATTGCATAACATCCATAAGACTCCTTATAGCAATCACATATTCTAATTGTGTAACTGTTCTTCTATTATAATCTTTTAGTTTGATATTTGGATCAAATGGGTTTTTGCTTCTTTTATATTTAGATGGTTAAACTTGTTTAGTATCTTCTCAATATAATGAGATTGACACAAAGCATAACCCTCACAATGTTTTTTTTTAACTTTGATACCTACGATGGTATCAACTTGTCCATGATCCTTCATTTTGAATACGGAAGATAGAAACCTCTTTGTTTCAGTCATACCTTCCATTTTATTACTTATTATTAACATTTCATCAACATATAGACAAATAATAATCATGCAACTACCATCTACTTTGAAATATATGCATTTATCAGCTACATTATGCATGAAACCATGAGATAGTATTTTGGAATCAAACTTCTCATGCCATTGTTTTGATGCTTGTTTTAATCAATACAAAGATTTGATTAATCTACATACTTTATTTTCATTTCCTGTTAGAACGAATCCTTCAGGTTGTTCCATGTATAACTCCTCATTGAGGTCACCATTCAGAAATGCGGTCTTTACGTCCATTTGGTGAATGTGAAGATGATGTATGGACGCTAGCGCAAATAATATCCTAATGGATGTTATCCTAGCTACAGGAGAATATGTGTCAAAATAATTTATCCCTTCTTTTTGTCTAAAACCCTTAGCTACTAATCGAGCTTTAAAGGTTTGGATAGTTCCATTAGTGTGATATTTCTTTTTAAATACTTACTTGCAACCTATGGGTCTAGAACCTAGAGGTAAGTTTACTAGTTCCCATGTTTGATTTGACATTATTGATTCCATTTCATCGTTTATAGCTTCTTTCCAAAAAGCTGAGTCTCTAGAGGATATTGTCTCTTTATATGTTTTAGGATCATCTTTTATAGTTATTACTATAGGTATTTTTCTTATAATATTTTCTCTATCTCCTTCTATAAGATGGAAAAAGATATGCTGAGAGTATATATAGTTATCTCCTAGACTCTTCTTTATTATTGTCCTTTGACTCCTACGAGATTCAGTAGGAGCTTCCACTATTTGTGGAGCTGTACTATCTAGTTCTCTATCAGGAGTTTGGACTTCATTATCCTTCGACTCCAAGGATAGTGAGTTCTCAAAGAACTCAACGTCTCTTGATTCTATTATTGTATTAGACTCTATATCTAGAAGTCTATAAGCTTTACTATTTTGTGCATACCCTATAAAGGCGTACTTAATAGCTCTAGGTCCTAACTTAGTTCTTTTTGGATCAGGGGTTCTGCAATATGCAAGACACCCCTACACTTTTAGATATCCTAGGTTAGGTTTTCTACCTTTTTATGTTTCATATGGAGATATTTTATATTTTTTAGACGGAATTCTGTTTAGTATATGACACGTTGCAAGCTGTGCCTCACCCCATAGACTTAGTAACAACTTTGCTCTGATTAGCATTGAGTTGACAATTTCTACTAATGTTCTATTCTTCCTTTCAGCTATTCCGTTTTGTTGAGGTGTGTATGACGCAATACATTGATGTATGAGTCCATGTTCTTCACAGAAGTTACCGAACTCATTAAAGAAGTATTATCCTCCTCTATGGCTATGGAGAATTTTTATCTTCTTATTTGGTTAATTTTCTACTTCTGCTTTATATATTTTAAACATGTTCAATGCTTCGTCTTTGCTTTTTAATAGGTACACATACACATATCTAGAGCAATCATCAATAAAGGTTTTGAAGTACCGTTTACCTCCACGAGTAAGAATGCCGTTTAACTCACAGATATTACTGTGCACAAGATCCAATACTTGAAACGATCTCTCAACACTTGGAAAAAGTTTCTTCGTCATTTTGGATCGTATGCACACTTCACACTTATCGGTTTCATTTTCTGTATATGAGATTAAACCATTTTTAGCCATAAACTTCAAGGTATTATACCCTATATGGGCTAGTCTATTATGCCACAGTCCAATGGATTCAACCATATACGCAGAAGTGCTATTTTCATTCAGAAAAAACTTGACCATACCGTTACAAGCATTTCCCTTTCCGACAAAGTTCTCATTCTTAGACAAAATCAGTTTTCTTGACTCGTACACCACCCTTATTCCTGGTTTACTCAGAAGGTCCCTAGAAGCTAAGTTTTGCCTCATGTCTGGGACGTGCAGGACATTTGTCAGAATCACTTTCTTTCTAGAGGTGAATATTAGTTCGACGGTTCCTTTGCCAACAACCTTCGATCGGACTTCATTACCCATTTGGACTTCTTGACCATCGATCAATTCCTCATAGGTTTTGAAGGTTGATCTGCCGTAGCACACATGCACGGTAGTAGCAGTATCATACCACCAACCAGGAACCTTTCCTTTGATAGTATTTACTTCAGTGATCATGACTACAATATCGCCTTCTTCTACTGCACCTGCCTCTTTTTTAGACTTGCGATATCGACATACTCGAGCGTAGTGCCCGTTTTTTCTACAGACATGGCATGGGCTTTTGAACTTTCCGTTCTTCTTTTGGGCGTTTTTCTTGAATTTCCCTTTATTGGGTTTCAGGGAATCGTCCTTCTCGGGATTCTTGTTATTAATATTTTCAACTGCGTGTACTTTGGACGAGGAATTCCCGTTGTCATTCTTTTTATCGCAATTGCGGGATTCTTCCTCAATTCTGATATGTTTCTGGATTCGTTCCAGTGTGTAGTCCTCAATCTTATACAACAACTTCTTTCTATAGTCTTTCCACATCGGTGGTAGTTTAGCGAGTATAGCCTTGACTTGGAATGATTCAAGAAGATCAATCTTTATGGCTTTGATTTTGTTTACTATTAGCTGTAGTTTTTGGATTTGGGGTAGCAGCGGTTTGTTATATACCATATTAAAGTCGAAATACTTGGCAATGAGAAACTTGTTGGTACCTTTTTCCTCAGCCTTGTACTTGAACTCCAGAGCGGTCCAGATCTCTTTCGCTGATGAAGTTTGTGTGTACAGATCGTACAGATGGTCGGAGAGCGCATTCAGAATGTGTCCACGACACAGGAGTTCGTCTTCAGCTCATTTGGTGCAGGCAGCAACTTGTTTAGGTGTGTCAGCTTTAGTTGCTTCAGGCAACGGCTGCAAGCTTGGATCTAAGATGTAGTAGATCTTCAGCGCCGTCAGTAGAAATTTGAGCTTGTCTTGCCACCTTGTAAAATTGGTTTCATCGAACCGGTCAAGACGAATCAAGTCCTGATTCATCAACTTGATTGATGATATACTATTGGCTTCCATCAGTTAAAATAACGCTTTAAGATTGTTGGAAAAATTACAGAAATAATATTTTCTGTAAAATATGAAAACCGAAAATCCAAGTTGATCTGAAATAAGGACAGGCTGAAGCACGTTTGAAACACTGTCCTTAAAGCGTTACTTGCCCCTACTCAAGTGAATTGAGTATGCTGAAAGGTTATAGGCAAACCGCTTCTAGGATACGATGAGCCTGATGTGGGTCTGTGTTCAGCAAACACGAAGGCCCACTAATGGAACTCTGTTACACAGTCTTGCAGAAATATAGAAAAAAGAAAAAATCCCAGAAGAAAAAGAGAGAAGAAGATTCAGTGAATAAGACCACTGCATTGGTCTGTTCTTCCTGTTCTTCAGCTACTGGTTCAATTGAACCGTTCTAGACCACACCGCTGGTCTGATTTTCAGGCAATGGTTCAGACGAACCTTGCTGTATTGCTGAAATCATTGATCTAATGGAGTAGAGAGGCTATGGTTCGTATCGTTATGCTGGAGTGAGTTGTGATGGATTGGAAACCCATCCAGGCTCTCTTTATATAGGCTATGGTGGCTGGGGGGTTATGGTCCAGGGACATAAATCTCATTAATCCATTTCTAGTTGTTGGAAAACTAGTCGTTATTTGGTTGTTTCTGACTGTTGTGCATGACTCATAACAGTAGCTGCATGCTGACTGTTTTGAGAGTTGGCTAGCCGTTTTCTAGCTGTTAGACTAGCCATGTAGCAGTTTCATCATGGCTCTGCAATGAATTGCATAGCTGTTATACATCTGCTGCAACAGTCATATTCCAGTCTCTATATATACTAAGGGACCTCTCTCTCAGTCCTCTAGTCTCTCTTCCAACCAGCCACATGCCTTAGCCACTTAGTCGCACCGCTACTCGCGACACGATGCAGACGTGCAAAGTGCGCCACTAGCGCCTCTACAGCCACACTGCCTCACATGCCCTCGCACCTAGCCCAAGACCGAGACCGTGACCGTGCCTGAGCGCGCTATAGTCCATGGACTAGGTAAGCAAATATTATAGCACTCCTACACTTTCATTTAAACCCAAAAAACTTCTCCTCTTTTTCCAATGTGGGACTATTCCTAAAACCCACAAAAAGGTGTTTTTCAAACACTTTTTAATATATATATAATATATATATATATATATATATATATATATATATATATATATATATATATATATATTATTTTTATTAAAATATATATTAAAATCAATATTTTGCAACATGAACTGGTAATTTAGATATTTCGTATTCGCATTGGGCGTGAGTCTAGGAGGTTTCATGGGTTGTTCTGTTTATCTTGCTGTATAGATTGATCCACGGCATCGGTACGGGCATAACTTGCACAAGTACTTCAAAGAATGGTGTAAAGGCAATGCTGGTCAGCCATTCTTCTACTGGTAAGTAGCAGTGCTCTCTGCCTTCACCAAACCATGTTGATTTGCATGAAAAGATTATTATTATTAATATTATTATTATTATTATTATTTTATAAATTTGAAATCTAGTATTACTATGCTGCCTTGGCTGGCATCCTCCTGCTGCACCAGGATGAGTATATTGATTGAATGCACCTTGTTAATACAACTGGGCCCTGGTGCTTTGGTGATTCAGACCACTGATCTGATAGCCCAACCATGGAAGGGCAATACCTAAAAATCTTCTAGCAGCAGTGTGACAAATCTGGCCAAGATTTTTAAATCTCATGAAAAATACACTCAATGATGTGATTGTGATATTTGTCACATTTTAAAATATCACATTTTTATTGCATTAATAACATGATATTAACGGCAACTAGTACAAACCTTGAGGAGTTGTTATACAAATACGTATTTTTTAATTTTAAATTTATTATTAGTTTGAGGCAAGATTTTCCCGACAATACCCTGAGAAAAAGACCGCAAAATTTGAAAATCTCCTGAGAAATTTCATGGCTGAGAAACTGCTGGGAACAAGATTTGTCGCTATGCTAGATAGGAAGATCCTAGCCATCCAATTCTTGGCATTTCTTTTCCAATCCTTGTGATCCTAGGTGCATGTACCTGTGAGTGGGTAACATAGGTACAGGCTGAAGACACTTCTTGTTTAATGAGATTCATTACTACTGCACCGATTGATACTGTCTGAGATACTGATTTCAGCCCCACATAAACAAAGCCAATCTATCTTTAATCAGGAATCAATTAGCTTCGTGTTAGTGAGAGAAAAGGAGGCGGCTCCCTCTTCATAAAGAAAAACACCCCTATAGACGTGTAACTATCTTGTGACCTTCAGTTATTCAATAAACGAAATGGTTTTCTGCTGATTATGTTCAGAAGCACAACAGAACTGATAGCTGTTAGATGTTAACTACATATGTAGATATTGACTGTCAACCTACCGTATGTAGGCTGTCCTGTATTTTACCCTGTTAAGGTGATCTCCTCTGCAGGCTGGACATTGGAGATGGCAGAGACATTGATCTCAAGGACTGCTCGAGAACTTTGCTCCGACAACAGTTCATTAAGTATCTTGGTCCTGTAAGTTCTTTACTGTTCTGGTTATCAGTTTTTGTTATTAAAGAGACTTAAACTCCTGCAATTTATTAGATTCTAAAGATCCAATACAAATAGTTCTGTGGATGAACAAATCATGGTTTGACTTGAATCCTATTTGACAAAACTCTGTTATCTGTTATAAGAGTCTCTCAAGAACAGAATAAAGTAAGGTTTCCATGGTTGTTAATTGTTTGAAAGACAGAATTCTTAAAGATATGAAATTCCAATGACACGCTAAGACCAGTTTCTTTACCAGGTAAAATTACTCCTGAGTCGTCTATAAATTACTACGTAGAATTTCCATCTAATGTTATAAGTTTATTTTTAATGTCGAATGTCAATATGTAGGTGCTTCCACTCTGGATTCTCGTGTGTTTATATATATATATATATATATATATATATATATATATATATATATATATAGAGAGAGAGAGAGAGAGAGAGAGAGAGAGAGAGAGAGAGAGAGAGAGAGAGAGAGAGAGAGAGAGAGAGAGAGAGAGAGAGAGAGAGAGAGACTCACCTGCGCACCATCTTATGTGAGCACCCATGCGCACCTTTGCACACGTGTCTTAAGGACAAAATCTGAATGGTCAACGTGATGCAACACCCCTTAAACCTCACAAGCCCAACTTTCAGCCTGATACAAGACTCTGGTGGGCCATGGAAAAAGGAAGCAGTTTCCTCCCTTGATTTGTATTTCTCTTTGTTATGGCCCACTAGAGTTTTTGATCAGGCTGAAAATTGGGCCCATAGAGTTTCAAGGGGTGCTTCATCACGTGGACCATTCAGATTTTGTGCCTAAGACACGTGTGCAAAGGTGTGCACAGGTGCTCGCGTAAGAAGGTCCCCAAGTGAGTATTCATATATATATATATATATATATGTGCCCACCAAAGTTTTGGATCAGGGTAAAAGTTGGGCCCCCGGGGGGTTTAATGTGGTGCTGCATTAGGTGGACGGTTCAGTGTATATATATATATGTGTGTGTGTGTGTGTGTGTGTGTGCCCACCAGAGTTTTGGATCAGGGTAAAAGTTGGGCCGGGGGGTTTCATGTGGTGCTGCATTAGGTGGACGGTTCAGATTTTGGGTTCATATCCCCGGAAATGAGTTCTCAGGAGAACTCGTGAAAACACATGCGCAGTTGAGCATTCCTCTCTCTCTATACACACACACACACAAGTGTACGCATACATACATATATTCTTTTTAATAATTCTGTGTTCTTCAAAATTAAGGGCCTAAATTAGGTGATACCCCTTTATGATTAAGCTGTCTGAAGACGGTGCCTAATTTCTCCATAAATGAGTTTGGTAGGCAGTGATTACCTGCTTGCCAGCACCATATGCCAACCATAGTTCCAAAACTTGGTGACTCGACTTGAAACTCGGCTGAGTCAAATCGCTTTGATGAGATTTCGAGCCAAGTCATCATGGAATTCTTTGGTGAGCTCGACTCAAGTGAGACTTGGCCAAATCATGAGTAGACTCGTTGGCTCGATCGTCTCAACGTCACTCGGCCGAGTGAGATTCAAACTCCTGATGCTTCAAGGACATTCAAGCAACTCTATGACAAAGGCATGCACTTCATCTATGAAAGTTTATGTCAATTTTTCTTTTTTAAATTTGAAGTTTGTCAATTTTTATTTTCATGGCCTATTATAAAACATAGCAGCTTGTTTCAATGTCAAGTAATAACCATTGAAACCCATATAGCTCAAAAATTGATTTGGATGGCTCAAATTCAAAATTTCCAGGAGTATAGCATGGGTCTAAGCCTGTTCAATTTTATGTCATTTGAAATGTCATTTGGAATCTTAACATATCATCTCTTTTGCATTCTTGTTATATTCAGAAAGAAAGAGAGCGTAATGAATACATAATTTTTGAGGGGAAAATTGTCCACAAACAGACCGGAGAGTTAATCGATACGAGTAAAGGATCTGATGGGTGCAAATGGATATTTGTGATGAGTACGTCCAAAAGGCTCTATGCTGGTGAGGTAATGGTTCAACGAACACAATAGCCTTGAGGGTGCATTTTCATGATCAGTTTAATTGAATTGCAATTCATTGTAGAGGAAACTAGTTACAATTCTCTGCAGCTCAATTTGTATTGACATGAAGTAATTGCAACATAGGGGTTAGTCCCACATCATAAAATGAACACAGCTAGCTCGTTTTGGGCATTTTACTCTTATTGAATCATCTAGTTGCAATTCATTCAACTAAGCATCCAAATGTGGCTTCATTTTCAGGGCTCATCTGGCAGCATTGATTTTGGGCAGTTAGGAATTGGAATCCAGGACTTTCAATCTAAAGCATCTTGGCACCCCCAAAATCCTCCAAGAGAAGAGGTGGGGTGCAAACCCTGGATTTCCAATCCTCTCCTACTGTCGTATTTAATCTCTCCTCCTCTCCTTTAAGGCCTCCATAAGTCAAAATCCAAGCTGCCAAACATAATTCTGGATTCCACAGGATTGAAAATTCAGGTTGCCAAATGCAACTGAAAGAATGGATTTGAATTCTTAAATTAGGATCCAAATCCATGCTGCCAAATGACCTCATTGTTCTTACTATGCTGTAATCTCGATATAGAGCAACCATTTGTGAGTTCTCTATGCTTTATTTACTATTCTGCCTTGCTTGAGAATGCACTGAAGATCTAACATTTTGTTCTGCACACAGAAAAAGAAAGGGACATTTCATCATTCTAGTTTCCTTGCGGGAGGTGCCACTTTAGCAGCTGGGAGATTCATTGCTAAGAATGGGATGCTTAAGGTGATGTATATGGAATAATAGATAGAATAAAAGCTAATGATTTTCTTTTTTCCATTGCAATATAAAGTAGAATATTTTCATGTGGATTTCATCTTGACTATAATTAAGTCTGATCATGATAATCATGCCTTGTGCCACCGGAAAGCAGCTATAGTAGAAGGTAGTTGACTTGCCAGAGTTGAACGAATTACCGTTTGGAGAACTGTAATTTGAGAATATTGAGTTCCTGTAACTGTGATACATTTGGAGGTTGCCATTTCCCAAGATTAACAGTATTGACTAGCAGAAAATGATTTTGAGATATGTTTGGGACCTTCCAGTGCAAATCTTGATTGTGATCTGAGGGCCGAATAGCAGGAAAATGTAAGCTCACTTAGGGCCTGTTTGGATACCACCAAATAAGTTACTTTTTCTACTTACAGCAGTAGATAAGTAACTTATTTCAGATAAGTAAGTTTGGCTTACGATTAGTTATAAGTAACTTTTTACTTAAAAGTTCTCCATCACTTCAGTTAATTTTTTTAGTTTTTCTACTTTTCCTAAGTTGCTGAAGAGAGGCATAGGAGAAACAAAAGAGAGGAGAAGCAGATAAGTATGTTGTTTACCAAACATACTTATCTTCTTAATTAGTAGAAAATAAGATAAGTTACTTGTGGCATAAGTAACGTATCTTAAGCAACTTACAATCCAAATGTGCCCTTAATGTTTTCTAAGTTTCCACAGCACCCCAAGAGCAATTTACTCCGTGTTGGCACGGAAGCTTTATAAACTGCTCTTTGGCCCCATATCTACCTTAATGTTTCTCATTGGCATGCCATCTTGCCACCATCCCTGGTAACCTTGGCAAAGGACCTTTTTATTTCTCATATAAGCAGGGCTTGTGATGCCATGGACTGAGCCAATGACATGAAGTAATGCTCATGTGTCATTGGAGAGGTTCCATTGATAACCAGTTTCATATGTCAGTTCACTTGTGGCATTTCCAGGCAGAGATTTATATGCGTTATTGGATATGCATGGATACCTGAATACAAGCTTGGTGCATATATGGATGCATTGATACACTCATCTCAAATTTGCTTTATCATGCATATTTTTAAAAAAATGCAGAAAAGGTTTTATTCAAAATTTTCATTGATTGATAGCAGCAGTTTGGAATTGTGGATTTACCAGGACAAAAAAGGAATTTTAGTGAGCAATGCAATATAATTCTTGATGTACTATCAGCATTATATTGTTCAGATTACAAACACAAACTGAAAGTGGGAGTAATCATTTCTTCAATCTTCCTCTGGTTCCAGGCTATCTGGGCATACAGCGGACATTACCGTCCGACTGACGAGAATATCAAGAGCTTCTTGAGCTTTCTTAGAGAAAATGGAGTCAACCTCAATGAAATCCAGGTATGTGAATGATTTATGTTTCTAGCATGTAGTCCACCAACATGGTTGTTTACTTGGATCAGATAAATTGCTTGTACCATATTGACCTCTACAATCGTATCTTGAATAGCAGGACTTGTTCTGATTGTGGCCCTGTAATTTTTTTGATTTGATGTATAGATACATTCGTCATTCGACGAAGATTACTATGAAGATGGCAAAGCAGTTCAAGAGAAGATGGCTGATGTCCCCACAATTACACAATCTCCCCAACATGAAACTCCCTGTGCTACCGCTGAAGTCATAGTACCTTCAGAACCAACTAAAGATGCCCATCATGACAAATTGCTAGTCGATGAGAATAGAGGCAGCTATCTAAGGACACTATCTGGCGGTCTCCAAAGCCCGAGAGCAGAGGTGCCTAAGAAAGCAGTATTGCAGAGGATAAACTCCAAGAAGGCTGTGAAATCATACCAGTTGGGGCATCAACTGTCTTTGAAATGGTCAACAGGAGCTGGGCCGAGAATTGGATGCGTTGCGGATTATCCACTTGAATTGAGGGTACAAGCCCTAGAGTTTGTTAATCTCTCACCAAGGGCCCTTCCCACACCTTCAACTGCCCAGAAACTTGCTGCCTTGATTCCTCCTACTTCCACATCATCCATGTGGTTGCATGCCCAGTCTTTGTGATGCTGAGATAAGCTACTTCACTATCTGATCAGGCATTCAGTTACTACCTTGTGGATGCTTTTGCTGCAATGCATATTCCTTAGAGGTTCTCTAATTCTACATGTGTATATACCCTCCCATTACATGAGGCCACATGTGCTGGTGTGGCACACTTGTGCAGGGGATCCAAGCCATCCATAAGGTGAGAGAATCAAGCAAGTTCACTCATCAGGTTCGCCATGTGTACATGCCAGTAACCAATGTTTAATGTCTGTTCCTACCTGTTGAATGGATTAGATTGATTTGTAGGCCTGGGCATGCATGCAATGGGACCCACCTGATGGATGGCTTGGATCTTGCTGCATGTGCGAAGTTGGCACATGTGGCCACTTGTGGTGGGCTGGATCTACTCGTGTGGAACTAGCAAACCTTTTCTATCATCATTTCTTCATGGGATTTTGGCAAATTGCTAAGATGGTTGGGGTCACACAGAATTGGTGTATTGAAGCCAGGATTTCAATGGAAAGAGTTTGTTTTTTCTTGTCTTTTGGATATCAATGAGTTTTTTGTTTTTTGTTTTTTGTTTTTTTTAGTTATTGTGAATGAATAATTTCCACAATTGGGAATCTGTAAGAATTTATCCACCTTAGCGCAATTGAATTTGCCACTGTCAACTGTCTATGCGGGATGATCTCTTCTTATTCACCATCATGGAGCAAAAAAGTGTTAGGCACATATCCAGCATCCAGAATGTGAACTGTCAATCCATTCAACGTTTCATGAATAATGTCTCTATGACTATGAGCCGCATCTCCAGCGATGAAAGAGTGGACCCAGTTCTTCACCTCAATCCAGCTGCATGCAGGGTCTTTCTTCAAACCCTTCTCCTTCATAACTTTCCTCACTTCTGCCGTCTGATCCCACATCTCAGCATCTGCATATATGGTCGATAGCATGACATAAGCTGGGACATCTTCAGGATCTATCTTCAATATGCATTCAGCTGCACACCTTCCTATATCAACGTTTTTATGGGTTACACAGCCGGCCAAGAGACAACGCCACACGACCTTATCTGGCACAACAGGCATACTCAATATGAACTCGTAAGCCCTTCTAACCTGCCCCAGTCGTGCAAAAAGATTGACCATACAAGCAAAATGATCAATCCCTGGGGTTATGCAGTGGTCTCTGATCATGGAATTGAAATAACGCTGCCCATCTTTTACAAGACCCACGTGCACACAAGCTGTTAAGACTCCAAGAAACGTGATATCATTGGGCTTGGCTCCACCTCTCTGCATATCATCAAACATCTCTAAAGCTTCCTTTCCAATTCCATGTTGGGCATATCCTATGATCATGGTATTCCAAGACACCAAGTTCTTAATATTTAGATTATTGAAAACTTTCCGTGCATCACTTAGTCTTCCACATTTTGCGTACATGTCAACGAGTGCACTCCCCACAACCACATCAGTATCAAATCCAGGCTTTATTATGCTGCAGTGGGTCTGTTTGCCCCACTCTGTGGCTGGTAGATCACCACACAGGTTCAAAATACTAGAATATGTATAAATACTCGGCTGCATGCCTTCATGCAACATCTGATGCAGTAGTTCGATTGCTTCACCGAAATGACCATGCTGAACATGGCCTGCAAACAGTGCATTCCAAGATACAACATCTCGTTCCATCATTTCATAGAAGACTTTGGACGATTCCTCAAGCAACCTGCATTTTGCATACAGATCTATGATGGCATTACCGATGAATGTAACCAATTTGAAGCCTGATTTCAGTATCAAACAATGGAGTTGTTTCCCCTCCTTAATCGCGAATGAATTGGCACAAGCGGCAAGAACGGATGAAAACATGTGATTGTTTGGTTTCAAAGCAGACAAGTGCAACATGCGGAATAGATCAATCGCCTTCCTTCCTTCCCCCTGTTGAGTGTACCCTCCAATCAGTGCAGTCCATGATGCCAAACCTGGCTCATCTAACTCCAAAAAGATCCGTTGGGCATCGCCTAACTCACCACACTTCGCATACAAATTGACAATCCCTGTCGCGACAAACCTGTCCAATCTAATCCCACATTTGATTACATGGCAATGTACTTGCTTCCCAACAATTAGGTCTGCAAGATCCGCACATGCACCCAAAACACTCGCGGAGGTGAACTCATTACCCTTAACACCTGCTCTCCGGAGCTGCAGAAAAAGCCTCAAAGCCTCCTTATACTCCCCAAACTGATAATATCCCGAAAGGATCGAAGTCCACGAAACCAAATCTGGGCATGGAATCCCATCAAACACAATCTGAGCACTGCCTATCAATCCACATTTTGCGTAAACAGTAACCAAAGAATTCCTGACAAAACTGTTCAAATCTTGTTCAAACCTGTAAATCCTTCCGTGGATCTCCTTCCCCGTCCTTGCTGCTCCAATGCCCGCACAAGCAGAAAGCACAGCAACGTAAGAGAAATGATTTGGGCCGAACCCGTCAGCGAGCATTGACCTGAAACACTCCAGAGCATCTTTGCCAAGACCCATATTCGCATACCCGGAGACAAGAAGTGTCCAAGAGATTAAATTTCTTTCAGGCATTTGTTCAAGCACCAGGCGGGCGTCATCGAGAAGCTCGTATTTTACATACATTGAAATCAAATGGTTGTTGGTATAGACATCTGGGATGAACCCAGATGCAATCATCTGGCTATGAACTGTCTTGCCTTTGAGAATGCATTTGGAATTGCCGCAAGCACGGAGAAGGCGAGAAAAGGTCATGGAAGAATCAGCCCAAACTCACAGGAGTCCTCAAGCATTTATTTTTATATTTTTATTTTTTCTTTCTTCTTTTTTCTTCTCAAAACACGAGAGAAGTTGGAGACGACAGTAGATAGTTAATAATAATACTTCATGGTGTTGCTAAAGCGTTTGAAAGGTTTTTCGAACCAGGGCCGAGAAACCATTATTCTCGAGCCTCAAAGTAGGGCAAGTAGGGTCCATTCGTCGGTGACCCAGACTGTTGGCCTGATGGGTTGAATGCGGGTCAAAAAATTGGTCCTTGATGACAATGCTTACCCTTTATGGATGGGCTGCAGATAAACCGTTAAAAAGAAACGGTGATAACGGTTCAAATATTGGATGGCCAAGAACTTCCAATCTAGGGTTTTTTTGGGCATGTTTCATGGATGTTTGGTGATCAACAGCCTGGATCATGGAGACATGGGTCCTCTTGTTTGCTTCCAGAGTGATGCTTCACGGATATTGTGCACGTCCTTATTTCATTGAGTCCACGTTTTCCTTGCATCCCATTTTTCTTACATGGGTTCCTTCATCTTGCCCACTGGTCTGTTGGGCTTGCGACTGTTTATTGGTCGAGTTTGGGGGACGCGGCTTTGGTGGATCCCTGACTGTGGGGCCCACCGTGATCCACGTCGGTCCATCCGTTTTGACAGTTTAGGGCATGATCCCAAAAAAAAAATGAAGCAGATCCAACTCTCAAGTGCACCCCGCTGCAAGAAATAATGGTAATTGAATACTCACCATTAAAAACTTTTTGGGGTCATCAGAATGTTTCTTTACTATCAAAACTGTTGATGAAGTCACAAAAACCTGATGAAGGGACCACACAAATATCAGCTTGATGCAAAACTTTTCTGGCCCACAATAAGTTTTTAATGGTCAATCACCGCTATTTCCTATGGTGTGGTCCACCTGAGATGTAAGGCACCTACATGACGGTGGCTCCCACAGTCAATGATCCATTGACCTAAGTGGATCGGGGTATCTGTCTTTGGGTTGGGTGTAACTGTATTCAAACCAGATGGTTCGGCTCAAGTTTGGTTACAAAAATTAGCTTTCCTTATTATAATTTATTTTTACGGCTTGCTTGGATTCTTGAAAAACATGTGAAAGTAAATAGTATTTCCATGAAACTTGTTTATTAACTTTTTTTTTTTTTTTTAATGGGAAACACCATTTTTCATTTTCTATCTTTGTTGGAAAGAAAAAAAATAAATTTATTTTCCAACATTTACTCTTAAGAAATCTATTTTTCTACTGTGAAATAAAAATAAATTTCTCAAGTAAAGACCAAATGCTTTTATCCATGTTCAATTGGCTCACATTTGCCACACGTGCCACGTGTGCCAAATGAAACATTGTTCATCTTTGGTCATGTCCACACTTACATTATGTCACATGTGCCAAATGAAACATTGTTCATCTTCGATCATGTTCACACTTGCATTATGCCACATGTGCCACCATCTATCTTATCTTATGCCCCACGTATGTAAAAAGACCTCAATATGCTAATGTGCCACATGTGTTACCATCCATTCTCTCTTGCACCCCACATGTACTATTGTGCCACATATACCACCATTCAAGCTACTTGTGCCCCCACATATGAAAAGCACCCAACATGCACCAATGTATTATACATGCCATTGTCCATCTTCAATCCTCCAAATATGAAACTTTTCATTGTCTATCCTCCAAATATGGCATGTGCTAATGGTGTCAATGTGTACAAGTGTTGTCATTTAGATTTAGTGCCCACGTATCAAATGTGTCAATGCATGTCTTGTACAACTTCAAGCACCTGAAATGTAACACGCATCCCACAATTTAGCTTAAAGTACCCACGTATGGCATGTATGTCACATGTGTCATTGTTCATTTCTAATCATTTCATATGTGTCACATGTGCTAATCTAACACATGCTAGTGACTACTATTTTTGTTTTTTTGCCAAATAACAAGCTTTAAAATAAATTCTAATTTTCTACGAAAATCTTGTTAAAAAACGAACAAGGAAAATAATACTTCATTTCCCATAGTTTCCTAGAAATAAGGTTTTCCAAAAAACACTATTTGCTTCCTCATGCTTTTCATGAATCCAAATAAGCCCTTAGATTTGATTAGTATAGAGAGATAATACTTGTACAAAAAAAAAAAAAAAAATCCTTTGGAGGATTTCATTAATTCGGGGAACCTTTATAATTTAGGAAACAATATATCACAAGTCCTTAATTGCGTCACTTAGGGAAAGGAAAAAAAAAAAAACCTAGTACAAATGTACATGCGCACAAATACGCATGAATGCAAGAAATGAAGTTCAATGCTTGTTTGGGAGTTCAAGTTGTTTTGTAATAGCTAATTGTTTTTGGAGTGGGTAGCATTAGGATCCTTGGTATTTGTTAAGTGATAGGAGTCTCGTGGAGTCATTGGGCATCAAACTACTAGCATGGTTAGCATGTTATGTTGCGTAGCTTTACTTGCAAATGTTCGATGCCAGCAACACAAAACTACAAAAAGAAACATCCAAAGTAAAAAAAACCAAACCAAATGCAAGAGACAAGATGTGGAGAGATTTACATGGTTCAACAATATATCTGCTCTACGGGACAACAACACAGAGACTTATACTTCACTATATATATATATATATATATATATATATATAGAGAGAGAGAGAGAGAGAGAGAGAGAGAGAGAGAGAGAGAGAGAGAGAGAGAAACCAAATTACAAGACTTGCATCTTTCTTCCATTGCACAATAAATTTCTCACCTAGAAAACCCTAGAAGAAGTTTTACCTAAAAGATATACTCTCTCTACCATGCTTCTCCTTATCTAGACAACATGAGAGAACATATCTTAGAGTCCTAGAAAAACTGGACATCACTTGACCACACGTACATACACACATAGGCATGAAGGGGGAAAAGGAGAGAACGTCTCCATACAGAAGACACATGAGGAGTGTTGATGCAGTTTTTCGGTGGATCCGATGTATGGGCCTTCCCTGGACCTATAGAAGTAGAAAATAAGGACAAAGGAAGCTTTGGTTATCATAGGGGACTCTCCGATGCCTAAATCAGGACCGAGGTCTTTGAGAAGGGAATCAGATCTTCCATAAAGTTTTCAATGTATCTTTGATGATGATGGTGCCTCTATTTATAGGAGATTCTGTATATTAATCAGGTTGGACTCTTCCCTAATTTTGCGCTTGTAATTTAGGATTTTCGTATGATGAGGGGTTCCCGAGATTATCAGGATCTAATATTATCCGTTAGAGATATCGAAAGATCCCTCGGGATGTTAGGAGTTTAATCGAATCTTCTAGGCCGGCCTTGGGTCGGCCTTAGGTCTTATTAGGCTCGGGGCTTTGTGGGCCAAAGCTATGTCAGAAAGTTGGTCCATTCCATAAGCCGACTCGTGGACTTGTTGTAACGTCCTGAATTTTTTCCAACTTGGTGATGGACGTCCTTAGGCACTGGGTCGATCATAACACCTTATTAACTTCTCAGAACTCAATCCCAAAGTCTAAAATCCTTTTTTAACTTATTTCCTTCAAAATCTCACCTTTCACCACCTTATTCTTCAAATTTTTCTAAGTACTTTCATATTAGATATGAATCCTAAAGTTTAAGTGATGAAGAACAGTACGTAAACTAAAATTTACTATAAAATAGTAAATAAATAAATAAAATGGGTTTTTGACCATTAACCTTTTGGAATCTCATGAAATAAAGAGGTTATTTGGATAGATCAGCTTCTCCTACCCCAAAATCATATATTGCATATCAAATAATTCATTCAGGTTTGTAAAATACACCCATTTCAAATATTAGGTGGCGAAACCACCACCAGACAGGACAGCAAGCGGCGATGGCATCGCCGTGATGGCGATGCATTGCGGTCCAGCGGGCCGGCGGGCCACAGCTGGTCAGGCGGCCCTTTTTCTACAGTTTTTTGTCTGACTTCGAAAAGTCATATCTCCCTCGATATAACTCCGATTTAGGTGATTCAAAAGTTAGATTGAAGCTTGATAAGTATATTTTCATATAAAAATAAGTGAAAAAAATATAATATAGTTAAATATAGGTCGTTATGACAACTATCCGGAATTCATTAGTTTGGACAACTGCTGCTTCTAGAATTTTTAGAATTTTTTTACAACACGAAATCTAATGAAATTTGATGGGGATGAAGTAAACTTGATGACGAACTACTAAAAAAATAATTAAAATAATGAACTAAAAAAAAAAAGAAGCCAAAAAGGGACATAGAACTACCTTAAGACCTTATTCTATCGTAATTAGGGTGGAATTTAGTTAAGTACTAAACTAAACAATCGATGGATTTGGCTTGAACCACTTTCTATACAAACTATAAGACTCAAACCTATTAAAATCACTAACCCAACATTGCTTAAAAACCTAGGGGCAATCTCAAAACCCAGTTACTTTCGGGAGCACATTGAAACTTCGTATCGGACCTGGACCGCGCGTCGAAAGTCCGATGATGGCGAAACTATATGGTTATGACCGTCTTATTGGGCTTGACAACCATCGTGGGAATCAAGCCCAACTAGTGTCCAGAAACGCACAGCTTGAGCCCCAGGTGAAGCGTGTGGGAAACGCGAATATCTTTAGAAAATGAACTCAGATTTAAGTGATTTGGGC
The DNA here is from genome assembly GCA_021015155.1 of Magnolia officinalis. Taxonomy (NCBI): domain Eukaryota; kingdom Viridiplantae; phylum Streptophyta; class Magnoliopsida; order Magnoliales; family Magnoliaceae; genus Magnolia; species Magnolia officinalis. The sequence continues at coordinate 65,980,198 of JAJHSJ010000002.1, forward strand.
CGTTTGCTTGTGGGCCAAATTTAAGGATTTAGACCATCAGATTCTGACCCAACTACACCCTTGGATCAGGAAAATTTTCCTATACAGGTTAGTGTACTTGTGGCCCTGATCGAGTGACGATAGCCGTTGAACTGAAACTGGCCCTCCACGGTCGATCCACAAACTGATCGGACCGAAATCTTAACCTGGCATAGATCCAATGTCAGGAAACTTTCTCCAGACCGTATGCAGGGAATGAGTCTCCAAATGAGATCCGTTGGACCGAAATAACCACTCTTTAGCTATAACCTAAGTATACCATGGCCCTGGGGCCATTTTCATCAGTTCTAGGCCTATATAAGGACCTTAAACCCACACCTCTCTTTTTCATATGAATTTCTCTAACCCTAAGAGATAGAAGAGAGAAAAGAGGAGAAAAGAGTGAGGAGAAGAGAGGGATTCCTGGAGATCGTTGTTGGGATTCACTCCCACAACTCCACGCCTTGATTCACTTCCCCACTATCGCTACACGAACCATTCCAAGTACGATTTGGGTAAGAAATACTAACCATAATTTTGTTTTAGTAATCCAAATAGAAGATTCGACGAAATAGCTAACCTATGTCGTGATTTAGGTAGTCGTTGTTCTGTAGACGGAAGCGTAGGGTTCGAATCGAGTTCGAAACGAATTTTCCGACAAAAGGTGCAGACTATAAACGTTTAGGTTATGGTTTTCAAGGCTTTCAATGTCAGCAATGATTTATGTTTGACTTGATTACTGCCATATGATCTTAGGTACAATGTATTCGATAAACTATACATGTGTGTGAACTATATGGTTATATAATGCATTTCAGGTGTTTGTTGAAATGTTTGAATGAACTTGAAATTATGATTCTTGCTGGCTATGACTATTAAGCTAAAATACATGTTTGTTGTATGTATGACAACTCCTTTGTGAAAGGATTTGCCATAATATATGTGATAACTATTTTAGTTCATGTGTGTTGAAATGTGTAGTCTAGGTGTTTGCTAAAATGTCTGAATGAGAAATTGCTGGTTGAATTGTATTTAATGAGGGTGTTGAGATAGGATTCTCAATTACCTTATCAATACCTATAGTCTCCTACCTGTAATCTAAATTACTGCTACGTGATTTATGGATGAAATGCATATAGATGATTACAAATTCAATGTGTTTGTTAAAATGCTCGAATGGGATTTATTTTTGAAATGTTCGTTAAATGCTTATATGATTCTCACGTGTATCCACATGTTATCTTTGAATATGATTGGGACTACTTTCTGGTCCAGGCAATTGGTAATGGTTCCTGATTTAGTGGCCTAACTAGTCGCGTCTCATTTGGGAAGTTCGATGAATCCGGGTAGCACAAGGATTGTCGGCGGTGGCTAGGTCACATGGGGTGCTTATGCACTCTATGTCGATTAAATCAGCGTGCGCTTGTACCAATCGAACTTTTTAAATAACCCGATTGGCCTATTGTATGTTCACCATGTATGGACTCTACTGCTTTAACCTAAGGTACCCCTTACTAATGTAAAGACCCGTTTCAACCATGGTACCTCGATCCGCTAAGACTCATGAGCCGGGCATGGTGGTATGGAACACCATGGTCGAGCTGTCGGCCTACGCTGGGGTGACGAGCCTCCCCGTAGTGACCAGTGAGCAACCCAAACTCGTGAGCCGAATACGGTGGTATGAAACACTGTATTCGAGCTGTCGGCCTACGATCAGGTGACGAACCTCTCGTAGTGACCCCGAGTATATACTAGGACTACGCTAAGGTGACGAGCCTTCTCGTAGTGACCTTGAGTATAAAACAGGCCTACCACGGCGCAGCCTGGCTGTGGTCCCCAGTCGGGTTAGTGACGAGCTTTCGAAAATAGACTGCCAGTTGGTAGGGCGTTGGTGGTGTGACCTCGAGTATGAATTAAGTCTACGCTGAGGTGACGAGCCTCCCATAGAAACCACTAGTATAAACTCACGAACTTGCCTATCGTATGTGATTAACTAGGATTTGCGACCCTAGATGGATCATTGTTTGGGTAAATGATATAAAGGGAGGTACCTTAGCTTCCCGAACTTGTTGTTTGGATAAACCTAAATAAGAACTTGGCTAACACGATCATGCACCGCATTGCATGTGCTTTGACGAGGAAGTGCACGTTTACCGGGAGTGTTACATGCGCGATCGTGAGATGATGTCGCTGAGGGAGTGCAGGCGAGGGCATGCATCATTACAACATAACATCCTTGCATTAATCAGAGTAATTAGGAAATGATTGTTGTACTGCTTTATCATTACTGTTTGACTGAATTGATAACATGTTAACCTTTGGTTTATAGCTTCATTGAATTAGCTACTCATTCCCACCTGAGACGGTGTTTTAAAACACCACCCAGACTCTAGTTTAGATGCAGGTGATGGCGAAGCCTATACAGCGGAGTTGGACTTCATAGGCGGGGAGAAAAGATTCTCCTAAGTTCAGCTCTCAGACGAGTCTATGTAGACCCCGTGCTGGTTTGATGGGATTACAGGGACTTATGGATTAGTTGGACATTTACACTTTGATGACTCGTAAATTTTGGAACCATATATGTATATATTCAGCCTGGTAACATACTCATACTCTGAAGGTTGTGAAACACTTATATACTTTACATATCTATTACAGTCTTCCGCTTGCCTAATTACATTAACTCTGGAGTATGATATGCTGTTTTAGTATAATCCCACTCATGTTTAATGCATTGCTATGGACGACATCTAAAACATCATTATCCATGTTGCATAAGTGATGCGTTGGAACTCGGGAGTAGAGCTTGCTCGACCCTCGATTTTCAAGGCATTACACTTGTTCATATTTCCCCCAACAAGGAGAGAGAGAAAGAGACGTCTCCTATTGGGAGACATTAAGGCTCACGTAACATGTTACATGTTTGTTGCAATCACAGAGCGTTAGAGCGACCATAGATGAAAAGTGCATAAAAATATGTATAACTTGGCATCAAGATAGTTATAGATTATGAAATGTTTATGTATAACATACCTTGTCGGACAGTTTCTCATTGCGCTTTCTCAGTTGAGATTTTTGTATTTAAGAACTACTTATGTCTAATGTGCGAGGGAATGCAAGTGTGGCATTTAGTTGCAACCAATAAGTCTAGCACCTTCAGTTAGGTGCAGGGTCCTTGGCGCTAGGTGTAGATGGTCCAATGCAGAAGTGCCAACAATTGAGGTTCTATAGTGTTAATGTTTTAAGGCTAAGCTAAGTCATGAATGTGAGTAGGGCTGTACACGAGCAGAGTTAGCTCGGTAGCTCTCTTGACTCGACTCGAAAAAGCTCGATTTGACTCGATTCGAAACTGCGTTCGAGCCGAGTTGAGCTGATTTTTTGAGCTCGAAAAAATTTCAAACCGAGTTTGAGCTTGCCCGAGCTCGACTCGACTCGGATCGAACCCAACTCGAATCGAACTCGGATCGATTCAGTTCGGTGACTTGGATACTTTGATATTGTTGTTGCTCACCAAGTGTTTGATGAAATGACTCAATGAAGTGTGGCTGGTGGCAAGGAAGGTATGTATATGAAACAAATAATCTTTTTTTTTTCTTGATTTTTATGTTGCTTATAAGGTGTTTGATAAAATACCTGTAAAACCATTGTTGTCGTTTTATATACAGTGAGATTTTGAAGGTGCAGATCATGTGTTTGTGAAAATATCGCACAAGTGAACTCGACTTAAACAGGCCCAAGCTGCTGAACGAACCGAGCTGTACTGACCAGTCAAGCTCAAGGACTGAGCCGAGCCGAGTTCAAGCTAGGGTCGGCAAGTGGCCGAGCTGTGCCAAGCTCGACTTGGTTCGACTCATGGACACCTCTAAATGTGAGTAACAATGCACATTTTCTCCATGAACAAAGCCTGTGAAGCAAGTCTACAACAAGTGCAGAGCTTTCTTCCAAAGAGATATATACAACAAGCGCATGGTCTCTTCTTGAAAGAGTGGCACTATTCAAGCCAAATCGACACTCACCTTAGCTAAGGAGAGCTAAGGTGAAAGGTATGAGAGCATGATGTTTCGAGAAGATCACTTGTTTAAACAATAAGCTTGGGGGAGATATATAGATGATTAAGCCCACATGTTATATGATTGTATGAGAAAATTGTAAGATACCGGTCTTTCACATTTTTTTTTAGTACATGTGTCATGTCCTAAACTCGAGAACTGGACTCACAAAATTTCTAGACGCCGAATTCGGTGTCGATAGTCTCCGTAGTAGCCCAATCTCGGCTTCTAGCTCTCATATGCTAAGTTCCGATCCTGGGATGCTACAAGGAGGATTCTAGGGTGATTTTTTTTTTTAAAGAAGCATAACTTCAAGTGTACCCAAGTCACAAAACATCATCACCACATATCCACTAATATAATCTTTGAGTACAGTGTCGAAAGGGAAATACATGATATAACAAAACTTCAAAAGATCAGACACATGCTCCTGCCTCAATACTGCTAGGTCTAGCATAACCCGCACGTAACGAACATGCGTAAGCTTACAACGAAGCTTAGAGAGTTATGTGTTAAGAATACAAATGTCAGAGTAAGTGAAAATGATAGAAGGACAAACCGAAAAGTCCATAAATGATATCAACCATACCACGGTTATGTAATGCAAGGCCTACGTGGTTAAATGTCATATGCTAGAGATGTAATACAAACATGTTTATCCTCAACTAGTCCACATATTAGAACAGTTTGTAAGTGCTTATATTTAAGCACATTATAATTTGTCAAATTTTGTAGTCCTATAAGGATAGAAAGCTCTACTGAAGACAAGTTATCAACTTGATCGAGTGTTCGAAAGAAGACCCAACATCTCAAGGCCAAATCATTCATGGTTCGAAGTTCAAAACACTTTGTATGAGTCAACCTTCAGGTGATATAAACCTAGTTTGACCATAGGTTAGGTTATTTCACACATGCATAACAATAATCATATTTTATGTTAAATACACTCAAGTTAGGCCAGCCCGACGTTTGGTTCGGCTAGCTTAACTGACTGCGGCCAACAATATTCGGTCAAAAAGGCAGATCTGAAAAAAACTTTTTACGGCCTGTTCAGCCAGCCGGAACTAAGGTTTGGTCAACCGAAACTAAGGTTCAGCCAGCTGAACATGACCTTCGGCTAGCCCAAGGTGGGTTTGGTCAAGTTTCCAGCAATGGCACAGTTTCAGATTTTAGGTAAATTGGGCTTGCCGAACTTGGGTTTAGGCCAGCCGAATTTTTGAAAGATATTATCCCGCGAAATCCGAATTCCGTTGGAACATGATCTTTGAAATTCGGCCAGCCGAACTTCACTGATCCTTGGTTATAAATAGAGGCTCTTTCTTACTCTTTCAACCATGAAAAATCATAGATCTATTCGGTGTTGTAAAGAGAGAATTTTCAAGCCTACTTAAGCTATTTGTGTTGTAATTCTTATATTTGTTTTAGCTAATTCTATTCTCTTTCTCAAGTTAGATTAAACTGCTTTAATAGAGCAATTCATACTCTACTTTGAGAAAAGGGAGAATCGAATTTGCAGCATTAGGCATCATTCATTTTATTGAAAATACAATAGATCCATTTATTTCTTTTTGTGTTAAACTCATACAAAGACTTCATCTACAACTAAAGAAGAAGATCGCTGTATTCAAGCTACAGTTACGACTTCGACTCCCCAATCGAAGATAAGCACCGTCTTTTCATTTATTTCAATTTGGATTTTTCTGAGATAGCCCGAAAATCTCAGCGGGTTTGTTCGTGGTGACCTCGTGAAAATCACAAAGTGGGTTTAATTTTGATAGCCCGTGAAAATCGTAATAATTGTATTAGGTTGTTAAAGTGACCTTGAAAAACTTTAAAATAGTGAAAGCCAAAATTGCGAGTGTAGTAATTTTGGGAGTGGAGTAGGTTGCATTAAGGCACTGAACCACTATAATGTTTTTGTGCATTGTGGTGATTGATTTTTATTACTTGTGCATATTTTGTACTTCATTTGCGATAGTCTGATATTTTGATTTCAAAGACATCGTAAAATAAGGTTGTCCTACCTAAATCTTTTAGGTAAAGGTTGTCCTATGAACTATTTGATATCAAGAATTCAATACTTTAAGCAATTGTATTTATTTGATTTATTATTCTGCATTAGATAGAAATATTTGGCATAGTCCTATTCACCTCTTTCTAGGACATCTATAGCTCGTCCTTTCAAGTGGTATCAGAGCGAGGTTGCTCTTTTTGGGATTAATTTCCTAGAGTTAGATCCAGAGCTATTGGAATGTCAAATTTCGATAGTCTATCCATTTCCAGGCCACTTTCCTTTGATGGCTCAAACTATTCCTATTGGAAAGCTAGAATGAGGATTTTCCTCAAATCTATTGATGAAAGTGCATGGTAAGCCACCATGATCCAATGGGTCCTTCCAATATTGGAAGTAGTGGCTGAAAATAGAACCAAGTCCATGAAAGAACTAGCTTATACTCTTTGGATTATAGGTCAGAAAAGCGAAAGTAGTGCTAATGCAAAAGCACTTTATGCTATTACTTGTGCTCTATCACTAGACGAATTTAAAAGAATCATTTCTTGTGATATAACAAAACAAGCTTGGGATATTCTCGAAATAACACATGAAGGAACTAACATTGTAAAAAAAATAATCTAAGATTCAAATCCTTACAACAAGGTTTGATGAAATTCATATGGAAGAAAACGAGTCATTCATGGATTTCTTTACTAAACTAAATGACATTGTTAATTCCATGTGAGGTCTTGGAGAAGAAGTCTTTGAAAGAAAAGTCTGTGCAAAAATTCTACGATCGCTTCTTGACAGGTTCAATTCTAAAGTCACTGTGATATAAGAATTGAGGGAAACAGACACAATTAAGGTAGATGAATTAGTTGGATCTCTACAAACCTATGAGCTGAATTTCAAAGCTCCCCAAAGTAAGTCCATAACCCTTAAATCCTCAAAATCAAAATATAAAGACTCAGATAATGAAGAGAATGAGGATGACATGGCTATGCTGGCTAAAAAGTTTTATAGAATTTTTAAAAATAAAAACAGATCTAATTTTCAAAAACCGATTGACAAGAGAAAAGGAAATACTTGGAAATCAAAATCTAAAAACTCTCAATGCTTCAACTGCTCTGAATATGGGCATCTAGCTGCAAAGTGTCCTAAGAGGGATAAATCTAAAAGAAGAGGCATGATCGCCACGTTGAATGAATCATCTGAATCTGAGTCCAATTCAGAAACTGACGAATAATGAATCGTCTGAATCTGAATCCAATTCAAAAACTGACGAATCAGATCAAGAAACTGAAAATGATCTAAAGGCCTTCATGACTATAGCTAGAATCACTTTTACATATGAAGATGAAACTTTTGATTATGAAACACCAGGAAGTGATATTGAAAATGAAGAAGATCTTCAAATTGCCTATGATGCCTTATATAAAGAGAGTTGTAAGATTGCGGTAAAATTAAATTTTAAAAAGATAAATTTGTTGATTTAAAATTAGAACTTGAAAAATCTGTTTTGGAGAAATCTCATTTTTCTGATTGTTTTAAGAAAACTAAACTAGAGTTAAATCTAAAAAATTCCAAAATTCAAGATCTCAAAACTGAAAATAAAAACTTACTATTAGAAATTATTTCTCTAAAAAATTCTAAAGAGACTTGGATATATACCCAAGGTGACCAGAGACTTGAAAAACTGCTAACTGCATCTCGTCGAAGTAGTGACAAATTTGGCTTGGGATATATCAAGAATCGTTCAGAAAAATCTAAAAATACTGCTCCTATATTTGTTAAAGGCGAATCTTCAAAATCTAAAGCAGAAACTACGAAGGAAATAAAGAAGGTTAAAAAACCTCGTAAAAAATCTTTTTATCCAAAAACTAAGCCCAACTATCAAAGGAAAAATTATATTTTTTTTCTAGCAAATAAGATAGTGGACTTACTTAAGGAGCTCTTGAAATCCAACTCTAAAACTAACAGAGTAAGTAAGAATAAAGAAAAATCTTACTCTCAAACTAATCATGGTATTAGAGATCCTCCTAAACCCAAAACCATATTGAAATGGGTTCCAAAAAATAAGTGTCTAGTCATTCATACAGCCTTCAAAGCTAGTAGCCATTCGAGATGGTACCTAGACAATGGATGCTCTAGACAATGTAGGTGATAAGTCGATACTATTAGACATCAATCAAATTGATGGCGGCTCAGTAATATTTGGAGATGGAAGCAACCGTAAAATCAGCGAAAGAGGTAATGTAAAACTTCTCAATCTTCCTGTTTTTAAAGATGTCTTATATGTTGAAGGATTGAAACATAATTTGCTTAGCATATCTCAAATCTATAAGAATATTCATAGCGTTAAATTTTCAAATCACGGATGTGAGATAATTAATAATCAAAGTCATATAATATTAAATGGTCGAAGAACCTCTGAAAATTGCTATATGATTGATGAATCATGTTCCTTAAATCACTCTTGCTATATGTTCCAAACAAACGAAACTGAACTATGGCATCAATGTCTTGGACATGTAAACTTTAGAGATCTATATAAACTAAGCAAGAGAGATTATCATCGAGGCTTACCCAAGTTAAAAAAAATTTGGAAAAGAAAGTATGTGGTGCCTGTCAAATAGGTAAAAAAATCAGGAGTAGTAACAAGAAGGTGAACTCCTTAACCATTCATCACATAAGAATAATTAAACAAATGCTCAAATAAAATAACAAACACAATCATGTATAATACTTTGGTTTCCCTACTCCACTCCCAGTGGACGCACTCAACCCATGAAATGTACTTGCTTTCATTATCGAAAGTTTTAAATCAAGTTCACCTCTAATCTTTATAATCCTACACAAAGACTAGATTTCACAAGAGACTCCACGTGGTTTTTTATAAGCTCTCCACAAACCTCATTCGACACAAGAAGCTACTGACATACACTCCTACTGAATGCTCCCGTAAAAGAGTTTAGTTGGTTTTCTATAGGCTAACTAACAACCTCGATCCTAATCTAAGGACCTACGTCTACTCCCACTGGGGGGCTCATTTGAGACTAACACGTATAAACTTGTGTCCAGTGGCCTACACAAAGACTTTAATTTAGGCCCTACACAAGAGCCAAGGTCTGACAAAAGAACCTAGCCGATTTTGGCAATTCAAACTCTTACAATCAATCCTACACAAGGAAGGAGTGTATACGAACTATTATGTATGACAACTTATCAGATTAAGCCTATTTTGTAGCACATTCTCATGTTGCTTGATTGATGCTCTCCCGTACTTCAATCAGCTTCGCTCTGCTCCATCGACCATGATGTCGATGCTTTGCTAAGGCTTCAGTTCCAAGATCAAACATTTTGCATGTGATGCTCCGGTGCGGTGACCAAGGTGATGGGAGGTTGGGTAAAATCTCCTACAAGTAATGAGAAGTTGTAAAGACTAGGGGATTCTACTTGATGGACACTCTAGATGTTGATAAACACTTAGATTTACCAAGAAAAATTATGTCTAAACTTTAAAGAGGGCTTGAGACCATGGTCTTCTTGTAGAGGAGCTTAGAATGCTTATTGAAATAAATAATCACTAAGAAGAGAACATGAATCTCATTGGGATAGAGCCTTGAGGTTTGGTACAGTTTAGAATGCACTAGGGTTTTTAAAATGCCAAAATATATTACATGCACAAAGATCAGGTTGATAGATTTATAGAAAAAAAATGCTCCAACGGATCTATAATAGTTAATCTTTGGTCGCACCAAATTTAGATAAGAAAGCCATTGGACAGACTTATGCACTTTTGGTAGCACCTAAAGAGGTCTTCGATGAGCCTGAAGGTGTCATTCGGTTACAACCGAATTGCCCAGAATTCTGCACCAGCACGTTGTCTTGTTTTAGCCATTTTTGGTCGGACCAACGGTGGGTTCAATGAGACTGAAGGTTGCTGAAATTGTGAAGTTTCTCCAAGAACACGGGACCTCTAAAGTCAGTCTAAGGATGATCAATTTAGACTCTTATGGGTTAAGGAATAATTAATAAATAATTTACCTTTTGAGTTTAAAATAATTTAGATGTTTAAGTTGTTTTGGGTCAAGGGTTAGGTCACCAAAGTACCATATTTACCTGTTCTTTGCTTCTTAATGCTCCACATTCACTTGTATCTTCAGTCTTCAGCTTTTTAAAGTTTAAACAATTACATGATACAAAAAATCACATGATTCATAAATTGATTACATAAATTAGTACACTAACATCTTAAATGATCCTGAATTTTAGGTAGTCACATCTTTCACGGGTAGTGCTGGCCCGAACACATTTATAAGACTGCCCTGAGCACATTTATAAGACAACCTTCTCCATGCAGCTACCACATGTTCGGGAATATTAAATCTACCCTACCTACCTAATGCCAATGAATTTGTCAGCCTTAACTTTTAGCTAGAGACTTTCACAGCCAAATACAATGCAGGTATTTGATCTTGAATTTCTATACTACAATTTGATGTCTAGTGGCCCCATGTTGCTGTATTCAATTATGTCTTTTCAAACCTGCACATAAATAATTAATTTGAAACCAAAACGGACGCAGATTAGCAGGTCTACCACACACCACCGACCTAGTGGCGTGGGTATGTGTGAGCGAATACAAACACCAGATCCGAGTTGTATTACATAGCCCAACAATAATGTATTTATTATATCCACATTGTTCATCCATTTGATAAGATCATTTTAGAGCAAGAAACAAAAATGAATCATATCCAAATTTCAACTGGACCACACTACAAATAGCTGTGGGTGCAATGATTCTCTTCATTAAAACATTCATAGGACCCACCATAATTTTTATTTTCCATCCAATATGTTCGTAAGGTCACAAAAATCTAGATGAAGAGGAAAAACAAATATCATATTCATCCAAAGCTTCTGTGAACCCAAATGGGTTTCAATGGTAGACGTTCAATCCCTACTTCTTTCTGCAGTGTGGTTGACTTGATTTTTTCCATCTTATTTTTTGGCTCAAGACTTACGATGAGCTCGCCAAATGGATGGACGGTTTGGATATAACACATACCTCATGATGGGATCCATAGAACATGGTGACACCAACACATCAGCTAGGTCCGGGGTATGTGGTACACCAGTCAATTGGCTTCCAACCAATGCGTAGCGGCTCTTTTTGAGCGCCGACACCGCTGCAGTAGTGACCCTTCCTATACCGAGCTCTAGTATTGGTCGGTGCTCGAAAAGTTCTGTAAGCCCCCATCAAGATGTATTCACACTGTACATCCTCATCTTGGGATAACTTTAGGACATGAGCCCAGAAAATGAAGCAGGTACAAATCTCAGGTGGACCCAACAAAAGAAACAGTGGTGATTTGCCAGCCATTAAAAAATTAATATTGCCCATTGAAATGTTTATTTGCCATCCAATTTGTTGGTTAGGTCACATAGACCTGAATAAAGAGAAAACATAAATATTAACTTAATCCAAAACTTTTGTAACCCAAAAAAAGTTTATAATCGTGTGCATTCAATCACCGTTGTATCTTATGGTGTGGTCCACCTGAGATTTTGATCTACCTTATTTTAGGCTCATGTGCTTTGAAATTATCTGAAAAAATAGATGGATGACATGGATTAGACACATACATGATGATGGGTCTATGGAGCTCATTCCCACATCAACCACTACCGAGCCGGTATTGGAGGGGTCACTACCGAATGACGCTGAGGAGAGCCAAATCTTGAGATCTGGGCAGTCATGTCTAGTCTTTGATTAAAAATTTATTTGCCCACCTACTTCTAACCACTTGATGGTATTTTAAATGGGATATCAGTGAGTGAGTGGCTTATTCATATGATCTATCTAAACGTCCATTAGGTTAGGTTCACTTTCTTCCCCTTGCTTGAAAAAATCATACCGATCATAATAATAGAAATTGCCCAATTGGTGGCAGGTAGAGCTGTACATGAGCAGAGTTAGATCGATAGCTTGCTCGACTCGACTAGGATCGAAGCTGAGTTTGAACCGAGTTGATCTGATTTTTGGAGCTCGAAACGAGTTCGAGCGAGTTCAATCTTGCCCCAGCTCGACTCGACTCGACTCGACTTGAATAATTCTCAAACTCGGTTCGACTCGGCTCAACTTGGTACAGGGTATATATACCATTAAAAAAAAGTCTCCCCTACCTGTTTTCAAAAAACATCCCGCCCGGCGCCCGCATGAACCCTAGACCCTAACCCTCTCTTCCTCCCTCTCTTCCTCACTCTCTCTCAGTCCGGTGAAGCTCCTCCCTCTCTCTCTCTCTACTCTCTCTCTCTCTCATCCTCCCTTACCCACACGGCTACAGTGATGCAAAATCGTCCGATCTCCCTACTCTCTCCCTCCTCCCTTACCCGCACGGCCCTCTCTACTCGTCTCTCTCCCTCCTTCTCCCTTACCAGCACCGCCGCACGGCCGCCCCTGCCACTGTAGTTCGCTAGTCGGTCGCCCCTGCCCCCTTGCGGCCCTACCACTGCTTGGTCGCCCCTGCCACTACTGTAACAAACCAGTCCGGTAAGCCCCTGCTCTTTTGTTATATGATTTATGTTAAAGAAATCTATATGATTTGGGAGAACTCGAACTCGACTCGAAAACTCGGCTCGAACTTGGCCGAGCCAAGCATGAGCTGCTGTTCCAAGCTCGAAGGCCGAGCCGAGCTGAGACTCGATCAGTCCGAGTCGAGCACAAGCTGGGCAAAGCTCGGCTCGGCTCGGCTCGACTCGTGTACACCTCTAGTGGCAGGCAAAAATAGAAGAACAAAATCCTCATAGAAAATAGGCCCAATCACTTATGTTTTAGGATCAATTGATTATTGTGATTTTTTGCATGGCAGTGGAGGAAGAGGGGGACCTTAGCTTATGGAACTAGTTAAAATGCAAGTAGGTGCATGGAATGTATGTGGATCAGGTAGTACCCCCGCTTGTCCGTTCTTCTGAACTGACACAACTTTTGAGGGGCCATTGTGATGTATGGGTTTAATTTATCCACACTCTCCATCCATTTTTTGCTATATCACTTTAGGGTAAAAGCCAAAAAATGAGGTAGATGCAAGGCTCATGTGGACTACTATGCAGGAAGTAGTGATGATAATGACACCCAACGCTGAAACTTTCCTAGAGCCCACTATGATGGTTAATTGCCTTCCACCCTATTTACAAGGCAGGCAGACTTGGATGAAGGGAAAACACAAATGTGAGTTTGATGCAAAACTTTTGTAGCACTCCAAAGGTTCTCAACCATAGATGTTTAATTCCCATTTTGTGGTCAACTTGAGCATTTCAATTTCTTTATTTGGTCTATACCCTAAAATGATATGGCAAAATGAATTGATGATGTTGATTAAACCCATACATCAAGGTGGCCCCTTGGAGTGCCCCTCTCTATTCCTAAGTAGCGACAAGTGGGGTAGTAACCAATCCACGTTTGCGTAAAAATGCTTTACATACACCTAACACTATAAGGATGCAAATCGGTACTACTAGTGTGGTTAAAACTCATAGATTATAGTAGGGGTTGTTGTCAGAAGTCTTCTTCGCTGCTCGACCGGTCGAGGGTCCACTCCACCCGTCAAGACTCGCTCGACTCAAAGTCTAGTAAGCTCGGTTTTTTTAGTGTCCAGGTTGCTCGACTAGTCGAGGGGATAGCTCGACCGGTTGAGCGGGTTGCTCGACTAGTCGAGGCCCTCCTTCGACTAGTCGAGGTTACGCAGATCCTGCGCGGACTGCATAAATTTGAGGCGGTTTTCAGACTTTTCTGGACTAAGTGTGTAAGTGGAGTTTCCTAAACTATAAATAGGGGCCCCTAGGGCTATTCTAAAGTATTCTAAAGGTTTATAAAAGTTTTTCAAGGGTTCCTAGAAGGGTTCTAGGGTTATCAAAGGGTGTAGCAAGGGTGAGATTCGAGGTTGTTTGAATCAGGTAAGTCCTCTCTCTTGTAATTTCTTTTCATAGTGGATTTTTGTCGCTTTGTGCCGTGGTTTTTTCCCGCAAGGGTTTTCCATGTTAAATCTTTGTGTTCTCTTGTGATTGTTTGACGTTATTGGATTGCTATCTTAGATCTAGATTTGTGTGATTCCACAGCACAAATCCCCAACAAGTGGTATCAAAGCAATCGTTGGGGCACAAATCTGAATCTACAGGATTAGTAATAGTAGGAAACGACAAGTTTGATATTGAGAAGTACTCAGGCAAAAATAATTTTGAGTTATGAAAGGTTAAGATGATTAGCCTGTTAACCAAGCAAGGCGAGATGAAGGATCTTACGGAGCGGAAATCTACCATGAAAGATGATGAATAGGAAAACCTTGATAGTAATGCTTTAGCCTCTATCCGTTTTTGTCTCACGGATGAGGTTCTCTATAATGTTTTGAGGAAGAAAACTGTGGCTAGTTTGTGGGTAAAGTTAGAGAACATCTATGCAAAAAAGTCATTTGAAAATTGTCTACCTTGAAGCTACAGTGTTATACCTTCAAGATGGCAGATGGTGGAGATCTAGAAGCCCATATCAACAACTTTAATAAATTGATGTGCAAATTACTGGATATGGAGGAAGTGGTCAAAGATGAGGAACAAACATGTATATTGTTGAATTCTCTTCCTGCATCATATGAGTCTTTTAGGGACATGATGTGCATCACAAATAAAACCCTAAGTGTTGACATCGTTATCTCAGCCCTTCAGAGGAAGGCTACGAGAAAGCTAAACGACGATATGGGGGCATCTCCGATGCACTGATTACAAGGGGCAGAGATTCCGAGCGAGGTACAGGGTCTTCAAGACCTAGATCCAAATACAAGGGCAATGACAAAGGAAAATTAAAGTGTTGGAATTGTGGGTTGTCTGGACACATGAAGAAGGATTGTAGAAATCCTAAAACGAAGAAAGAAAATTCAGTGGCTTCTTCCAAGGAGGCCAATGTGGTCACATATGATGAAAATCAAGTGGTGGTGATGTTCTATCTATTTCCATGATTGGTCACTTACACGACAATCATAAAGATGAGTAGATACTGGACACAGGAGCATCTTATCACATGACTCCTCATCGAAGTTTGTTTACCAGTTATAAGGAATGTGATGGTGGACAAGTTTTTATAGGTAATGACAATGCCTGTAATGTTGTGGCTATTGGCACGGTGAGCATCAAGATGTTTGATAGGATGAAGCTTACCTTCACTGACGTCAGACACATTCCTGATATGAAGAAAAGTCTGATTTCTCTCGGTGCACTCGAGGCTATAGGGTGCAAGTTCACCGGTATTGATGGTGTCCTTAAAGTTTTAAAAGGGGCACTCGTGGTTATGAGAGCGTAGAGGCACCGAAACCTTTACAGGTTGATTGGGAGCACTTCAGCAGGTGGAGCGGCAGTAGCTATTGAAGACTCCACGTCTCTACGTATGTGGCATGCTCGTTTGGGCCACATGAGCGAGCGAGGCATGAAGGTACTTTCTAATTGATGTTTGATTTCAACTTTTAAAAATTCTGATTTAGATATATGCGAGCATTGTATATATGGTAAATAATCTAGATTATCTTTTAAATCTGGAAAACATGTTTGTAAGGGAGTGCTTGATTATGTGCACTTTGACGTATGGGGGCCATCGCTAGAAGTTTCCATTGGGGGGTTGTCATGGTTTGTTTCATTCATTGATGACTACTCCAGGAAAGTTTGGGTTTACTTCATGAAACGTAAATATGAAGTTTTCACCATATTCAAGCAATGGAAGGCAATGGTGGAAAAACAGTCAGGGCAGAAAATAAAAGTTTTAAGGACTGACAATGGTGGAGAATTTACTTCCACTGAGTTTAATGATTATTGCAAGGATGAAGATATCATCAGGCACAACACAGTACGCTACACGCCTGAGCAAAACGGTGTGGCTAAGTGAATGAATCGGACTCTCTTGGAGAGGGCTAGATGCATGTTAAGTAATGCTGCGTTGTGCAAGGACCTATGGATAGAGGCCGTTAACACGGCTTGTTATTTGATGAACAGATCTCCTTCAATGGCAATTGAATGTAAAATTTCAGAGGAATATGAAGTAGTCAGAAAATCAAGCTAGACCATATAACCAAAAAGTATATCTTTGTTAGCTATGACATTGGTGTGAAAGGTTACAGGTTATTCGACAAGGTCACGCGCAAGGTCATCACTAGCCGTGACGTCAGATTCGATGAAAGCTCTCTATTTCGCAAGAATGATCAAAATGAGCAAGAGGAACCAGAAAGGGTGATCGTAACCGTCTAGATTAACACAGATAATAATCAGGCAGAGAAAGATGCGAAGATAAAAGTACATGATCAAGTGGAGCAACCATTTGTGAGAAGGAATCCACTGCGTGATCGTAGGTTACCGGCAAGATACAGGGATGACCTAATATTGCATATGCCCTCATTATAGATGAGTGGGACCCATCAACTATTCAGGAGGCTCTTGATGAGCTTGATGCAGAAAAGTGAAAGGCGGCTATGGACGATAAGATGGACTCGTTGCACAAAAATTACACATAGGAGCTGGTGGAGCTTCCTGTGGGCCGAAAAGCGATTGGATGCAAGTGGTTATTCAAAAGGAAACAGGATAGATACAAAGAAAGGTTGGTAGCGAAGGGTTATGCTCAGAGAGAAGGAATCGACTTCACAGAGATATTCGCGCCGGTGGTTAAGCAGGTATCTATCAGATTCGTGTTGGCGCTGGTTGCCCAATACGATCTCGAGCTAGAACAGATGGATGTGAAGACTGCATTCCTGCATGGGGAATTGGAAGAGTAGATCTATATGAAGTAACCAGAGGGTTACGAAGTTAAAGGGGCAGAGAAAAAAGTTTGCAGGTTAATGAGGTTGTTGTATGGCCTGAAACAGTCGCCTAGGCAGTGATATAAAAAATTTGATTCTTTCATGGTGAGTTAGAATTTACTCGGAGTGAATATGATCACTGTGTCTATCACAAAACACTGATTTATGTCAAATTCATCATCCTAGTATTGTATATTGATGATATGTTGATCGCTTGTTATGATATGTCAGAATCAACATACTAAAGACTCGATTATCAGGGACATTCGAGATAAAAGATCTGAGGGCTGCAAAAAAGGTTCTCGGCATAGATATTCATAGATACAGGAAGAGGAGTAGGCTTTGGTTATCACAGACAGAATACCTTGAGGTATTGATGAAGTATGGGATGGATTAGGTAAAGCCGGTGAGTGTTCCTCATACGGCTCACTTCAAGCTTTCCTCAGAACAATGTCCTAAATCCAATGAGGAAAACCAGGTTATGTCTCATGTGCCATATTCGAATGCGGTTGGCAGTTTAATGTATGTCATGGTCTGTACGAGACCGGATATTTCACAGGCAGTTGATGTTGTGAGTAGATACATGTCAAACCTCGGTAAGTAACATTGGAAAGCGGTGAAATGGTTACTTCGATGCATTCGAGGTACTAAAGACTACGTCTTAACTTTTGAAAAGACAGGGACAAAGTTGGTAGGGTATGTGGATTCTGACTACATAGGCAGTATAAATTCTAGGAAGTTTACTTCAGGATACTTGTTTGTACTAGTGGGTGAAGCAATTAGTTGGATGTCAAAGCTTCAGTCCGTGGTGGCTATTTCTACGACCGAAGCAGAATATATGATAGTGACGGAAGCATTTAAAGAAGGTGTTTGGCTCAGAGGCATGATAAATCAGTTGGGACTTCAGCAGGAGGCCGTGCCGGTTAACTGTGATAGCTAGAGCGCTATCAATTTGGCTAAAAATTCTATTTATCACTCACGTACTAAACACATTGATGTTCGTCACTACTTTATCCGACAGGTGCTTGAGGAAGGAGGCGTAACAGTGGAGAAGATTCATACTAGAGTGAATCCATCAGACATGCTTACCAAGGTCGTTCCTACAGAGAAGTTCAAGTTATGTGCAACTTCTCTGGGCTTGGCGATGCCGTAAAAGAAGGACGGAGTGTGCATGAGAAGCGTTGATTGAAGCTTGATGCAATGCAGAGATAAGAGAAGAGGCCAAGCAACTACACAGTTGAAGATTGAAGACTTGGTGGAGATTGTTGTCAGAAGTCTTCTCTGCCGCTCAACCGGTCGAGGGTCCACTCGACCCGTTGAGACTTGCTTGACTCAAAGTCTAGCGAGCTCGATTTTTTTGGTGTCTGTGCTTCTTGACCAGTCGAGAGGATGACTCGACCGGTCGATTGGGTTGCTCCCACTCGACCGGTCGAGTCCCTCCTTCGACTAGTCGAGGTTATGCAGATCCTGCGCGGACTGTGTAAATTTGAGGTGGTTTTTGGACTTTTTCGGACTAGATGCGTAAGTGGAGTTTCCTAAACTATAAATAGGGATCCCTAGGGCTATTCTAAAGTATTCTAAAGCTTTATAAAAGTTTTCAAGGGTTCCTAGAAGGGTTTTAGGGTTATCAAAGGGTGTAACAAGGGTGAGATTCGAGGTTGTTTGAATCGGGTAATTCCTCTCTTGTAATTTCTTTTCATAGTGGGTTTCTGTCGCTTTGTGCCGCGGTTTTTTTTCCGCAAGGGTTTTCCACGTTAAATCTTTGTGTTCTCTTGTGATTGCTTGACATTATTGGATTGTTATCCTAGATCTAGATCAGTGTGATTCCGCAGCACAAATCCCCAACAGGGGTACCCAATATGTGTCCCTATGGCCCACCAAAATGTTTATTTGCCATCCAAGTTGTTGATTAGGTCACACAAACCTGGATAAAGGGAAACCACAAATATCAACTTAATCCAAAACTTTTGTAGCCCTAATGTTTTTTAATGGTGTGCATTCAACCACCACTGTATCTTATGGTGTGTTCCACCTGAGATTTGGATCTGCCTCATTTTTGGACGGCCACTACCGAACCACAGTGAGGAGAGCCAAATCTCGAGATGTGGTCATGTCCAGTCTCTGATTATTAGTTTATTTGCCCAGATACTCCCCACCACTTGATGGTACTTTACATGAGATATAAGTGAGTGAGTAGCTTATTTATCTGTCATGCTAAGTCCATGGCCAGACATCATGATATAAGCAAAGCTTGCCATCCATATGATCTATCTAGACTGCCCATTGGGTCAGGTTCAACTTTTTCCTTTATCTTGAAAAAAATCATACAGATCAGAATAATCCAAACTACCCAATTGGTGGCACACAAAACTAGATGAACAAAAACCTTATGGAAAATAGGCCCAGTCCCTAATGTTTTAGGACCAATATTTGATTACTGTGATTTTTGCATGATAGTTGAAGAAGATACGACTTTTAAGTAGTTGCATGGAATGTATGTAGATTGGGCAATACCTCACTCCTCACTTCCTCTGAACAGACAGAGAATCTGAGGGGGCACTGTGCTATCAGGGTTTTATCCGCGCTGTCCAGCCATTTTTGTTGGGGGCCTTGCACATACCTTAGGATCTAGCCCTCCAGAACAAACCAGAATTATGGATAATAAAACAATGAAAATAATCAATGCATCAATCACACACCACACAAGAGAATTTTACGTGGAAAACCCTCAAAGAGGTAAAAACCACGGGACCTCGTCCAGATCAATAATCCACTATGAAGTAAAACGTTTACAACCTTCTTCACTCACGCAGGAGTGGATGAACAATGAAAGAATAAAGAAAACCAGAGAGATCTCACCAATTACGAGGACGTAGGAGCGCTGAGATATAGACTGCCCATAGATCACCTCCACGAGCATAACCTCCCTTCTACTAGCTTCCTCTCTCTCTTTCTCCCCCTCTCTCTCTCACCTTTGATAGCCCTCTTGTATTTTTCTCGTCAGGAGTAGAGATGTGGTTTTCTTTGAAGATCAGTGTATAGAAGACATTGGTAAGTCAGAGAAGAATCAGCCTAGTTCAGGTGAGCTAGAGGACACGGATCCGATTATTCTTCCCATGGTGCCTGATGACGGGGGAGTATAGCAAGGTGAAGAGGACGAGGGAGTTCCTTCCGAAGATGGACCAGGGGAGCAGCCCTCACTTAATCCACCTGTTGAGCCATAGGTGAGGAGGTCATCTAGGGACAAACATCCGTCCTAGAGGTACTCGCCACATGAGTACATTATGCTGACTGATGGGGGAGAGCCAGAAGATTATTCTGAGGCCCTAGCCGACAAGCATAAGGGGGAGTGGTTGAAAGCTATGCAAGAGGAGATGAAATCCTTGCATAAGAACCACACCTATGACATGGTGAAACTGCCTAAAGGCAAGAAAGATTTAGCAACAAGTGGATTTTCAGAAAGAAGGTTGAGCAGAAGAATTCACAGACAAGGTTCAAGGCCAGACTTGTGGTGAAAGGTTTTGGTCAGAAGAAAGGCATAGATTTCGAGGAGATATTCTCACCAGTGGTGAAGATGACATCCATACGGGTGTTACTTGGGTTGGCGGCTAGCATGGATCTGGAGATAGAGCAGTTAGATGTTAAAACTACCTTTCTCCATGGTGACCTGGAAGAAGAGATCTACATGCACCAACCAGAGGGGTTCGAAGTCAAGGGCAAGGAGCATATGGTGTGTAGGCTGAGGAAGAGTTTGTATGGGCTGAAACAAGCTCCACGACAATGGTACAAGAAGTTTGACTCGTTTATGTTGAAACATGGGTATGACATAATAAAGTCAGACCACTGTGTGTTCACGCGCAAGTTCTCAGATGGTGATTTCTTAGTTCTGCTCTTATACGTTGATGACATGCTCGTCATGGAAAAAGACATCAAAAAGATCGACAGGCTAAAACAGGAGTTGGGCAAGTCTTTTGCGATGAAAGACTTGGGCCCAGCTAGATAGATCCTAGGAATGGAGATAACTCGTGACAGAAGCAGCAGGAAGCTTTGGCTGTCACAAGAGCGGTATATTGAGAAAGTCCTAGAGCGGTTCAATATGAATGTAGCGAAGCCGGTCAGTACTCCACTAGATGGTCACTTCAGATTGAGCGACAGGCAGTGTCCCAAGACGAAGGCAGAGGTGGAAGAGATGCAGAAAATACCCTACACGTCAGCGGTAGGAAGTTTGATATATGCTATGGTGTGTTCAGGCCCAGACATAGCATATGCAGTTGGTGTTGTCAGCCAGTATCTTGCCAATCCTGGCAAAGAGCATTAGGCAGTGGTGAAGTGGATACTGCGGTATCTAAGAGGCTCATCGAGGTTGAGCCTATGCTATGGTGATGGTAAACCTGTGTTAGAGGGCTACACAGATGCAGATATAGCAAGTGACATAGACTCCAGGAAGTCTACATCGGGGTTCATGTTCATGTTTGTAGGGGGAGCGGTTTCTTGGCAGAGCAAGCTATAGAAGGTCGTAGCATTGTCAACTACAGAGGCCGAGTACATTGCAGTCACAGAGGCATGTAAAGAGATGCTTTAGATGAAGAGGTTCCTACAGGAACTTAGCCTGAAGCAGGAGGAGCACGTGGTCTATTGCGATAGTCAGAGTGCTATTCACTTGAGCAAGAATCCAAGTCAGCATTCTAAGTCAAAGCACATAGAGATTCGGTATCACTGGATCAGGGATACTTTGGAACAGAAGGTGTTACAGCTTGAGAAGGTCCACACGGATGATAATAGGTCAGATATGATGACCAAGGCCTTGCTCAAGGGCAAGTTTGAGGTTTGTACAAACCTGGCTGGCTTAAAGAAGGTGAATCCTTCCCAGGTCAAAAAGGGGAGATTTGATGGGTTTTTTTGACCTATCGTCCTTTCGCAACTGGGATGCGTAAAGTCCTTTCGCAATTGGGATGCGCAAGTCCTTTCGCAACTAGGATGCGGAAAGGAGTTTCCTAAAACTATAAAAAAGGGTCCCTAGGGTTTTTCTAGTATGTTGGGTTGATGAGAAAAATACAAGAGGGCTATCAAAGGTGAGAGAGAGAGAGGGGGAGAAAGAGAGAGGAAGCTTATAGAAGGGAGGTTATGCTCGTGGAAGTGATCTAAGGTGCAGTCTATATCTCAGCGCTCCTACGTCCTCGTAATCAGTGAGATCTCTCTGGTTTTCTTTATTCTTTCATTGTTCATCCACTCCTGCGTGAGTGAAGAAGGTTGTAAACATTTTACTTCATAGTGGACTGTTGATCTGGACGAGGTCCCGTGGTTTTTACCTCTTTGAGGGTTTTCCAAGTAAAATTCTCTTGTGTGGTGTGTGATTGATGCATTGATTATTTTCATTGCTTTATTATCCATAATTCTGGTTTGTTCTGGAGGGCTAGATCCTAAGGTTTGTGCAAGGCCCCCAACAATTTTGTCGTATCATTTTAGGGTAAAAGCCCAAAAATGAGGTAGATATAAGGCTCACGTGGACAACCACACAGGGAGCAACGATGATAATGACACCCAACGTTGAAATTTTCCCAAGACTCACCATGATAGCTAATTGACTTCCAACGTATTGAAAAGGTCACCTGGACTTGGATGAAGGGAAAACACAAATATGATTTTGATCCAAAAATTTTGTGGCACTCGAAAGGTTTTCAACCGATAGGTGTTTAATCTCCATTTTGTAGTCAACTTGAGCATTTAAACTACTTCATTTGAGCCTGTGCCATAAAATAATGTGACAAAATGAATTAACGATGGGATAAAACCCATACATCAAGGTGGCCCCTTGGAGAGCCCCTCTTTGTTCATGGGTATAGTACCCAATCCACGACCACATGAAATGCTTTGCATACACCAAGCACTGTAAAAATGCAAATCGGGTACTGCTATGCTGTGCATAAAACCCATACATCATAGTAGGGGTACCCAATCTGCGTCCCTATGGCCCATTGAAATGTTTATTTTCCATCCAAGCTGTTGTTTAGGTAGCACAGACCTGGATATAGCGAAAACACAAATATTAACTTAATTCAAAACTTTTGTAAACTTAAAAAAGTTTTTAATGGTGTGCATTCAATCAATCACCACTATATCTTATTGTGTGGTCCACCTGAGATTTGGATTTGGCTCCTTTTTGGGCTCATATGCACTAAAAAAAGATATGAAAAAATAGAGGGAGGGCATGGATAAGCCACGTACATGATAGTGGGTCTATAGAGCTCTTTACGCACTGACCAGTACTGAGCCGAGTATTGGAGGGATCACTACTGAAGGAGAGAAATCTTGAGATCTAGCGGTCATGTCCGGTCTCTAATTAATAGTTTATTTGCCCACCTACTCCTAACCACTTGATGGTACTTTAAATGAGCAACTTATTTATCTGTTGTTGGAGCATGAAAAAAATCATCATCATCAAAGGATGAAGATCAGAAATCAAACATTGAGTAAAGAAAGGAGAAAGGACTAAGTACTTTGTTTGGCAGTTGCGCGGGTCGCGTAAGAATAAGAGGTTGCGCGTTGAGGTAGTTGCGCGAGTGGCGCAAACAGTTTAAAAAGAAAGGAACGGATTCTATCTTTGTGCCAATCGCGCAACTTAGTACAACATTGCTCGGACCGCGCAAACCAGATTTTCTATTGCGCGGGTAGCGCAATCAGGAGCAGAGAATGATCAAGATGGACGGTCAGATTTGATGCAAAGTGGGCCCCATAGCACAAAGATCGAGGGTTGACACGTGTGGGGGCCTATAAATACCCCACTCCTCTCATTTGAGAGAGATTTTGAAAGAAGGGCAGAGCTCCAAAAGGAAGATTGAAGGTGAGGAGTAGAAGAAGGGGTCAGTTGCACGAGCCGCGCAACCCACTCATCAGTTGAGCTGACCGCGCAACCGGTAAACCGATCGCGCGCAACCGGTAAACCGATCGAGGGTTGCACGAGTCACGCAACTAGGTCACTATGTGGCCAGTTCTAAATAGGGGCCAAAATGATGCCAGAATTGTTAAGAGCATTCAAGTTTGATCTTCATCACTTCAGGCTCTCTCCTTTACACAAAGGAGAAGCTCGAAGAAGGGATCGGTCAATCAATTCAATATTCCTCCTAAGTCCTAGGAGATGACTGAAGCAACTGTTGAAATGCTGCCGAATTCAAGATTCAACATATAACCTTTGATAATTACAATTTGTATATTCTAAATGATCTATCATGGAATTAAGGGATGTTTGAGGATGTAAATGAACTCAATATTAATAAAATATGATGATTGTCTTTCATACTCTCTCTCTCTCTGTTACACTTAAATAAGCTGATCTCCCAAATCAAATGCATTTGTTTCCTGTTCGAAACAAAATGGCGACTCTGCTGGGGATTATCTTATTTAATATAACATTGAGGTAGTTAAGAACTTTCATCATAGTTTGGTGTCTTTCTAACGTCAAAATGGCGACTCTTAGTGGGAACATCTTCCCCTTCATCCCTATGATAGATTATTTAATTCTTCAAACACTAATTATAGTTGTATTTTGTGATTGAAGGTTTCTGAATCCTCCTACAAATTATAACTAATGACAACTGCCACAAGAAAAGTAAGCCTCCGACCGGACCATGATAGAATACGCACCGAACCAACCCCCAAAATGCACAACTCGACTTCTTACAAGCAAGAACAGCCTGACTCGATCGACAACCGGGGTCGTATCTGCTTCGCCTCAACTGCCAGAAGGAGATAAAGGCTGGATTGTTGTGATGTCTCGCAGGACGAGGGTACGAAATGCAAAGAGTCTTTAAATGAATCGGTCTTCGCCAAGAGTAAAAGGGCCTATAACGCACAATGCAGCTAAAAGAAATCCTGAACTTGCTCCTCCTATAATCTATCCTAAGCGAGTAGTTCCGTAGTTAACATCACGCGACTTTCCAGCTTTGATTGCCCCAAGAGTCAGATGGACGAGGGAACAGAAAGGTAAAGCATTAGTAGCAGATTCACCCGTATCAGTCTCACCCCGAACGGGCTTACCAATGACTGTATCGCCTCAATCAATTAATAACACCGGAAGTATAGAGAAGTCAAATGAGACTCCATCCGCTCCTCTCTTCGTAAGCCCTATTACGTCGACATACTCTTCGTCAAAGAGTGGAGAAGCTGTAGTGTGTATGGCCAGGACAAACCAGGAAAGTAGGCCGACTACAGAAGATCGCATCGATGAGATGACAGAATCACAAAGAGCATTAATAGAAGAATGTAAACACCTCAGAGAGGCCTTAGCAACCCTTGCACATAATGTTGCTCAGATAACGGTTCCCCCGATGATGGGCACAATGAACGGACAAGAAAATCAGCCTGAAGGCTCTCAACCACAAGGAGTGGGATCAAGAGGGTTTGTTCCAGCTGCGAGAACCGTAACACAAGATGGCGTAGCACAAGTCGTCAAAGAAGTTGTCAGAATAGAATGAGAGTGTGAAAATACGGGCCGTTTCAGGTACCGAACACCGTATCCAAGGGAGGTAGAAGATATCCCCTTTCTAGCCAATTTCAAGCATCTAGATTTTTAGAAGTTTAATGGGGAAGGATCGCTAGAAGAACACTTAATGCATTTCATCACTAGCATGGGGAATTTTTCTATGATACCGCAGTATTGGTTACGATTTTTCGGGTCGTCACTGATGCACAAAGCATTCCGATGGTATTCCAGTTTAGCCCCAGGGTCGATACGTACTTGGGAACAGATGCAAGACGCCTTTATGTCAAACTTCTTCTCTTCGGAGCGTGATGTTAGTATTACAGAATTGGCCTCCGTGCGGCAGAGAGAAGGAGAACCGGTAGGAAAATTTATAGACAGATGGAAGACATTGAGAGCATCATGTAGACAGTTGCCAGAAGAAAGGGAATAAGTTAAGATGTGCCTGAACTCTATGGAAACGGGAATCGTGTTTGTAATCACTAGTGCCGACATCAGAACTTTCCGCGACCTGGCCACTAAGGCTTATGCTTTGGAATTGATGACTCGTAAGATGCCAACATTTCACCATGAGATAGCTAGGAGAGTACCCAACAGGATGTCTGTAAATACCGTTAATCGTGACAAGAGGAGCAAAGATACAAGGGACTCCAGGGAAAAGAGGTCGGAACGAAAAGAAGAATGGAACCAGTCAAGAAATAGATACAGTGGAAAAGGGCCCAAGATGCTCAATTCTCACGAGGGGTTCGCATTCAACAAGGAAGTTGTCATTCCTATGATGAACCAACTGCTAAAAACCGGCACGATAGAATTACCAGAACCTAAACTCCCTGAAGATGTGACAAGGACCAAGGAGAGAGATTTCTGCTGCTATCATCGCCTGATAGGGCATCCAATGGAGAATTGCTATACATTGAAATGTATAATACAACGAATGATAGACAGGGGCAAAATAGTAATTGGTAAAGAAAAATAAAGGGATACCATGGTGACGGTGAATATGCTCACGATCCGAGGAAAGGCTCAGGATGCGAAAGAGAAAAAGGACCGGAAGACAACAAAGAAGGTAGTGATGATCACACTAAGATCAGGAAAGAAGATAACAAGTCTTGTGAAGTAGAAGGCAAGGGTTATAAGAAAAGAAGTCATTGAAAGGTAGAACGATGATGATGGGAAAGAAAAGAAGAATGAGATGACACAGGTGACTTACAATGTAGTAAGTCATTTGAAGGGTATACCGGCTCAACTAAGTGTCTACGATGGGCTTTAAATTGTTAGAGGAATTTCGACAGGGCTTAGTCCAAGCATTGTTCGATCATGACGTCAGAGAGACTTTACTGTAGAGATGGAACGCAAAGAACATGATGAGCAAGAAAACTGTCTACCGGTCGTTTCCTTCTCCAGTGACGATTTGATTTGCAAGTAGATCATAACAGACCGCTAATGATAGAAGACCATATCCGTGGGAAGAAAGTTAAGCGGATTATGATAGATAATGGGTCTGCAGTGAATCTCCTGCCACTCTCAATGTTGAGTAAATTGGGTCATCGTTGTTCAGATCTGCGCCCTAGTGGAATGATGATATAGGGTTTCAATCAAGATGGACAACGTGCACTCGGCAAGATTATAGTAGCGTTGGAAATAGGAGAGTTGACTACTAATGTCGTATGCCATGTTATAAATGCAGTGACGACATACAATCTCCTTCTGGGAAGGCCATGGATACATCAGTATGGCATCGTACCTTCTACTCTGCATCAGTGCTTCAAATACTGTAAAAATGGAATACAGTATAAGGTAATGGCTGATGCGAAGCCTTATACAGAGGCCGAGTCCTTCTTTGCGGATGCCAGTTATTATAAAGGGTTTACTGAAGAAGAAGGAAAGAATGATAAAAACAAAGTCCTAGAGGACATTCAAATGAATATGATTAAAGAAGAAACAGAAAAGGCAGAATCATCCAGAACTGCAAAAGTAAAGAAGTAATTCTATTTTGTGCTGAAACATCTAAGACAACCAGGGCAACTGCCGCTAACCTTGTATCACCTGAGCAGTTGAAAATTTTGCAGTCCAATTATACAGTGCCATTGCCGTACATTAAAAGGAATATGCCATTTTTGGCCGCTCTAGGAAGATTTCAGGTTAAGGCTAGCGCAAAGCATCAGGAACCAATAGAATTTTACGCCGCAGTGGAGGCAAAGGCTGAAGAAGAGGCCGAGAATAATGTGTATCGCGGTAGGCTGACACTGCAAGATCTCAACAAATATAGCTCGACAAGCAAAAAGATCATGAAAAACATGGGTTTTGATTACGAAGAGCTCACCGGCCTAAATCATGGGAGGGGAATTCAAATTCGTATCGGGATCGGTCAGGAAAAGCGAAAGAAATTTCAAGGACTAAGAGCAGAATCATCAGCGGACATGGTCACAGCCGCACAATCATTGGAAGAGGATCCTAAGACGATCGAACACCCTGAAATGGCTCCAAAGCAGATAAAAGATGGGGGCAGCCGACAATAGACAGTCTGCGAGAGATAAATTTGGGTATGGAAGAAGAACCAAGGAACACATTTGTCAGCGCCGGTCTCTTTGAGCAAGAGTCTGAGGAATACGTTCGGCTCCTCAAAGAAAATAAAGATGTCTTCGCTTGGACGTATGCAGAAATGTCAGGCTTAGAACCTTCCGTAGCACTGCCACGATTAAATATCTCTAAAGATAAAAGGCCGGTTAAGCAATCGCAAAGATGATTTCATACAGACTTAGTTTTCCTGATAGAAGAAGAAGTCAATAAGTTGATAAAGGTCGGGTTTATCAGGGAGGTCAAGTATCCCAAGTGGATATCAAATATTGTCCCTGTGAAGAAGAAAAACGGACAAATCAGGGTGTGTATTGACTTCAGAGATCTGAACGAAGCCTGTCCAAAAGATGATTTCCCTCTCCCGATCACTGAATTACTGATTGACAGTATGACCCAGTATGCTATTATGTCCTTCATGGACGGCTATGCAGGGTATAATCAAATTCGGATGGCGCCTGAAGATGAAGAAGCAACAGCATTCAGGATGCCACTGGGAATTTATTGTTATAAAGTTATGCCATTCGTCTCAAAAACGCCAGGGCGACATATCAAAAGGCAATGCAGAATATTTTCCAAGACATGATGCACAAGCATGTTGAGTGTTATGTTGATGACTTGGTAGTCAGTTCAGAAAATCATCAGGAGCATCGCGAACACCTGGCAGCGGTTTTTTGTCGACTAAGAAAGAAACAGCTAAAGATGAATCCATCTAAATGTGCATTCGGGGGTTGTCTTCAGGTAAATTTCTTGATTTTGTGGTCCAACACAGGGGTATTGAGATCGATCCAGGAAAGTTAAAGCCATTCAAAATATGCTGCCACCAAAGACATTAAAAGAATTGAAAAGTTTACAAGGAAAGCTGGCATATATTTGCCGTTTCATTTCAAATCTAACAGGGAGATGTCAGCCTTTTTCCCATCTGATGAAGAAAGATACGGAGTTTGTATGGGACCAAGCCTGTCAGAATGCATTTAACCCAATAAAAGAATTGCTGAAACAACCCGCCGGTACTGACAGCTCCGATAAAAGGAAAACTGCTTATTCTGTATATATCTGCCATTGAGAATTCTTTAGGAGCTTTGTTGGCTCAGGTAAACAAAGTTGGGAAAGAAACTTCTCTTTACTATTTAAGCCGAACTTTGATGGGCGCGGAATGCAACTACTCTCCGATTGAGAAAGAGTGTCTGACACTGATATTTGCGGTTCAGAATTTGAGACATTACTGTCTCTCCCATGATATAACTCTGATCTCAAGAGCAAATCCGATAAAGTTTTTGATGACAAGGATGATGTTATCTGGGAGAGTGGCCAAATGGTTGTTGTTGCTTTCAGAGTATACTATACGTACGAGTCGGTGAAGGCGGTAAAAGGACAAGCAGTAGCGAACTTCCTTGCAACGCACCCTGTAGCAGAATGTGAAACCATCAGTGATGACTTTCTAGATGAACAAGTTATGTTGATTGAGTTGCAAAGCCCGTGGCAGATGTATTTTGACGGCGCTGCTCGAACATCAGGATCGGGGGTAGGAGTGATGTTCATTACTCCTCAAGGTGATCTGTTACCTTACTCCTTCACGTTGGGAACAACATGCACAAATAATGAGGCTGAGTATAGGGCCCTCATCATTGGAATGCAAATGGCTCAAGAAATGGAGATAAAAACGCTGCATATCTTCAGAGATTCTAAATTAATTATAAATCAATTGACGGCTAAATTTGAGGTAAGGAAGCAAAAACTTTTGCCATACTGCCGGAAAGCGCAACAGTTGCTAGAACAATTCTGTCATGTTGAAATCAAGCATGTACCGCGGTTTGAAAATGCAAGAGCAGATGCTTTGGCCAGCTTAGCAGCAACTCTCTCCTGCCCAAATCGAAGCCCTTTCCAAGTAACTATAGAAGAAAGAAGATTTTTGCCGTCTTCAGAGATCATCAATGAAACTGCGGAGACACTTCCTGTATCAGGTTTGGAAGTAACAACTGATGATTGGCGTCAACCTTTCATCGATTATCTCCAATATAACATCCTTCCTGAAGATCCAATGCAGAGACAACATAGATTAAGCAACGGTCAAATAGATTCATCATGTGCAGTGAAGTATTGTATAGAAAATCTTACAATGGAATGTTGCTACGTTGCTTAAACAGACAAGAAGCAAGTCAGACATTGCAAGAAGCACACTCTGGAGAATGTGGGGCACATCAAGCTCGCCAAAATTTATTCCATAGAATACATCGAATGGGATATTATTGGCCTACCATGTTCCAAGATGCGATAGATTATGCGAAGCGGTGTCATGAATGCCAAATTCATGGAGATGTTATACACGTTCCTCTAGAAGATTTAGACCAGTTGGTCGCTTCTTAGCCCTTTTCAGCCGGAGACTTGACATCATCGGTCCTATAAATCTGCCTTCGTCCAAAGGAAAACAGTATATCTTGGCAGCAACAGATTATTTTCCAAGTGGACGGAAGTAGTGGCATTACGCAATATTAAAGAGAGGGATATGGTTAATTTCATCCGACACACGATAATATACCGCCATGGTATTTTGAAGAAGATTGTTACAGATAATGGCACTCCCTTTAAAAACAGAGGCATGGAAAAGCTGTGTCAGAAATTCAGCATTCATCATTTGTTTTCAACACCTTACTATCCACCGGCTAATGGATTGACAGAGGCGTTTAATAAAACAATAATCAAGATATTGAAAAGAACAGTAATGGAAAGCAAGCGTGATTGGGATGAAAGGCTACAAGAAGCCTTGTGGGCATACAGAACTACTCACCGGATAGCAACAAAAGCAACACCGTATTCACTAGTCTATGGTGTAGAAGCAGTCATCCCGATTGAAATACAAGTAGTGTCACTCAGACTGGCAGTACATCAATTTATAACAGATGATGAAAATGCAAAAATAAGGCTGAAAGAACTGGATTTGGTCGATGAGAAACGCCAGACAACCCAACAACGGTTACAATCGTATCAAGCATGGATATCGGCCGCCTTTGATAAACGAGTTAAATATCGCTCTTTCAAAAAAGGGGATATGGTGCTGATGTTGAAAAGACTGATAGTGGTCACCCGACGAACAGGGGGCAAATTTGAACCTAAATGGGATGGGCCGTACATAATCAAAGAAGTGTACTCCAATAGAGCATATAAAGTCGTAGACCAAGACGGATAAGGTATCAGTATACCGGTCAATGCTCGCTTCATCAAACGATATCGTCCCTGAAGGAATGGTTGATTTTAATCCAGAATATTATCAGCATAATGATTTTGTATCAAAAGGGTGCAAGAATAAACAAGACCATGTCTATGTATCATCAGATGAATGAATAAAGAAGAAACGCATATCAAGACTATATATCAACAAGTATTGTGAAAAGAAACTGACCATTGTCATCATCAAGCAAGCCCTGACCATTGTCATCATCAAGTGAGCCCTGTAAAATTCTATTGAAATTGGTATCGTCACCAAGCTGATATATTATGAACAACACAGACGGATCCTCTTGAAGATATTATCAGAAGTGGTGACGTATCAATCTCAGTTAGAGATAGATCATTCTCGTAGCAACGATGATCGCACCTACTATTGTCTTTTTAAGGCATTTAAAGGCATCTAGCCAAGCCCTAAAAGGGCTAGCTACGCATAAAACCTAACATTTTCGCCATTCGCGCAGCGACGAGAAGCCAGTGGCCCTAAAAAGCCCATGAAGGCCATCGTACGCATACCTATGCGGGCAACTGACGAAGCCAGTGACTAAAAGCCTAAAAGGCCAAAATCCTCAACCGCCAGTCACGCATGAGACCAATGCCGTCTGTATAGCTTTCCGGCAGCGTCATGGGGAACGGAGGAAAAATGCCCTCTCGTGAATGGGTTCGACCTTGCAGACGAAGGAAAAGCGGGCAACAGTATGAGCTCTTTGGGCCATGTCCATAGATAGGCCAACCATGCGTAAGACCCCCCAGATCTTTGGTTTAATTTTAGTACTAAATCATGAGGAAGGGCTTAAACCTACTTATTGACGGACTGACAGACCTAGATTTGGTACCCCAAAGGTTGCCTTACAAGCCCTATGAACTCTAGAGAGTTACCGCGGCCAACCCTATGCGTAATTCCAATCGAGTTAACGACCCCAGTAGCTTCACTGGGCCCCTCTGATGGATCACGGTTTATGAACTCCCTAGGCTGTGAGAAGTCCAGTAAACTCCTAAGAGTTATAGAGACCATCACGTGAGACTCGACTCCACTACTCAATTGTCTTAAAAACTGCATGGGCTCCACTACTCAAAAACTTAAACTGTGTGTAATTGATTAAACCAAAACCTAGTACCACTAATCAAGATAAGGATCATCTAGGAAATCCCTTACAAATAAGACATAAAAGGATATATAATAATAATAATAATAATAATAATAATAATAATAATAATAATAATAATAATAAAATATAAAAAAAAGAAGCATAATGCATCGTAATGCATTTAAAACAACACAAAAACAAGACAAAAGCATCATTAGCAAAATATCATAAGATACTCGTATAACTTGCAATTCTGAAAGCATTTATGGTAGCAAAAAAAGAATACATCAAAGTTATACATCTCATAGCTCTCCTGTAATGCCTAATGCTGCTAAGTATTGTTGCAAATTATCTTGGAGATTAACTTGAGTAGCGGCATGTTCCAATCTGGCATTTGAAATAATTCTAGCAAGATCCAAGACACCAACTAGCTTTTCTTCCAGAGAAGCAATTAGTTCTTCTTTCTTCACCAATTCAGATCTTTCGGAGTTTATAGAATGAAAGCTGCATTGCATCTTTTCTTGGACTCTTTCAATGTTCAACTCTACCTCCGAACTTTGCTTCTCTAACTGTGAGATTTCTTGCTTTAGAAGCATAATGCGATCTTGGATAGCTGTCTTGTCATCGGTAAAAGTCTTCAGTTGCTCTCGCAAAGATAATTGTTCTTGATCATGGCGAGAGACAATGGGAGCAATCTGAGAAACTCTCTCCTTAGAATACGCAAGTTGCTTTTTGTATTCCAAAATTTTAGGAGGAATGATTGTAGTTTCAGCTGATGACAGAGCAACTATCGAATTACAAAATCTTAGAAGTGCATCGCGTATAGAGGAAACGTCGACTTTGACCATCCTTGCAGCACTATCCAGGACATCTAAAGCAACAACCAAACCTGACCATTGATCGGGGTCTTTGAACATCTCAATGATAGCCAGTATGGAGTTCCTAATCAGTTCCAATTTGTACATAGAAACCTTCCCAAAGGATAACACATTTGATGAAGTTCCAATGGAGCTGGAACTTGCTGCACCACTTTGAGGTACATTCCCTATTAAGAAATAAGAAATATGAAGTTATAGTAAAATTATATATGCAGGTGATATGGAAAGTGTAAATGGGGAGAAGGGTATACCTTTCGTTAGTACTGGAACAGAGAGCAGTTGTGTTTCCCTGACAAGGGAAAGATTAGGCTCCACCATCTCAGCGAAGGAGTGGGCCCTATCTTCAGTACTCGAAGCGATAGTAGTGGGAGTGGCTAAAGCAGTTGGCTCCATCGAAAAAACCATTTCGCATACAGTACTCGAAGCAACAGTGGTGGGAGTAGGCAAATCAGTTGGCTCCACTGGAAAAGCAATCCCGCGTGCTACTACTCGCGGAGGTATTGAGAATCTCGATGAGGCTATTGGTGTAATGAGAGGCAAATCCAGAGGAGAAGCACTATCTGCTTCCGTATTTGAAGCATGATCGCCTGAAATAGAATGTGTAAGATAAGAAAGAAGAAAAGAACAAAAGATAAACAATGATGGCAAGATTTTCTTACGTGGTGATTCCGTATTCATAGTACTGATAGGTCAGCTTCCTCTCCTCCTTCATAATCATCATCTTGATCTTCTCTCGTCGTTTTGTTTTCATCGAAAATAGTACGTCCAGATGAAGAAGTTGAGCTTCCACTACTCGAATCTCCTTCGCTGGACTCTTCAACAACAACTTGTTTCCCTTTAGAGGGAGGAGACTGGCGACTCTCCGGTTGAGTATCTGTGGTGACTAAAACCAGAGAAGCAGTAGTAGTGGTCCTTTCTTGAGGAGAAGCTTGGGCGCGTGCTCGAGACCTTGTCATCGGAGAAGAAGTTGGCTACTGTTGAGGGTGAACAGTCCTAGAGACAGGAGAAGAAGTCGGTTGCTGTTGAGGGTGAACAGTCCTAGAGATGGGAGAAGAGGTTGGTTGTTGCTGAAGATGAGTGGAAGAGGAAGGTTGAACTTGAGGATTGACTATATTCTCTGGCTGAGGGGAAGTGTCTTGTGTAATCTCTTCTCTTCGGGGACGACAGAGAAGAATTTGTTCAAATTCATGAGTATCGCCATATGCTATCCATCCTTGAGAGTGTTATCGGGCTTTACTTCACGAATAGGTTCATCCACAGATATCGCGACACAGTGATGACCAGCGGAGGGGGCATGACTGGTCTCTGCGATGAAACCAACTCCCGCTTCAATAGTGCGACCCTTAAGCCCAGGGGGTGGGAGCCATATAGGCCTAATCATTGGTAGACCCTTTCTAACAAAGTATGATTGGTGCACCCACCATCTCATATGGTTATATGACGCCCTCGGGGTACGATCGCAGCCTGGAATAATAAAGGAAGAATTAGCCCAACCCAATAATTGCTTCCAAATCATTGTCCAATTAAATGGGCCAGCGCCGTAGCTCCACATTCTTCGAGTAACCAGCCCACAATCTTCTAGCATTGTCTGATCAAAGTCGAATTGACAGGCAAAACGGCTAGGATAATATGGTTCTCACTAGAACTCGGTCCCTTCGCTTAGCGGAAGACTGCATGATCTAATCGATAGAATAAAATCCCCTTTCCACTGAAGAGAGCAATTCCATATCTATAACATAACGAGGCAGACTGAATTGGAAGTAGTTTATCTTGACATCAGTAGAAATTGTATCTTTTGCCCAGTCATAAGATCTCTTTGCCATGGATCTCTTTTGAAAAAAATAGAGAGGGACTTGGGAAGGGTGGACGTAAGCCTTTTCCAGTACTTCCAAAGTCTAGGGGAAGTAGACACCAAGCTAACCAAGAAAGTAATGCCACGGCATGTAGGTTGAAGTGGAACTGACCGAAGGGCTTTTTACGTGGAATGCAATTTCTCCAAAGCCTCTATAGATCGAGCAAAGAACGGGAGGGGCAAGAGAAAACTTGACTCCCTCGGCCATGACACCTGCAACTATGAACAATAAAGGATGAATTGCATCCGCTGATTTGGAACTTGGGAAAACTACCACGCTTAGCCAATATGTAATGAATGCTATGAGCTCTCCGTAGATAGAATACTCAGCACGACCTTTTATGCCCTTTTGAAGGCGTTCAAGCTCCCGTGAGTGATTGCCGTTAAACCTGAAGGGATGAGCAAATGAAGTCAAGGTTATGTATATATCAAGTCGCAATAAAAGGAGATTGAAGAAGAATTACTTAAGAGCTCTACTGAAGTGGGCTAGCCATTGCATAGGATGAACTTTGTGGATGTTCGAGAATTTAGACATTTCCTTAAAAAGTTCGGTGGTCGACTCCAAAATAGAGGGGATGCGATCAGGGGAAGAGACGAAGGCAAGTTCCTCATTGGTGGGGACAAATTCATCAAAGAATTTTCCGGTTATCAGCAAACCATTAATCTTGTGAATATCCCAAAGCGTGACGCTCATTTCACCTTCAGAAAAATGGAAAGAATTGGTGGAAGGACACCAATAGTTGAGGAACACCTTCAAAACAGAAGATTCCTTGTAGAAAGGATACAACGTTGCTTCGATTGCATGGAAAATATCAATATTTGATAAAGTCCCAGCGTGTTTCGCCAAAACTGTGGTAGCCCATTCAGAATAGTAATTACGAGGAGTCTGGAGACCTCTTTTTCTGAATTCTTCCGGGCTCCAGATGAGGCGGCGGTGGCTAAAACGTTGCTTGAGTGTCTCATAAAAGTAAGATGGATATAAACTGTGGAGGTCGTAGGAAGGGACAAGGAAAATCATGGAATGGATATTGCCAATTTGTTGTTTTGGTTTCGGCAGCTGCCGGATGTCTTCTAATAGTCTTGGTTCCTTGAACGACCAAGACTCTGTGTAGGCCAATCTTTCTACAATCAGGTGATCCTTGGGTTCGCAGATTAGCATGGAGTGATGGCGGTGAATATTGATCGAAATTGCTACGAAACCTTGTTTGTAGGGATTGTCAAATTTTATAACACCTTGAATGGCACGGACTGACTCCCAGGAGTTGTGGAGTTTCTTCCTGTTGTGTTCCTTAATTTTCTCTTGAAACTCTTGGGCTTTGTTGCGACGGTTCTTCTTCGGTCTAGAGGGTGGAGGAGCATCTTCTCTGGCTGGCGGCTTCTGGCTGATCATCTGATGATGTGCCGTTGTTTTCAGCCATGTGTCCCAGTCGAATTCGTGACCGTGCCTTGGAGGCTTTTCCAGATCACCCATGACGATGGCTCTATGGATGGGAGATGGCAGTGTCTCAATGCGTTGAGTGAAGTCGAAAGTGGGAAGTACTGGTTCCTTTATGTAAGCGAGGCGTTTAACAGTCTTTTTGAATCGCTTACACAGGGGCTAAGTTGGAGATGATGGGGATTCTGTTACTTGAGGTGTTGTAGTTCCAAAAGGTTCAGAATTTGGTAATTCTCGATGGGAAGATTGGTCAGCGGGAGAGTTGATAGAAATGAAAGTCATTTTTGTTTGAGCCATGTTGGAAGGTTGAAATTTGGCTAAGTTTGGAAATTTTCATCAGATGCGGTTACGCGGGTTGCGCAATTGGTTGTGTGTTACACGAGCAGCGTAACACTTCGAAGCCTTGCGCAACGAAGAAATCGTTGCGTGGGCTGCGCAATAAGTATCAGTTGTGCGGGAGAAAAGAAAAATCAGAGAAATGAATTTTGGCTGTGGAAGGAGAGAGTGAAGAAATGAAGTCTTAAGGGTATTTATAGAAGTATGGGTCGAGTACTGAACGCGGGTGTTTGTTGCGCGGGTCGCGCAACGACATGAAGGAACGAAGAATTTGTTTTAGAAGATTGATCCTCATTCTTTAATTCAGGGGAACAAAGAACGGATCAAAGGGGCATTTGTTGGAGCATGAAAAAATTATCATCATCAAAGGATGAAGATCAGAAATCAAACATTAAGTGAAGAAAGGAGAAAGGACTAAGTACTTCGTTTGGCAGTTGCGCGGGGTCGCGTAATAATAAGAGGTTGCGCGTGAGGTAGTTGCGCGAGTGGCACAAACAGTTTAAAAAGAAAGTAACGGATTCTATCTTTGCGCCAATCACGCAACTTAGTGCAACATTGCGTGGACCACATAAACCAGATTTTCTGTTGCGCAGGTAGCACAATTAGGAGCAGAGAATGATCAAGATGGACTGTTAGATTTGATGCAAAGTGGGCCCCATAGTGCAAAGATCGAGGGTTGGCATATGTGCGGGCCTATAATACCCCACTCCCCCTCTCATTTGAGAGAGAGAGAGAGATTTTGAAAGAAGGGCAGAACTCCAAAAAGAGGACTGAAGGTGAGGAGTAAAAGAAGGGGTCAGTTGTATGAGCCGCGCAACCCACTCATCAGTTGCACTGACCACCAACCGGCAAACCGGTTGCGTGAGTCGTGCAACTAGGTCACTATGTTGCCAGTTCTAAATAGGGGCCGAAATGCTGCCGGAATTGTTGAGAGCATTCAAGTTTGATCTTCATCACTTCAGGCTCTCTCCTTTACACAATGGGCAAGCTCGAAGAAGGGATCGATCAATCAATTCAATATTCCTCCTAAGTCTCAGGAGATGACTGAAGCAACTGTCGAAATGCTGCCGAATTCAAGATTCGACATATAAGCTTTAATAATTACAATTCGTATATTCTAAACGATCTATCTTAGAATCAAGGGATGTTTAAGGATGTAAATGAACTCAATATTAATAAAATATGATGATTGTCTTTCATACTCTCTCTGTTACACTTAAATAAGCTGATCTCTCAATTCAAATGCATTTGTTTCCTGTTCGAAACATCTGTCAGGCTACGTCCATGGACCGACATCACGGTAAAACAAAGCTTACAATCTATATGATCTATCTACACTGTCCATTAGGTTAGGTTCACTTTCTTTCCCTAGCTTGAAAAAATCATGCGGATAAGAATAATCTAAACTGTCCAATTGGCAGCAAGCAGAACTAGATGAACAAAAACCTTATAGAAAATAGGCCCGGTCCTTGATGTTTTACGACCAATTGATTACAATGATTTTTGCATGGTAGTGCGAAAGAAGAGGGGTCTTTAGCTTATGGAACAAGTTCAAATGCAAGTAGGTGCATGGAATGTATGTGGATTGGTGTTGAGTGTCCAATATTGCATATTTTCCCTCATTTATATCTTCGTTTTATGAACATAATATTGCTTAATGTTATATTTTATACATGTTTGTGTTACAAGGTGAATCTGGAAGCTTGGATTGAAAAGAATGCTAAAAGCATGAATTTAATGCCCAAGAATCACCAAGGCAAATGATGGATCTTAGGAGATCAAGAATGGAGAATTCTCATGCTGAAGATCCTAGGAAACCAAGTACAAAGGATGGAGAAAAGATTGGTAAAAGCACAAGTTAACAGAAAAATAGGACAGTTCGGTACTACCTAAGCCAACTTCGATACCATCGAAAGTGCATAAAGCAATTTAGCAAGAAAACAACTTAATTCGGTACTACCTAATCTAAATTCGGTACCACCTACAACCATTTCGGTACTACTTACTGCCATTTTGGTCTACTTAAGTACTCTGCACATACAATTTCATATACGATTTTAGTTCTACCGAACCAACTTCGGTGTTATCGAAATCGCGCAGAGATGTAACACAGGGCAGACGCGGATTGCATAATTTGAGGCGGTTTGCAGACATTCCAAGTCGTTGCATAAGAGGGGGATTCACAACTATAAATAGGAGTCCCTACGACGTTCTTAGGCATCTTTTAAAGTTTAAGGAGTGGAGCAAAAGGGTGGAGCCACCGTCCAAGAGCTTTCTTCTTCTTCCTTAGTTGGTTTTTAAACTTTGTTTGAGAGACTTTAGTTCAATCATGTCTATGGTTGGCTAAACCTCTTAGCTAGGGCTAAGAGGTGAAGCTTATAGTGTGATTGGGATGTTTACTTTGCTTTGATTCAAGTTTTATTGAACCTCATGGATTTTAGTTTTTTATTAAGGAATGTTTTTAGTTTTTAATGGTTTGTTATGACAAATTACAATAGATCTGCAATTACTTTGAATATCTTCTTTTCCCGATTTGACATTGTGAAATTAGTAAGTCCCGTTGTTCACCATCATCCCTTGGGCATGGTAGGGTGATGGAATCCTTCCTAATCTTCACAATTCTCCTATGATTGGTTGTGGGGTTGGTATATCCTGTTGCTTGTCATCGTCCCATGGGCATGGTTGGATGATGGAATCACTTCCAATCCTCATAACTCTCATCCATTGAGACTAGCTTCATGAGAAGTTCAGAGATTCAATTATCTCTCTTTTCCAATTGGATAGGATAGGACTCCAATTCCAGTTGGATTTCCTAAATTAAGCAAGGTAGCATCCTGAGAAGCTATAAGTGGATCCTTGGCACCCTAATTCCATTTAATTGATGATTCAAACCTTATTCATAATTACTTCT
This sequence comes from Magnolia officinalis, assembly GCA_021015155.1. NCBI lineage: Eukaryota > Viridiplantae > Streptophyta > Magnoliopsida > Magnoliales > Magnoliaceae > Magnolia > Magnolia officinalis. Next base: position 66,019,868 of record JAJHSJ010000002.1, read on the forward strand.
TTAAATTCAGATTTCTGCTTTAGTTATTCATCTAGTTCTAGTTCTAGTTAAATTCAGAAGATGTGTAAGTTCAGTCCTATGGATTTGACCTTGGTCTCACCGAGATTATTACTACATCATGACCCTACACTTGGGGTTGTGAACAAGTTTTTGGCGCATTTGCTGGGGACTAACGACTGTGCTTTTCTGAAATTAATTGGTTTTAGAATTAGGTTAAGATTAAGATTGATTTTTAGTTTTTAGATTAGGATTTTTTTGCTTCGTGTTTAGAAACTAACTGAATTTTCTGTTTTGTAGGGTTTTAACGTAGAGATCTCCAACCCGGTAACCTCTTTCAAATTCTCTCTTTTCTTTTCTAGATTTCTTAATTGCTTTAGTTTTATTTCTCTCTTAGGTTTAGGTTAGCTTAGTTACTTGAGGGCTGAGTGTCACGCCCCAAACTCAGAAAATGGGCTCACAGAATTCTCGATCGCTGAATCCAGTGTTGATAGCCTTCGTAATACCCTATTCTCGGCTCCCAGCGCCCGTACACCAGGTTCCGATCCTGGGATCCTATAAGGAGGATTTTCCAAGTACATTTATCCCATAAGAAGCATAACCACAAGTATACCCAAATCACAAAGGAAACATCATCATCACATATCCACTAATATAAACATTTAAATACACTGCTAAAAGGGAAATATACATATATCAAAAATCAAAGCTCCAGAAGACCGCTGCACGCTCCAAGCTCAACGTTGCTGCGACCTAAAATCACCTGCATGCATTTATCGTGCATAAGCTTATAGAAAGCTTAGAGGGTGGTGTAAATGTGTGCGCAAGTTAAGTGCTAAGTATATAATATCAGAGCAATGTGAAAACATGCTGGTAAGTCCATAAATACCATTAGCCTTATCCAGGCTATGTGATGCAAAAAAGATAATAAACCAATATCATATACTAGGAAGCAATGTTGATCAACTATGCAATGCGGAGATATAGTAAACCAAATATCATATGCTGAGGATACATTCAATATGCAAATTCTGACAAGTCCATGAATGCCGTCAACCTCATCTAGGCAATATAAATGCATAAACATAGCAACCCAGAATACCATATGTCACGGATGTAATGCAATATGCGGTCGAATGAAATGACCAAGCTGCAGTGTGAAGGCGGGATGATAGTACGTAGTATTGCAGGCTATGGGGTCCATCATAAGGCACTTCTATCCAAACTAGTCCCATACCTAAATTTGGATAGATAGACTCAATGAGGTAAACTCCTGATCTCAGGTTAGTCACGCGTCCCAACCTAAATCCTAGCCATTCCAAAGGTACACATACCAATTAGTTGCGCACCACCAGCCCGAGTGGATAGTGAATGAATGAATGAATGAGTGAAATGCTGAGTACGCAACTCCTCCTCAGTAAGTCCACATATCAGTATTGTACATCTCTAGGATCATTACCGGGGTCTAGTACACTCGACGTAACCTGCCGCCCCATCAAGGGCACAACTGGGTAAGTGGAAGAGACCTCACTATCCGCCTGCCAGCACTATACCAATGCCTACCCGGCTTATCGATAACGGACCCATTTATGAGCTGGTTAGACTCAACCTATCATCGCCTACTCCCTCGGGCGGGTAAGGTCACACCCCCTCCCAACCGACCACGACACAGTGGGAGACGAGATCTACTGGTATTCAGCACTTGGGCGCTCATGTATCCACTTGGTCTAGACGTTGGGGCGTCCTCTGGTACCTAGAGGGTTTAGGGACTTTCACCGAGGGATATCTATGACACTCCATGTAGAAAAAGATTTCCTGTGTCCTATCTGGCCATCCACGATATGCCTGTGGAGGCTAAGACCCTGATGTCGCTAGGGTGTACGGTGGTCATATCATAAATGCGAGATGCATGAGTCATACCATCTAGTCATGCATCAAACCTGCGCGTACCATACGCTCATGTGGGGCAACTCCGTCTTTCAGGGAGTCCCATAAACAATCAGCCCAATGGCACATGCTATGCTCAATCACTCCTCATAACAGGCATACAAATGATGTGTATGGGCATGTATCATGATGCTATGCTGTCACATACTAATAACTGGTATCGATAATCGGCACCGATAATCGGCCTCAATGATCGGCCTCTACAATTAGCCTTGATAATCGGCCTAATAAAGGGCCTAAGGGAAGGTCACAATGTGGACATTTAACCATCATTGCCCATCAATGTGGACATTTAACCAACATTACTCCCAAGTAGTGGTTTTCATAGGGCCAAACATATAGTGGGCCCATGGGCTCACATAAGGGCCTCATACACAACATAATGGGCCACATACAATCTCAACGGGCCTCATATAATCATAATGGGCCTTACCATATAAGCCTTACATATCACAATGGGCCGCATCACATGGGCTTCATATACAACACATCGAGCCTCATCATATGGGCCTTACCCTATGTGCTTCACATATCACAATGAGCCGCATCACATGGGCTTCATATACAACACATCGGGCCTCATCATATGGGCCTCATATACATTAAGTGGGCTGCATCAACATGCCGCACCAATGGGCCTCATAAACGTCAAGTGGACTACATTAACAGACTGCACTAATGGGCCTCATATACATCAAGTGGGTCGCATCAACGAGCCCCACCAATGGGCCTCATAAATATTAAGTGGGCCACATCAACGAGCCATACTAATGGGCCTCATATACATCAAGTAGGCCGCATCAACGGGCCACACCAATGGTCCTCATAAACATCAAGTGGGTCGCATTAACGGGCTGCACCAATGGGCCTCATAAACATCAAGTGGACCACATCAATGGGCCACACCAATGGACGACATAGATATACAATACATACATCATGACGGGCCGCACAAATGGACGACATAGATATACAATACATACATCACGGCGAAGATAAAATAAATACAGCATGGTGCATCCCATGGATGGATAGTAAGGATAAGACATACATCATGGTGGTCCCCACCACCGTCAAAGGCATGGATGGTGTGAATATACATATGCCATCAAGGTGGGCACTACTCAGCACCGTCTAAATGGACGGTGGGGACACAAGACACATCAATGTGGGCCCCGCCCGTCCAGGGCGGACGAACGACTTGAATAAAACACATATATAATGGTGGGGTCCCACAGCACGTCCATGTACGGACGGTGTGGATATTTTTCACATACATCATGCGGGATCCACAAAATTTTGCTGACGGGAAATACAACAGTTGTATTGCTGCTGATGGACTGCTGGCCCACCATCCATGGGATGGACGGCTGGGATATAACACATATCCCATGATTAGACCCACCTAAGTAGGCTATTGGTCAAATAAATGGATGATTGAGATGTAAAACAGATGAACGACATGGATGTAAAACAAGTGGACGGTATGGATGAAAGGCACATACATCATGGTGAGCCTCATGCAACACCATCCCAGGATGGACGGTGCTAATATAGAATACATATATCAAGGTGGGGTCCACGTCCACCTGGACGGTGGAGACCCCACACGTGTAGGGTGGGTCCCACGGTCCCAGGAACGGACGGTTCAGATATAACAAATACATCATGGTCAGGCCTTATCTAGCAACTAAATAGCTAGTGTGAGGTAGACCAGCCAGTCCAATTCCAGGTAGGTGGGTCCCACGTGGGGCCCACCACACATATATATAACATATACTATTGCATATGTATGATATTATTATATTATATTTTGTATTTTTTTTTAAAAAAACAACGTCCAGCATCTATCGTCCAGCGAGCTGGACGACCTGGACACGAACTCATCAAGGTGGGGTCCACGTGTTAGATGTCGCACGTCATTAAGGTGGGCCCCACGTTATGGATCGAGCTGTTATTGGTATTTCCCCTTCATCCAGCGTCTAAGATGGACAACATGGATGGAACACAAGCCAGGGCCCCATCGTCCAAAGCATCTGGATGGTTGGATGGCATGGATGAAAAGCATACATCAAGTGGGCCCACATGGCTCATATGGCGTGGATCAAGTGGGCCACACCCATCACAAGAGAGAGAGAGAGAGAGAGAGAGAGAGAGAGAGAGAGAGAGAGAGAGAGAGAGAGCGTGAAGGAGAGGAGGGACCCCGTTACTATGGGCCCTTCATTTCTTACATTGCATACATCAAATGGGTCCCACCACATGTGGGCCCTCAAATGAAAATCAACGGTGGATCACCCACCGATTGCAAATCTTCTGGGCTCCTTGATCTCCCGAGCTCCTAAGCTTCCTCTTTGATGGAGGATGATGAGAATTGAAGGGTGGAGATGGGAGATAGAGTGGTATGGAGTGGGACACACTTGACTCTCTCATGGGAGGCTTAGACGTTGGCTCTCCCTTGGTGCTTGGGATGGAGTAAGAAATGAGAGAGAGGATGGGTTGTTGTAAGGGAGATGGGATGGAGGATAAGGTTTCTTTTGACTTTTGGTAAGAAGGGAATGGTTAGGTATGGGTGTTGTTGACTTGGTGAAGAGAGAGGTAGGGGTGAGTAATGGGTTGTACTTGACTTATGATTGATGTGATTGATTGTAGAGATTCTCTCGAGATTCGTAATGCGCGACGTTTCCTCGAGATATGCGCGGGCCCACAACTCCTGGCCTGGGTATCGCATCGATAGGATGCAAGGGTATAAGTCTCGGGTGAGCCAACTCAGATCGATAGGATGCAACTCAAGGTCGCGTGCAAATGCTGATTACAGATCGCAGGTCTGGGAATTCGACAGGGAGGACCGCGGGAGTCTACGGAATGGTACGGTCTAGGATACGGGTCTCACACTGAGAGTGTTCCATGCCTAGGTGGGTCCGTGATAACAAGTGAAGGATGATTAGTCGAAGGGTTGCCTATCCATCACCAGATTAGACACCACTCGAGATCCTCAGAGTTAAATGAAGTTATGACTGCAAATCAACTTGTAAATCCTCCAAATCCTCCCTAACCTCCAGTTGAGGAAGCCTAGGATGAGAATGAAGTGCATCATGCACCCCGCCTTGTACTTTACGAGATTATTTACAATCGGCGGGGGTAAGTATACCTTCATGCATGGTTTTTCTAAAGAATGCAGGACATATGAATATCAAGCCGGGAGCGATCCAACTCCTTCCAAAATTCAATGGACTTCAATATGAAAATCCATATCTACACTTGAAAGAGTTTGATGAGATAATAGCCACTTTATACTTTCCTAATGTGTCTGAGGACACGGTCAGGCTGAAACTCTTTCCCTTCTCCTTAAAAAAAAAAGGCCAAGATATGGTTGCACTCACTATGTCCACCATCGATTGATAGATGGAACAACATGACAAGAGAGTATACTAAGAAAATTTTCCCATATCATAAAACGAACACCCTCAGAAAGTTAATTATAAATTTTGCCTAAAAGGAAAATGAAACGTTCTTTCAATGTTGGGAGCGGTTCAAGGATCTTGTCAGTTCATGTCCACAATACGGTTTTGAAACGTGGCGCACCACAAATTTCTTCTACAATGGACTGACATCTTCCATGCGCCAATTGGTCAAGAATATGTGCAATGGGGAATGATGTGTGGTATTATTTAGACAGACTTCATGGGATCTCGGTCTTTTGCAACACTGCTCGTATGCACACGTGTCCCAACTCGCACCGTTGATAGACCATACGCTGCACCCTATTGCACATAGAAAACTCACCAAAGTGATTTGTTCCGAATGATCTTGAGACCTCTATCATGTGAACCGCGTCGTCGTTGCGGTCGCAATGGTGAAAACCGCGCATTAATTCGACGCTCCGTTAGTGAGATATGACCCATCAAATGTAAGGCCTAAATTATGTATCCAGTAACACAAGCAACCTTTATTAGGCTAGGTCCATTGGACTTGAGCCTATGTGGGTCTAAAGCCCACTTTTAGAACATGAAAATTACCAACAAATATGATAATTGCTACGTGACAAAATAAGAAGCTAACAAATATAAGAAAAGCACTATAAGACAAAATTGGATTCTCTCCCAAAACCCATCATTAGCTCTCTTCCCATGCCTTAGAAACTAATCATGACCCATGTCCACCTCATCCTTTACATGCATCTAATGCATGTCTTGATTTTTTCCACATCACTTCAAACAACTAATTGCAACACTCTACTTCATCATCCACCATGCATCACCTACAACCCATAACCCTTATCCATCCATCAGCCAATGCATGTCTAGATTTCTCCACCTTGGCCAATGCATGCTTAACACCATCTACCTCATCTGTTCACTACCCATGCCATACACTGCCTTCCACCTCACTTTTAGCACCAATAAATCCCATAAATTTGCTACATCATCTTGCTACCTCAACCCCCAATTCCCTATATAAGAGTAGGAGCTCTCTTGCACTTATTCTTTTCCTATGCTTAGAAAAATTTTGAGATTTTAAGAGAGAGTGAGAGAGAGTGGGGCCAAGGTGTGGCCCATCATCAATCCCAAAGGGAGTAGACTACACATCATCATCCAACCATCCATCCATTGAGGTGAGTCCACACCCCTCCTTCCATCATCCTCATCCTCCTCTTTCTTCCTCTTTTATTTTCTTGATATATGTAGGCCCCACTGGTGTGGAGTTCTTGTGTGCATGTATTTATTTCTATGGTGGTCACCAAAGTGGCCCATGTCAGTATGGTTCACCATGATGAGCATCATATCCACACCCTTCATATGTAATCATTTAAAAAAAAAATATATTTTTAAATTATTATTTTTTTATTTCTGGATAGCAAGTTCTAAAAATCATATAAAATCAATCGTGCTAAGATCGGAGTTGAACTTGAGAATAATATGAACCACAATATGATATAAATTTGGGCCAAATTTCTTATCCATCCAACAGTCCAATCATCTGTAACATTAAGTTTACTTGGTTGCTATCCAGTAGCACATGTAGGATTCCGATTTGCCTAAAATGGACCCATTTTTACTCTTTTAATGAATAAATTAAAAATATATATTCCGTTGAATTCGTAGAAAATCGAACTAGCTTTCCAACGGTACAGAATAAGCCACAATCGGAGTTCAGACGACCGAGATCTTGGGCTTATATGATAAATGTATTTTAGGAGCTTGTTATGACCATTCTTGTTTGGGCCATATCCGTGATTCCAACTGTTAAATGTATTTGATATTTTCTCTTAACTTACTTGAAATAATTAATAATCATATGTATGGTCTATATGGTCAGATTCTTTCATGATAAGGTTTAGAAAATTTTGGACCGATAGATACCTCTGTAAGGACAAATCTTGAATTTCTATGTGTGGTCCAGATAGGCTCTGTATGGTTGGAAACCTATATACAGCCTAAACGATGTATTACTAATCCATTCATTGGATCGAATTTTTCAACAGAGAATCTGATCATAGAGATTTGATAAATATATTTTATGTGTTACTAGATGTGTATATTGGATATATGTTGTACATAACATTCATCCCCTTATTAACCCACTTGGGTGTGGGATCACTTGTGATTTATGCATTTTATTAGTTCATCCAATCTGGAAACCCATGTATATTTTTGTGTGTCTCTTATCTATGGTTTACTAGCATGTGTGCTCCACTTGCCATTGGATTTATTTCATTCCCTTTACACTTTCTGTTTGTTGAAAATTTTTTAAGTACTTGACTATATTGCATGTAGGCTTCTTTGACACCTTGTAGTGGACCCCACACTTTGTAGTTAAGGGTTCCACTTTGGAAGTAGTTAAGGGTTCCACTTTGGAGGATGTTTAATCCTTATATAAGTGAGTTGGGATGTCCCACTTTTTTGTTAGGAATGATTCCCTAAGTGTTTGAAAATTGGGTCCTAAGTTGTGACAGACCCCATTTATGAAAACTATCTGATTATTTGTGTTTTGTACCAACTTTAGGCCTCTGTAGTTGCCACACATTGGAGGTTTGAGTAGGCCACCACTTGGAACCTCTAACCTACACTAATGGATAGATTAATAATATTTTAATTGGGCCAAATCAGACCTCACATGATTAGGGAATGGATCCCAAAATGGGGCCAGGTATGGTTGTGCAGAAAATTAAAGTACCTATGTTTGGCCTTATACCAAATATTACGTGTGCACAACTAGTTGGTTCCAACATATAGTTTTTAAAGTACATATATAGTAAAACCATGAGCACCTGATGGGACACTGAAAGGTGGTCCCTTGTGATCATGGGACATACTTAAGATTGGACCAAAACTAATTTTGCACTATATTCCCTTCATAGTTTCTCCAAGTACCCATGTTTAGGCCATCACCATAAATTGTACTTACCCAACCAATGAGGCCTGCCTTATAATTTGTAAAACCCATACATAGAGCTACCAGGTGATTATTTTCTTTCACCATATGTAGGCCCCACATGATCATGAATCTGACTCTAAAATGACCCAGAACCAACATTGCACCAAAAATCTATTTGATGTAAATTTATGTGGGGCCATGTCGGTGGGGTCCACCACCATCCCAAAGCATTTAATGCAGCATCTAAACTCTTAAAAATAACTCTTAGATATTGTTGGGCTTAAAAACCTTATGTGTGCCATCTAGTATGGACTGTCTTGTATGAGCCTTACCTTTCATGTAATGAGGTCCACCTGGATGTTTTGTAAATGGGTGTTGTATAACTTCTAAAATATTTGGACAGATCTTCCTGTCCAAATGTTCTATTAAGACATAGGTGGGCTTGGGCCCATCAAATGATGCAATCCTGAGGCCCAAGTAGGCCCAACACTAGGAGAAATCGTTGGGGAATGAGAAACCCACAAAGGTAACCTTTCTTGAGCCCGTTGGGCAAGCCCATTGTCTACTGGGCAACATGTCTTGTATACTACCTCTAGTCAAGTAGACCACGCTTAGAGAGACCTATTTTATAATGCATAAACTGGATAATTGGGCTTTTTCTTGGTTTGTTGTATATGTGGCTAGTAAGCCCAATATGATATATGACATGAAAGATGTTAGCATGTTATCCTTTGTGTTGAGATTATGCATTGTTTCTAGTTGGTAGAATGTGTGGAGCCCACTTAGTTGTAGAATTAGATCCACACCATTGAAAGCGTTGTGGTTGGACATTTATGCCCATGGGTTGGCTTATTGGTTCACCAAGTGGGACTCGCACTTGACCTATACGACCCCATGCCTTGCATGTAGTTCAAGTCCAGTACGGAAGTCACACTAAGTAGGACGCACCTAGTGATGGGTGAGATGATGATACATGTATGGTAACATGATAATGACGATTGTGAGTTGTTGGTTGAAATGATAGATATGATTTAATGGATGATGAATTATAGCATATGCATTGATGATGGATGAGTAATTATTTATAACACTTATGACATTGTTTATGTTAATCATGAAGTGAAAATGATCCTCATGGTAATGATGATATATATATATATATATATATATATATATATATATATATATATATGCATGATGACAAAACATGCTAGTTGACCACCATGCTTGATATCCAAAGTGATGTATATAAGGCCTATGAGTGAGGCCCAATATGATGTATATGAGGCCCTTGTGTGAGGCCCAAAGTGATGTATTTGAGGCCCATAAGCGAGGCCCAATGTGATGTATGTGAGGCCCCTGTGTGAGGCCTAAGGTGATGTATATGAGGCTCAATTGTGCTGTGTGATTCCACTATGATGTATGTAAAGATGTTTATGATGCCCATTCGTCTTCCTAGTTGGTATTAAAATGGGCCATGCCTTGGGAGCAATGATGGTTAAATGTCCACATTGTAAGGGCAATGGTGGTTAAATGTCCGCATTGTAACCCTCCCTAAGGCCCATTGTCAGGCTCATTCTCATCTTATCTTAGTGGGCTAACCCAAATCATCAGGCTCTCATAATTATTAGTTACATTCTTGATATGAGTAGGCCATCTAGGCCCATCCTTGATATGAGGAGAGTACATCATCACCATGATTCATGCCCATAAGCATCATCTGTATAATTTATATGAGATGTGGTTGACCATTGCAAATGTGTAACACCCTGAAATTCGAGGGTCGAGTAGCAACTTAATGCTCGAGTTCCAGAACATCACTTATGCAACATAGATGATGATGATTGAATGTTGTCTATGTCAGTGTAATAAACATGAGTGAGATTATACCAAAACAGTAATTCATACTCCAGATCAATTGTATAAAGGCAAGCGGAAGACTGAAACTGTATATATAAGGTATGTAAAGAAACAAAACCATCTCAATCTCCAGAGTATGAACATTAACTGAGTAACCATATACATGTATTGTTTCTGAAACAAAAGGTCAAAATACAACTAAAAAGATAAATCCTGAAATCCCCGCGATCCAGTCAGCCTAAGCAAAGCCGTCAGATTACTGCATGTACGAGAACTCGTCCTGGTCATCATCGTAGTCTAGCTCAGCCTCCTGAATCGATGTATCATCTACACCTGAGACAGAGTCTGGTTGGTTGTACAACACCGTCCCGTAACGTGGGAGTGAGTAGTTAACTCAGTGGAACAATAAAGCATAGGTTAACATGTTATTAATTCAGTCAAGCAGTAATGATAAAGCAGTACAATCAAACAATCCTAACTACTCTTATTTAATGCAAGTATGAAATGACATGATGAATGCCCTTGCCAAACCACCCTCATGCGACACAATCTTACGTTCGCGACATGCGTTCATCCCTCAGTGCTCCACATCTACCAGGCACATGCAGTGTGATGATGAGTATGATTACCGAGTAGTTATTAGTCCTTTCAAACAGGAGGATTGGGAAACTAAGGTACCTTCCTTGTATCATTCCCAAACATGATCCATTCTAGGGTCGTCAGTCCTAGTTAATCTCATACGATGGTGTATTTCTAGGTCGCTGCAAAGGCTGTCAGGGCTGTTACGCACAAAGGTTACACCACTCCCCCATCACCTTTTTAACAGTTCATCACTAAGATGATACAGGCCTAGTTCATACTCTATACACTGCGGTAAAACTCGTCGCCTCATCGCAAATTCAGAGTATGCTCGAGGTCACTACAAAGGGTTCGTCACCAATCAGTGTAGGCCGACAGCTCGAATATAGTGTCTCATACCACCGTAATCGATTCACGAGTCTGGTTGCTCACTGGTCACTACGGGGAGGCACGTGGCCCCAGCGTAGGCCGATAGCTCGACCACGGTGTCCCATACCACCATGCCCGATTCATGAGTTTTAGCGGATCGAGGTACCATGGTTAACGGGATTTCACTGGTAAGTTTGGTACCTTAGGTTCAAGCAGTAGCGTCCAAACATGGTAAATATACATTAGACATATCGGGTTACTTGACGAGCTCGGCTAGCTCGAGCGCACAATAAGTTGAACGATATGAAGTGCATAAGCACTTCGTGTGGCCAACCACTATCGCCAACCGAAGTAAGACTCGGGTTCGTCGAACACATCTCACGTGGCGAAATGAATCTCAACCACGATCTCAAGTATGGTACCGATTGTCTGGACTATAATCATAGTCCCAAACTCAATCAATCCTTATTTAGAGCATGTAGAGTAAAGTATATTAAACAAAGTAATTCAAGCATGTTAACAAGCATATCATAAAGCATGTTATAAAGCATGTTATAAAGTATGTTATAAAGCACCATATAAACAGGAATACAAACACATATATTTCATAAGTAAGCGGTTACATTGAACAGCCAACATGGAGGAAATCATATACGTATCTAAGGTAGTTGAGAATCCCATCTCAACACCTTCCTAAGACACCATCATCCAACACTTACTCTCACAAGCATTTTCACAAACACTTAGAATACACTATTTCAACAAACATAGTGTATGTTAGCAAAACATGTATTAGGGCGAGTCCTTTCACCAAGCAAGTAATTTACGCATATATAATATGTTCATACAACAAATAATCATGGCAAACACATCTTCAAAATTTATACGTATGCTATACTTTCTAGAATACACTATTTCAACATACATAGTGTATATTAGCAAAACATGTATTAGGGCGTGTCCTTTCGCCAAATCAGTGTTTTATCCATACATAATATATTCATACAACAAATAAACATGGAAAACACATTTCCAAAATTTATACGTATACGGTACTTTCTATAAATACCTAGAATATGTAAAATTCCATATTCTTCGTCTTTAATCGAAACAAAAAACAGACAACACTTTGTACATGTGCAATTGCATGCAGATCATGAATCTATCATTATCTGACATTGAAAGCATTGAAAACCGTAACCTATACATCTAAAGTCCTCACCTTTTACCATAGAATCATAACGAATACAATAAGTTTGCCAAGCTTCCGTATTCGGCAGTTTGGTAGCCTATAGAATGAAATAGGTTAGCTATTTCATAACCTACAACCTTTACAACTCCAAAACAGATTAGGGTTAGGGTTTCTTACCTAGAAACGAAGTCGGAATCACTGGGAAAGCGATGAGAATGGGATGGTGCAGCTTGTGTAGCGGCAGGGGATTGTAGTAGGGGAGTTTTTCCCACTTCTCTCACACTTTCTCTCTCTTTTCTCTCTTCTCACTTAGGGTTTTTCTCAAATTCGTATGGCTATGAGAGAGAGGGTTCTAAGGTCCTTATATAGCCTAAAAACACTCCAAATTAGACTTATGGACAAGGTATACTTAGGTTATAACCAAAGTGACTCTTTTCCAGCTCAATGGAGGACTTCTGGCGGGCCTCCTCAAGCCAAAGGTCGGACTTAAGCTCACCAACCTTAGATTTAGGTGGAGTTAAGTTTTCGTTTCAGTCAGATTCTCAAATCACGCGTGGCGGACCAGTTTCAGTTCAACGGTCAGCGGATTTCGATCAGAAATTCCAAGTACATGGGTATGTTTATAAAATTTTCTTGATCCGAGGGTGTATTTGGGTTAGATTCTGACGGTCTGGTTGTTTACAAAATGTCCGCAAGCGACACGTACCAGATTACTATTTGAGATATTTTATTTGTAAAGAAAAATATGTATTTTCACACTCCTCGTTCCGAACTCTAGCGAACAGCCGTGGGACATTGTCTGGATTCGATTTCCGAGATGGTTGTCAAGCCCAGCGAGGCAGTCCTAAGTCCTTAACTTCATATATTTCAGACTCCCGATGTGTAGTCCAGAGCTGATGCGGAGTTTCAATGTGCTCCCGAGAGTAGTCAGGTAATGAGTTTGATCCTAGATTTTAGGGTAACCTAGCGTCAATGATTCTACAAGTTTTGAGTCTTGTAGATCGTATTTAAAGCGATTCAAACAGATTTCATGGCTAATTTAGTTTAGCACTTAGTTAACTTTGTCAAATTTCTAAAGGATTTGATCCTAAGCGATTTCTGCGTGAGGTGGTACTCGGGTCTTTGCACGAAAATTTACGAGTCGTTACAATATGCCATTGGGCAGGTTGTTTATGAGATTCCCTGATAGGCGGAGTTATCTTACATGAATGCACGGTATGCGTAGGATTGATGCATGATTAGACTGAGTGACTCATGCATCTTGCGTTATGTGATTATGATTACTGTATGCCCTAGTGACATCAGGGCTGTAGCCTTTACAGATATATCGTGGATGGTAGGATTGAACATTAGAAATTCTTGTTAAGCACGGGGGCGTAAAGGATGTCCCAGGGTGAAAGTCCCCAAACCCTTATGGTATTATGGAGGATGCTCCAATGCCTAGACTAAGTGGATGTATGAGTGCATGAGGGCCGAATACCAGGAGGCCGCGTCTCCCATTGTGTCGTGGTCGGTTGGAAGGGGGTGTAGCCTTACCTGCCTGAGGGGAGGGGGCATTTACTAAGCTAAGTATGACCAGCTCGTAAATGAGTCCGTTATCGACGTGCCGGATAGAAATTGTGAGGTCTCTTTCACTTGCACGGTTGTGCGTCTAGTGTAGGGGGGCAATGTGGTGTTATAGTGTATTAGACCCCAGTGATTATCCAGAGAGAACTGTACTGATATATGATGCTCTAGAGATGAGCTGAATTATATGTGGTTGGTATGTTTGAGCTGCATCTTGCATATGACATTGGCTATGTAGGCCTTGCATCGCATCATATAACCTTGGTGTGGCCGATAGCATTCATGCCTTGCATCGCATAGCCTTGGTATGACAGATAGCATTCATGTCTTATATCACATAGCCTTGGTACTATAGATAACATTATGCCTTGCATCACATAGCCTTGGTATGACTGACAGCATTGTACTAGTCCCCGGTGATGATCCCAGAGATGTTCGGTACTGGTATTATGACACCCCGTCACTGTTGTACACGTGGGCGGGCACATGTGGGCAGACGCTGATGTGGGCGGGGCCTAAGGGCCTGGGCGATCTACCAGTGGTTGGCAGGCTACTGTGCTGGCAGGCTACTGTGCAGGGGTTGCGTACTCAACATTCGACTCATTCATTCATTCATCCACTATCCAGTTGGGCTAGTGGGGTGCAACTAAGTTATTATGTGTACCTTCGCAATGACCAGGATTTCAGTTGGGGCTCGCGACCAGCCTGAGATCAGGAGTTTATGTCACGCCCTGAACTCGGAGACCGGGCTCACTAAAATTCCCGATCGCCGAATCCGGTGCCGACAGCCTCCGTAGTACCCCATTCTCGGCTCCCGGTACCCATATACCAGGTTCCGATCCTGGGATGCTACAAGGAGGATTTTCAATAATCCATTTGATTTGTAATGAGCATAACCACAAGCATAACCCACGAACAATAACCACAAGAACACCATCACAAAATCCACTATGAACAAAAACTTTGAATACAGTGCGTATAAAGGGAAATACAATATAGTGCAAATAGCAAAAACTCCAAAAGCTCGGTGGCACGCTCCAACAACGGCGAAACTACAGCTGCGTCCTGGCGTCACCTGCACGCATCAATCGTGCATAAGCTTATAGAAAGCTTAGAGGGCGGTGTAAGTGTGTGCGAACGTGCTCAGAATGCAATGCCGGAGTAATGCGGAATCATGCTGATGAGTACGTAAATGCAAGCAGCCGTACCAAGGCTATGCAGTACAAGATGTGAATGCTATCGGTCATACCAAGGCCATGCGATGCAATATGTAAGTCAAGCATGCCAATCCTCATCCAAATCCTCATGTCAATACAGTTCTCAGTCTGGATAATCACCGGGGTTCAGTACACTCCAAATGACACTGTCTCTCTCCAAGCAGCACAGTCCAAGTGAGCGTAAGAAACCTCACTATCCGCCTGGCCAATAGTCAGCCAATACCTATCCGGCACGTCGATAGCGAACCCATTTTCGAGCTGGTCAAACTCAGCCTAGTAATGCCCCCTGCTCTAGGGCGAGTAAGGCCACACCCCTTTCCAACCGACCACGACACAGTGGGAGACGCGGCCTCATGGTATTTGGCCCTCGTGCGCTTGTATATCCACTCGGTCTCGACGTTGGAGTCATCCTCTGGTACCATCGGGTTCAGGGACTCTCACCCAGGGACATCTATGGCGCCCCAATTGCTTGGAACAAGATTTTCCGGTATCCAACCAGCCACCCACGATATATCTGTGGAGGCTATGGCCCTGATGTCGCTAGGGCATATCACAATCACACAGATGCAAATGCATGAGCCACACTACCAATCATGCAACCATCCTGCGTGAAGCACATGCTCATGTAGGGCAACTCCGCCTATCAGGGAGCCCGTAAACAGTCTGCCCGAAGGCATATGCTATGATCAGACACTCCTCATCTCAAGCATACATATGATGCGTATGATCATGAATCATGGGCTGTGCTAAACATGTTATAAAGCAATAAGCTGTCCTCTCAATGAAGATGGGCCTATATGACCTACATGAAATAGATACGGGCCTATCAGTGGCCTTAGGGAGAGTTATAATGTGGACATCGAACCAACATTATTCGTACAATGTGGACGTCAAACCAACATTGTCCCCAAGGCTCGGTTCACCTCAAATACCATTAAATAAATCCTGGTGGAATCACACATTGCAATGTGCCTTAGGTACATCCCATTGGGCCTCAAATATATCAAATGGGCCGTATCTCATGGGCCTTATATTCATCAAGTGGGGCATCCCAATGAGCCTCACCAATGGGCCTTAGGTACATTGCAATGAGTCATCACCCATGGGCCTTAGAATGCATTAAAATGAGCCCAATCTCGTAAGTTTTATGTGTATCAAATGGGCCTAATCACATAGGCCTTATACATAATAAACTGGGCCTCAACAATGGACCACAAATACCTCAGATGGGCCTCATAACGTGGGCTTATATATATATCAAGGCAAGCCCCAACAACGAGCCCATAAACACATCAAGATGGCCTACATATATGGGCCCATATATATACCAAAGTGGGCCTCAATGATGGGCCTATATACATGCCAAGATGGGCCTAAGTACATGGGCCCATACGCATAAAAGTGGGCCACATGTGAAGCCCACCAAAATGTTTATTTTACTATATCCAATCTGCTGATAAGGCCACATGAATAGGGGGCCCACCATAATATTTATTTTCCATCCACCTATTGATAAGGCCATATAAACCTCAGCCCACCAAAACTGGGCCCATTGTAATGTATATTTGCCACCAACCTGTTTATAAGGTCACGTGTCCGGGGCCCACGGTAAGAGCCCACTGTAACATTTACTTGCCATTCAACCTATTTATAAGGTCATGTGGACCAGGGTAGGGCCCACCGTGATATTTATTTGAAATCCAACCTATTACGAGGTCACGTGGACAGGAGCCCACTGTAATGTTTACTTGCCGTCCAAACCTATTCACGTGGTCACGTGGACCTGGGTGGGTGGGTCCCACTGAAATGTGGTTCACAAATCCAGTCCACCCAATGTGTGTGTCCCACCTGGCTGAGGGTTCAGACCGGGTTTCAGCCGCATCAGAAAATCAGGTAGGCCCCACCAAGTGTTTTTATATAGTTTAGGCATATCTTCACATGATTTAGATGGTATGGCCCACCTGAGATACGTATACGGCTGATTTTTGGAACAAGCCCCTTTTTAGAAGGGGGCCCCACAATGGACGGTGTTGATGATCGAAACACATCACAGTGGGGGCCCACAGCTGGAGCCGTGAGGCCCAGCGTCCGTCCGCCACCCATGTAGGCAGGCGCTGCCTGCGTCTGTTGCAGTAGCAGCGCTGCTGCTTTTATACTTTTTTTTTTGTTTTTTTTTTTTGGTTTTGGGGCCCACCGAGATGTGATTCACAATCCTACCCACCCATTATGTGTGTCCTAATTGTTTGGCCGTCCAGACCGAATTTCAGATGCATCCAAACTCCAGGTGGGTCCCACCAAGCACTTCTATATGTTCTGGCATGTCTTTACATGGTTTTAGAGGGTATGGCCCACCCGGTGATCGGATCATCTTGCAACTTCGGCCCAACGCCTAAAATGATCTGACGATCTGAATGAATGGTGTTGATCACATACATACATCAAGGTGGGGCTTGTATGGTAAGCCCACCCAAAAAGTTAATTTTTCCTTTTTTTTTTTTTTTGGCTTGGAAGTACACGCCCGTGTCAGTACACGACCCCATGTTACCCAACCATAGTCCAGCGTCCAGGGACGCTGGACGGCGTGGATAAACGCTGCATCATGGTGGGTCCCTAATTCACGTGGCCCGCCCATTTGGACCACCTGATACATGTGTTTTTCCTTCCATCTGGGCCCATTAATGGGTTGGATGGTGTAGCTTCAACCCATTCATCCAATGGGTCCCACATGAACTATATGATTCATGGTGGGCCTCATCATCCTTCATCATCATCATCATTCATAAAGAGAGAGAGAGAGAGAGAGAGAGAGAGAGAGAGAGAGAGAGAGAGAGAGAGACACGGTGATGAGGGGAGGGACCCCGCCACTAATGGGCCCTCCCAAATACAATGCATTCATCAAGTGGGTCCCACACAAGTGGCCCTACAAAATGAGATTAATGGTGAATCACCCACCTTGTTGGCCTCCTCCTTGCTCCCTTAGGCTTCTTAGCTCCTAGCCTCCTCTTTCAATGGTGGTTGATGATGATCCAACGGTTGAGATGGGAGATGTGAGAGTAGGGGAAAGTGGGCCACACTTGGAGAGGGAGAGAGTTGAAACGTATGGAGCTTTGTTGCTTGGAGGGATTTGAGAGAAAAATGAGGGAGAGAGAGAGAAGTAATGGGAGATATGGATGGAAGGGATGGGTGGAGTGGTGTTGTAATAAATGGGGATGGGGTTAAGTTGAAAAATGGGTAAAGGAGGGATGGTGATGGAAGAGAGAGAGTGGACTTTTGAAAAAA
Organism: Magnolia officinalis; assembly: GCA_021015155.1. Lineage (NCBI taxonomy): Eukaryota > Viridiplantae > Streptophyta > Magnoliopsida > Magnoliales > Magnoliaceae > Magnolia > Magnolia officinalis. The sequence continues at coordinate 66,038,249 of JAJHSJ010000002.1, forward strand.
GAAGGATGGGTTGTGTGTACTTGTTGTTGGGTGAGGTATGGTGGTGTACTTGACTTGATTGATGGGATCTCGTAGTTTCGAGATTCGATTCGAACCGAACGCTGACTGACATCTTCCCACCAAGGTATCGGTTCGATGCGTGAGTCGCGGCGTTGGAACCGCAGCGACGGCGCGATCGCTAGGATACAAGTTTGGATCGAGCCGACTTTGGAATGCAGGACTTGGCTTAGGATCGTGCGCAACGTCAGAAATGGGTCGAGGGTTGCCGGAATTCGACCGGTAGAATTGCGGAAGCCGACCGAATGGTACGGTTTAGGTTACGGGTCTTACAGTTTACCACGTTGAGTCTAACTATTCAAATTTAGGTATGGGATTGGTTTGGATAGAAGTCCATTGTGATGAACCCCACAACTTACGATACCATGTACTATCATCCCGACTACACACTCCAGCTTGTTAGTTCTTTTAATTGCATATTGCATTGCATTCTCAACATATGACATTTGGCTTACTATGACTACACACTCTAGCTCTGCCATTTCCCTTTCATTGTATGCCATATAATAGAAAATGAAATTTGATTATCTTGTCCATGATGATTGGCTATTTTAATGATTCATGGTCGCTTGTCGAGTGACATGTCTATTATTGATGTCATGTTCATGATAAACTGTGTAGTTATACGACATGCTTAATTGATAACCTGCTCACATATGATAACTTGCTAGGTTGATAACATGCCTATGGTTGTTTTGGATGTCTTTACGGGAGCTCCCTGATAAGATGTGTTTTACTCCCGTCACGTAGTAGACTCACGAGCTGTGGTTTGCTCATACGTATGACTTACACTTTTTCAGGATGCATATAAGATTTGTTGGACTTTATTATTGTTTCCTCGTTACTGTTGAGCTGGTGCACCATATTATGTGTGACATGTCGAATAGGTTCGTCTCTTCAATATGCGTTGATACCATGTACAAAATGTGTAATCGCCTAAACAAATTAACCGTTAAACAGAAGAAAAAAAAAATCACATTGAAAATCCTCCTTGTAGGATCCCAGGATTGGAATCTGACATATGGGTGTCGGGAGCTGAGAATGGAATACTACGGAGGCTGTAAGCACGGAGGCTGTAAGCGTCGGATTCGGCGGTCGAGAATTTTGTGAGCCCGATTTCTGAGTTTGGTACGTGACAGACTTGCTGAAAACGCACAATCATGGGACATCTCTCCAAAAGCCACCACTTTTAAGCCTACTCAATCAAAGGAAAGGGGAGGAATGTATGCTTTAAAAGAAGAAGATGACTTGAGTGCAAGGGTGGCATGTTGAGGGTTAAATATTGCATATTAACCCCCATTTATATCTTAGTTTTATGAACATGATACGACTTAATATCCTATTTTACTCATATTTGTGTTGCAATGTGAATTTAAGAGCTTGGATTGGAAAATGTGCTAAAAGCATGAAATTGATGCTCAAAGATCACCGATGTAAAGAATGGATCTTAGGAGACAAATATTGAAGATCTCAAGGTCCCAAGATTCAAGAAAATCAAGTGGAGAAGGAAAGAAACCGAAGGAACAAGTGTAGAGTTCACATTGATTGTGTCATCGATCACCGTTCGATGACATCGAACACGGGTCGATGATATCAAAATTATGAATGAAAATCAAGTTGGTCGTTGGATAACTTGAAGACATTTTTCGATGACTCGAGGACTTATTCGATGAATCGAAGTTTTGCTCGATGGCATCGAAGCCAGTCCGATGACATCAAATTTTATGTGGATTTTTGATAAAACTCGCTAAACATATTGGGCACAATGTTCGATTACTCAAAGTCCTCCTCGATGATATTGAAGACCTCCTTGATGAAATCGAAAGCTTCTTCGATGACATCGAATTTGTTGAAGAAATTGAATTAACTCTCTTGACTGTTTTGGACGCATTATTGATTCCTCGAACAACGCTCGATGACATCGAAGACACCTTTGATGACATTGAAGGTAGGTTCGATGACATAAAAGGTTACAGAGTTTGGATGAAGTTACAAAAGCGTGGACAAAACACGTATAAAAGACACCTTCAATGACATTGAAGCCAGTTTGATGTCATCAAACGAATTACACGAAGTTACTCGGAGTGTGTAAATTTGAGGCGGTTTTTGGATTTTTTCAAGTCGGTACGAAAGGAGGTGTTGCTCAACTATAAATAGGAGACCCCAGGGCATCCCTGGATATTAATCTAGGGTTTTGAGGAGCAAAACACAAGGGTGGAGAGTCGTTGCCAAGTGTTTTTATTCCTTTCTTCCTTAGTTTTTCATACTTTCTTCTAAGGTTTTAGATCCAATCATACATATGGTTGGCTAAACCTCTTAGATAGGGTTAAGAAGTGAAGCTTGTAGCATGATGGGATGTGTTTATTGCTTTGATTCATGTTTATGTTGAACTTACTTTGATTATAGTTTGATATTTAAGGAATACTTTCAGTTTTTAATGATTTATTGTGACTTAAATTATAGTAGATCTGCAATAGCTTTGAGTATCTTCTTTTCCTGTTTTGAGATTATGTGTCACTCCCCAAACTCGAAAACCGGGCTCACAAAATTCTCGATCGTCGAATCCGGTGCCGAAAGCCTCCGTAGTACCCCATTCTTGGCACCTAGCGTCCATACGTCAAATTCCGATCCTGTGATCCTACAAGGAGGATTTTCCAATGTATATTTAACTCGTAATAAGCATAACCACAAGTATACCCAAATGATAAACGCAACATCATCATTACTATTCACTAATATAAACATTTAAATACAATGCTGAAAGAGAAATACATATATCTGTAAGTGCTATGATTTGATTCCTCTTTGATTGTCAAATTTTGTGTATCAAAACTTCTTCGTATGTCTTGTGTTTATATCTTGATAAATCTGTTCGAGACACCTTGTCAACACTTGAAGTCGAGTTTAAAGAATTCTACAATGTAGAAGATTTTAAAGAAGCACTCAGGGTCAAGACTCAAGTTCAAGTGGAAGTGAAAGTTCAAGATTCAAGTGCAAATGGAAGTTTGAGATTCAAATAAAAGTACGGACTCAAGTACAACTCATAGTGACATTAAAGCTTCTGAAGTAGTCAAGCTACATCAAGAAGAACTCAAGCTTCGTAAAGATCAAAGTCTAAAGCAAATGAAGTGTTCAATGTCCATACTTCATATTCCAGGTTTGATAGACCATTAGATTGACCTTAGGGTAGGTCACTTTGGATACATAATTCAAATGAATATTATTACATATTTTTGGTCTATTCTAAGACCATTCTTAGACCTTGTTCGACCAGTCCTAGCACTGGTTCGACCGGTCTAAGAAGTTCAAAGACCAGTCCTAGAATTGTTGTATTTTATCGGATGGTCTCGACTCGACCTTCGACCAGTCGTAATGCTTCGACTCAAACTCCAGCGACTAAATCAATTATTGCACGACCAGTTGTAGAGGGGTCTCGACCAGTCGTGAGCTACCTTTGACCAGTCGTGGACTGCCTATGACTAGTCGTACAATGGTCTGATGTGATCGCACTCAAAAATTCAAAAATCAGTTTAATCCAGGACCAGTCGTGGTAACCCTAAGACCAGTAGAAGATAAATTTCTGCAGCTATAAATAGCACACGAATTTTAGAGTTTTATATTGAAAATTAAGTGAATACAAGGCTCCACTCTGAGATAAGTTTGTGTTCGTTTTTAAGCTATTTTGTGCATAATTTCTTTCTCTTTTTGCTAGCTTATTTAATTTGATTTTGTTTATGTATTCCAATCTCATTTGAAAAGAGGAATTGACATATTCCTTCTTCTTGGAATCAAAATCAAATATAGTTACGCCCAACTGGTTTAAATCTAAAATTAATTAGAACTTAGAACCATATTAAAGTGAGTTATGGACATTGAACTTCTATATTCAACTATCTACTCCAATTGGTTCTACTGGGCTGCTATGAAGAGGAGAAATCCAGGTATTTTACAATTTTGTAAATTCTATTTTATTTTGGTTTTTGTTTGAGATTTGCCAGAAAAATCTCAATTTGTGTGGTTATCTGAGGAGAGCCAGAAAACTCAGAAGTGTGGGTTTTTGAATTGTGTAAGCCCAAGCTAAAAAGACACAATTGTAAAGGTTTTGGGTGAACCTGTGAAAACCTATTTGATAGTAAATGCTAATATCCCCTGTGTGAGGATATTAGGAGTGAAGTAGCATTCTGTGTGGCTGTTGAAAGACAGTTGGTGTACACACAGGCGAACCACTATAACTCTTTGTCTTATGGATTGATTGCTTGCTAAAATTTCATATCGTTTATCATTCAATTTTGTGGAATGTACTCGTGGATGTGAATGTTGTAACAATTTACATTTCAAGCAAGTGTGGGGAGTGTTGTAATAAGTTAGATCTTTATTTCTGCACTTTATTTCAATTCCTTGCTATTTAGTTATTTCTATTCAGATTGAGATATTGATTCAAAAGACGTTCTAGAAATAAGGTCGTCCTACCATAAGCCCTTGTTTATTATGGTGTAAGGTTGTCCTTAGAACTGAATTTTTATCAACCTCTCAATACTTATTTGTTGAGATTGAATTGATTACAGCTTTGTGAATTGATCTATAATTGTAAGTCTATCTACTTAATTTTATTCCGCTGATTTTACTTTAATTTGGCATAGTCCTATTCACCCCCCCCCCCCTCTAGGACATATAGCTTGGCCATTTCAAGTGGTATCAAAGCCTAATAGCTCGTTCTTATTGCTTTTTATTTGGATTTATTTCCTAAGCTAATGATCTAAGCTATATAAATAAGATGTCAAATTTTGATAACCTATCAGTCACTAGGCCTCCACCCTTTGATGGCTCTAACTATGCCTATTGGAAAGCCAGAATGAGGATCTTCCTCAAATTAATGGATGAGAGTGTGTGGCAAGCCACAATGACTGAATGGAACCCTCCTACCACTGAAGTGACTGGTGTCAATGGTTCAAAATCAATGAGAGTAACACCTTATACTTCTTGGACCACACTTCAGAAAAGTGAGAGTAGTGCTAATGCAAAAGCACTAAATGCAATCACTTGCGCACTATCACCAGATGAGTTCAAAAGAATCATATCCTGTGATACTGCAAAGCAAGCCTAGGATATATTAGAAATGACACACGAGGGTACATCAATTGTAAAAAAATCTAAAGTCCAACTCCTCACAACTAAATTTGAAGAAATTCATATGGAGGAGAATGAAATGTTCATGGACTTTTACACAAGATTAAATGACATTGTAAACTCGATGTGGGGTCTTGTTGATAAAATCCCAGAAAGTAAAGTGTGTGCAAAGATACTACGCTTTCTTCCTGAACGGTTCAACTCTAAAGTAACCTCGATCCAGGAACTTCGTGATACGGATAATATGAGGGTAGAAGAACTAGTTGGTTCATTACAAACCTATGAATTAAATTTTAAAGCTCCTAAAGGCAAATCTATCGCTTTGAAGTGGTCTAAAGGTATTTCTCAAGAAAACTTAGATTTAGAAAATTCTGAAGATGATATGACACTTTTAGCGAAATTTTTTTATAAGATTTTCAAAAGTAAGAAAAGGGTTGATTTTCAAAAGTCAAATGAAAAGAAACGATCTAAACCTAAGTCCAAAACTTGGAAGTCTTTGAAAGACAGTCAGTGTTACAACTGCCAAGAATATGGGCATTTAGCAAACAAATGTCCTAAAAAGGACAGACCCAAAAGGAAGGGTATGTTGGCTACTTGGGATGAATCGTCTGATTCTGAAGCCTCTTCTGAATCAGAAAATTCTGAAACCGAGTCAAGCAATGAAGTTAAGGCCCTTATGACTCTAGCCAAGTTTACCTTTTCAGATCACGATGACTCAACTAGTGAAGAAAATTTGAATAGTGATCATGAAAATGAAGAAGATCTTCAAGATGCTTATAATGCCTTATATAAGGAAAGTTGTAAAATTGCTGTCAAACTTAAACTTCAAAAAGAAAAGTTTTCTAAACTCAAAGAATGTTTTGAAACTCTTGTTTTAGAAAAATAGCAAATTTCAGATTGTTTCAAAAAATCAAAATGTGATTTGGAATTCAAAACCTCCCTGATTGATGATTTGAAATCTGAAAATGAGAAACTTAAAAAAGAAGTATCTTCTCTTCTGAGTTTGAAGGATACATAGAGATATGCCCAAGGTGATCCAAAGTTAGAAAAATTATTATTCAGATCAAGAAAATGTGGCGATCGATCCGAGTTGGGCTATGATAAAAATACATCTCCTAAACAAAAGAATACTCCTCTCAACTTTGTGAAAGGAGAAGCTTCTAACTCAAAAGGAAAAGGTACTTATCAAGGTTTTTCTAAAAATACAAAAACTTTTCAAAAACCTAAAAGCAGCTATTTTAAAAATCAGATTAGAAATTCTCTTGCTGAAAAAATAGTTGATTTACTTAAGGAGCTGTTAAAATCTAACTCAGTCGGTCATTTTTACAACATAAGACAAAAGAAGACCAACTACGTTCCTAAACCCAAAACTGTTCTGAAATGGGCTCCTAAAGTTGCCTGCTTGGTTGCCCACACTGCTTTCAAAGCAACAAGCCATTCAAAATGGTACCTAGACAGTGGATGTTCCAGGCACATGACAGGGGACAAGGCCTTATTCACTGATCTAAAAGATATGACTGATGGGTTAGTCACATTTGGTGATGGTAGCAACTGCAAGATTATTGGCCAAGGTACGGTTCAACTTTATAATCTTCCCTTATTTAAGAATGTTTTATATGTTGAGGAACTAAAGCACAACCTGTTAAGCATATCTCAAATATGCGATAACAATCATAGTGTTAAATTTTATAATCAAGGTTGTGAGATTATAGATAAAAAGGGTTCTGTAATATTAACTGGTCGCAAAACTTCTGAAAACTGCTATATAGTAAGCAACGGTAGCTCATCTAATCAATCGTGTTACATGGTCCATACCAATGAAACAGAATTATGACATAAACGCCTTAGACATGTACACTACCGGAATTTATACAGATTGAGCAAAGGAGAACTTATTAGAGGTCTACCTAAAATGCAAAAAGTAGACAAAATATGTGGTGAATGCCAGTATGGTAAACAAACCAAGAGCTCTCACAAAAAGGTGAACTCCAATACCACATTTAACCACTCGAGCTTCTCCACATGGATCTTATAGGACCAACCAGAACGGAAAGTCGAGGCGGCAAAAAATACATCTTGGTCATCGTAGATGATTATACAAGATACACTTGGGTTTCATTTTTGAGAGACAAATCAGAAACTCTTGATGAAGTGAAAAAGATTATCAAACAGGTCCAAACTGAAAAATGTTCTCAAGTCAGTAAGATCCGAAGTGATCATGGATCCGAGTTTGAAAATATCAGTTTTGAGAAGTTCTGTAGCGATCAGGGAATATCACATTAATTCTCTGCACCCAAAACTCCACAACAAAATGGTATTGTGGAAAGGAAAAATAGAGTGCTCCAAGAAATGGGAAATGTTATGTTGAATAACATGAAGCTCCCTAGAAATTTATGGGCTGAATCAGTGAATACCGCCGCTACATTATCAACCGGGTGTATATTTGCAAATCTAATAATAAAACGACTTATGAAATGTGGTTTGAGAAAAATCCTACTGTCAAATACTTTCGAGTTTTTGGCAGCAAGTGCTATATTTTACGTGACCGTAAAAATCTGGGAAAGTTCGACACTAAAGTGATGAAGGGATCTTTTTAGGATACTCTTTAAACAGTCGTGCATATCGTGTTCTGAACAACAGGACCAATGTGATTCAAGAGTCAATAAATGTAGTAATTGACGATCACTTGAATACACCTGCCCCTAGTTCAGATAATGATGAAGCTCTTATATTTGAAAACCAGATACTTCATCAAGTGAAACTAACTCTGAATTAAGGACTGTTAAAGATCATCCAACTAATCAAATTCTTGAAAACCCTCTCACTGGTGTGCGCACTCGTAGACAACTAGAAGACATATGCAATTATGTGTGCTTTACATCTCAGGTTGAACTGGTAAACGTAAAAGAAGCACTTTCTGATGAAAATTGGATAATAGCAATGCAGGAAGAACTTAATCAGTTTATCAGAAAAGATGTCTGGTATCTAGTTCCTAGACCTAAAGATAAACACATTATTGGAACAAAATGGATTTTCAAAAATACGTCTGATGAATTAGGAAATATCATTCGAAATAAGGCAAGACTGGTCGTGCAAGGGTACACACAAATTGAAGGGATTGATTATGATGAAGCTTTTGCCCCAGTTGCTCGCCTTGAATTTATCAGACTTTTCATATCTATTGCATGTTTTAGAAAGTTTAGAATTTTTCAAATGGATGTGAAGAGTGCCTTGTTGAATGGCGACTTACATGAAGAGGTATATGTTGAACAACCGACTGGGTTTGAAGACCTTAAGCTTACTAATCATGTATACCGTCTTAAAAAGGCTCTCTATGGTCTAAAACAAGCTCCCAGAGCATGGTATGAAAAATTGACTAAGTTTTTACTAAGTCACAATTTTCAGATGGGTAGTGTCGATAAGACGCTCTTTGTTAAGAAACATAACGATGATATCTTAATGGTTCAAATCTATGTTGATGATATAATTTATGGATCAACTTGTACTAACATGACTGTTGAGTTTGCAGGTCTAATGAAATCTGAATTCGAAATGAGCATGTTTGGTGAATTAAATTATTTTCTAGGGTTGAAAGTTAAACAGCAATCTGATGGAATGTTTATTTCACAAACTAAGTATGCATTAAACTTAATTAAGAAGTTCGGATTTGAAAATGGTAAGAATTTTGATACTCCTATGAGTACAACTCTAAAACTCTCAAAAGACTCTATAGGTAAAGATGTAGATCCTAAATTGTATCGTAGCATGATAGGTAGCTTACTTTACTTAACTGCAAGTAGACCTGATATTGCTTTAAGTGTTGGAATTTGTGCTAGATATCAGTCTAATCCTAAAGAATCTCACTTAACTGTTGTTAAGCGAATTATTCAATATGTTGCAAGTTCAGTTAATCTAGGTCTTTGGTATCCTTATGATACTAGTGTTCAATTGGCTGGGTATTTGGATGCTGATTGGGCAGGAAATATTGATGACAAAAAATCAACCAGCGGTGGTTGTTTCTATATTGGAAACTGTTTGGTTTCTTGGTTTAGCAAGAAGCAAAGTTCCATATCACTCTCAACTACTGAGGCTGAATACATCGCAGGAGGAAATGCATGTACTCAGTTAGTTTGGATGAAATGTATGTTGAGTGATTATGGAATCGCACAACACTCGATGATTTTATACTGTGATAATTCCAGTGTGATAAACATTTTAAAAAACCCAATCCATCATTCACGTACTAAGCACATTGACATTCGGTTTCATTATATTCGTGAATTAGTGGAAGAAAAATTAGTATCTTTAGAATATATTCCTACCGAGACTCAGCTTGCTAATATTTTCTCTAAACCACTCGACAAAAGTAGGTTTAATAAATGGAAATTTGATCTTGGTATGTGCATGTTTAAATGATTGATCATGCAATTTTTGTATCATATTGTATATATGTTATTATTTTAAATTTTAAAATTCTGTGAAAATTGTATATTTTTTGTGGTCGAAGACCGGTCGAGGATGTGCTCGACCAGTCTTGATACGACCGGTCGAGTATGACCCAAGACTGGTCGTGTAGCGCGCTGATCTCTTTAATTTGGGAAAAACTCTCTTCTTCTTCATTCTAATCCTCTTCTCCAACGAGCCGAGCTTCGACTAGTCGAACCCTTGTGTCCGATTCCTTCAAGTTAGAGTGATTTTTCTTGCTTTCTTGAAGTATCTTAATCATTACTCTTAGATTTCTTGATTATTGTTGTCTATTTCAGATAGATCTTCAATCACTTGGGTTTTTTCTTCCTCATTTGTTGAATCTAAAGAAACCCATCTCTCTTTTCTCAAAATTTCTTTCATTTTTTCAAGAATATGGAATCTAGAGGTAAAAAGAAAAATCTTAGAGGTGCATCTTCTTCCCGTTCAAATGCAATCACTAGACGTCATCTGAGGGATCCTGAAGATGATCCTCCTCAAGTACGTGACCTACATATGCGGAATATTATTGTTGAAAAAGTTGTTAGTCTAAATCATATTGCTCCGTATGGTCTCTTTCCTCTCCTTCAGTCTGTTGGATGGGAAAACATTTTACACTGGGGTGGGCCGGCATACCAGTCCATTGCACAGGCTATGGTTGCATGCATATCTGACTTTTCTGCTGAGCAACTGCCTTTCATTATTAGCACTAGAGAAGGGCCTTTTTCTATTGATCTACATTTAATTTCAGGCCTTATGGACATACCTGTAAATGATGATGGTGTTCATCCTAGTGCACTTGCTGAGAAAGTGTCAGAATTGAAAAAACGTATTTATACTAGAACATTGTGTAACATGAATTCACCGTGGACTACTAATGGAAATGCCCTTAAAACCAGATACTTGTTACCCAAATAGGGGGTTGCATCATATCTTCACTTCTAATTTGTATCCCCGCTCTGGAAACAAGACTGAGTTAACTCTGTTTATGGTTCGTATTTTGTACTCAATCATTACTGGTGCTAATATCTGTTTGCCCTCATTGATTTGTTCCTCTATCATTCAAATTCGTAGTCATCCTGGTCATGGTGATATTCCATTTGGATATCTATTGAATGTATTAGCCACTCACATGTTAGTTGTTATGCCCGTCGGTGAAGCTCCTATCCAACACCTCATATTTAACAATTTCAATCTGAATAAAATGAAGTTGGAATTGGCTTCTGGTCAAATTTATGTTGGTGTAGATGAAGCTACTGCTGAAGCTGAGATTGGTGTCGACGGAGATGAGTTGCCGTCAGATGATATTGACATGGATGATATTTTTAATGAAATTGATTCTGATTCTGGAAATGATCCAGACTTTGAACCATCTAGTTTCAATGCACGTCTTAGTGCATTAGAGGAAAAGGTAGAACAGATGAATGTTGGCCACAATCAACAATTTAAAAATATGCGCAGATATTTTAGACGCTTACAGAAGAGCCTTCATTAAAATGATCCTAACATTCCTGCTCCATCTTCTGGTTCAGATTGAGAATGTTTAATCTTTGGTCTGTAATAAGTTTACTAAGTTACTTTCTTTGGTTGTGTGGATAATTGTCTTAAACTTCACTTATTAACTCTTTTGACATGTACTCTGACTCACCTTGATTACTTCTTTTGTATTTTTTTTAACTCTGCACTTTTTATCATTCTATCTTTCTGAGGTGCTATCTCTATTTATGTATTTCATATCCTATTATGGAGTATGATTGATATGATGTATGCCTACTTAGAGGGAGTTGAGGAGTACTAACTCAGGGGGAGTTGAGCTCAAGGGGATGATGCTTATTTTACTGGTGCATGATTTGTTATTATACAAAGTGATGCTTCTCTTATTGAAGTATGAGATGTTTTACGTATGAGAGGTGTTTTGTCACAAATTTGACAAAGGGGGAGATTGTAAGTGCTATGATTTGATTCTTCTTTATTGTCAAATTTTGTGTGTCAAAACTTCTTTGTATGTCTTGTGTTTATATCTTGATAAATCTATTCGAGACACCTTGTCAACACTTGAAGTCGAGTTTAAAGAATTCTACAATGTAGAAGATTTTAAAGAAGCACTCAGGGTCAAGACTCAAGTTCAAGTGCAAGTGAAAGTTCAAGATTCAAGTGCAAATGGAAGTTCGAGATTCAAATAAAAGTACGGGACTCAAGTACAACTCATAGTGACATTAAAGCTTCTGAAGTAGTCAAGCTACATCAAGAAGAACTCAAGCTTCGTAAAGATCAAAGTCTAAAGCAAATGAAGTGTTCAATGTCCATACTTCATATTCCAGGTTTGATAGACCATTAGATTGACCTTAGGGTAGGTCACTTTGGATACATAATTCAAATGAATATTATTACATGTTTTTGGTCTATTCTAAGACTAGTCCTAGACCTTGTTCGACCAGTCCTAGCACTAGTTCGACCGGTCTAAGAAGTTCAAGGACCAGTCCTAGAATTGTTGTATTTTATCAGATTTTTTGGTTCGGCTACGACCAGTCCTGGAGTCTGCTCGACCGGTCGTGGGATGGTCTTGACTCGACCTTCGACCAGCCGTAATGCTTCGACTCAAACTCCAGCGACTAAATCAATTGTTGCACGACCAGTCGTGGGCTACCTTCGACCAGTCGTGGACTACCTACAACCAGTCGTACAACAGTCTGATGTGATCGCGCTCAAAAATTCAAAAATCAGTTTAATCCAGGACTAGTCGTAGTGACCCTAGGACCAGTTGAAGACGAATTTCTGCAGCTATAAATAGCACACGAATTTCAGAGTTTTATATTGAAAATTAAGTGAATACAAGACTCCACTTTGAGATAAGTTTGTGTTTGTTTTTAAGCTATTTTGTGCATAATTTCTTTCTCTTTTTACTAGCTTATTTAATTTGATTTTGTTTCTGTATTCCAATCTCATTTGAAAAGAGGAATTGATGTATTCCTTCTTCTTGGAATCAAAATCAAATATAACTACGCCTAACTGGTTTAAATCTAAAATCAATTAGAAATTAGAACCATATTAAAGTGAGTTGTGGACATTGAACTTCTATATTCAAATATCTACTCCAATTGGTTCTACCGGGCTGCTACGAAGAGGAGAAATCCAGGTATTTTACAATTTGATAAATTCCATTCTATTTTGGTTTTTGTTTGAGATTCGCCAGAAAAATCTCAATTTGTGTGGTTATCTGAGGAGAGCCAGAAAACTCAGAAGTGTGGGTTTTTGAATTGTGTAAGCCCAAGCTAAAAAGACACAATTGTAAAGGTTTTGGGTGAACCTGTGAAAGCCTATTTGATAGTAAATGCTAATATCCCCTGTGTGAGGATATTAGGAGTGGAGTAGCATTCTGTGTGGCTGTTGAAAGACAGTTGGTGTACACACAGGTGAACCACTATAACTCTTTGTCTTATGGATTAAATGCTTGCTTAAATTTCATATCGTTTATCATTCAATTTTGTGGAATGTACTCGTGGATGTGAATGTTGTAACAATTTACATTTCAAGCAAGTGTGGGGAGTGTTGTAATAAGTTAGATCTTTATTTCTGCACTTTATTTCAATTCCTTGCTATTTAGTTATTTCTATTCAGATTGAGATATTGATTCAAAAGACGTTCTAGAAATAAGGTTGTCCTACCATAAGCCCTCGTTTATTATGGTGTAAGGTTGTCCTTAGAACTAAATTTGTATCAACCTCTCAATACTTATCTGTTGAGATTGAATTGATTACAGCCTTGTGAATTGATCTATAATTGTAAGGCTATCTATTTAATTTTATTCCACTGATTTTACTTTAATTTGGTATAGTCCTATTCACCCCCCCCCCCCCTCTAGGACATATAGCTTAGCCATTTCAATATCGAAGTAAAAGCTCCAGAAGACCGCTGCACGCCCAAGCTCGATGCTGCTGCAACCTAACACCACCTGCACACATCTATCATGTATAAGCTTATAGAAAGCTTAGTGGGTGGTGAAAGTGTGTGTGCAAGATAAGTGCCGAGTATGCAATACAATGCCATAAATCATATAATATTAAAATAGGTGAAAATACTGATAAGATCATGAATCATACGATATCAGAGTAAGCGGAAATACACTGATAAGTCCATGAGTGTCATCAGCCATATCAAGGCTATGTGATGCAAGACATGAATGCTAACGGCCATGTCAATGCAGAAACATGGCAACCTAAAATGCTAAATGCTGCAGATGCAATGCAATATGCAGTGCGAATGAAATGAACAAGCTGGAGTAAATTTGGGATGATAGTATGCAGTATCGCAGGCTATGGGCTCCATCACAAGGGACTTTTATCCAAACCAGTCCCATACCTAAATTTGGATAATCAGACTCAATGTGGTAAACTCCTGATCTTAGGTTAGTCACGGCCCCAACCGAAATCTTGACTGTTGCGAAGGTACACGTAACAAATAGTTGCGCACCACTAGCCCGAGTGAATAGTGAATGAATGAATGAGTATGCAACTCCTGCTCAATAAGTCTACATATCAGCACTGTACATCTCTGGGATCATCATCGGGTTCTAGTATACTTTAAGCTGGCTACTGCCCCAGCCAGCCGCGTAGCCCAGCGAGTGGAAAAGACCTCACTACCCGCTTGCTAGTAGTATACCAATGCCTACCCGACTCGTGGATAGCGGACCCATTTGGGAGCTGGTCAAACTCAGCCTAGCTTATAGCCCCCTCACTCGGGTAGATAAGGCCACAACCCCTCCCAACCGATCACGATATAGTGGGAGACACATCCTATTGGTATTCGGCATTCAGGCGCTCATGTATCTACTCGGTCTAGACGTTGGGGCGTCTCGTGGCCTCGGAGGTTTGTGAACTTTTACCCACGGACATCCAAAGTGCCCAGATGCTCGAACCAAACATTTTCAGTGTCTCATCTGGCCATCCATGACATGCCTGTGGAGGTCACAACCCTGATGTCGCTAGGGCGTACAGTAATCACAATCACACAATACAAGATGCATGAGTCATGTAGTCCAATCATGCATAAATCCTTCGCATACCCTGCGCTCATGTGGGATAACTCCACATATCAGAGAATCTCATAAACCATCTGTACTATGACATATGCAAGGGTGTAAGACCCGTGTCCTAGTCTGTACTGTTCCGTAAGTTTCTGCGGTCCTTCCGGTCAACTTCCGGCAATTCTTGACTCGTGTCTGACATTTACGCACGATCCTAAGACGAGACCTGCATTCCAAAGTTGGCTCAACCTGAGACTTGTATCTTAACGACCGCGCCGTCGCCGTGGTTCCAACCCCGTGACTCGTGCACCGACTCGATACCCAAGCTAGAAGATCCCGTATTTATTTCAAGGAAAATGCAGCGCGTAGTGAACTTCGAGGGAATCTCTATGAAATGTCCCATCAATCAATCAATCAATCAATGTCAAGTACAGACCTACCCAAGTACAACAACTAATGCACATTGCGAACTTCAGGTCATGTCTTTTGGACTGATCAATGCACCCACGGTCTTCATGCAGTTGATGAACGAGGTCTTCCGTCCATATCTTGATCAGTTTGTTGTGGTCTTCATCGATGACATTCTCATATATTCGAGGACCCGTGATGACCATATGGAGCATCTGGAGATCGCATTGCAGACCCTCCGTGCCCACCAGCTGTATGCGAAGCTGGAGAAGTGCGAGTTCTGGTGGAGGAGGTGAAGTTCCTCGGTCACGTGGTGATGAGGGAGGGTGTCGCAGTGGATCCCTCGAAGGTTGAGGCAGTGCGCTAGTGGAACCAGCCCACGACTGCGTCCGAGATCCGCAGTTTTCTTGGTTTAGCTGGCTATTATCAGTGTTTCATTACGGGTTTCTCCCGTATTGCTGCCCCGATGACCAGGTTGACTCGGAAGAGCATTTATAGAGCTGAAGGACCGTCGACGTCCGCTCCTATCCTCACTCTTCCCTCTGGGAGTGATTGGTTCATTGTATTTACCGATGCCTCACGTATTAGTTTAGGTGTTGTCCTGATGCAACACGGCAGACCTGTAGCCTTCGTGTCTCGTCAGCTCAAGGTCCATGAGCTGAACTACCCCACACATGATTTGGAGCTGGTAGTAGTCGTCTTCACACTAAAGGTGCGGAGACACTATCTCTATGGGGTCAGGTTCGAGCTCTTCTCCGACCATAAGAGCTTAAAGTATCTATTTTCTCAGTCCGAGCTGAACATGAGGCAGAGACGCTGGATGGAGCTTCTGAAGGACTATGATTTTGACCTCCAATACCGTCCAGGCAAGGAGAACGTGGTGGCGGATGCTCTCAACTGTCAGCCACAAGGCCTGGTGGCACATATAATGATTCAAGAGTGGAGGATGCTCGAGGATATAGCAGAGTACGACTTCGATTTTGATCTATAGTCTTCTATCGTTCAGCTATCGACCTTGTCAATTCAACCCTCTCTTGTCGTAAGGGTGATCGAGGCTCAGCAGACAAATGAGCCGTTACAGGATTACCGAGCAGAGGCAACATCTGAGAGTCAGATAGATTAATAGATTGGTTCTGATGGTGGACTTCGTTTCAGAGGCCGATTATGTGTCCCGGATATTACAGAGTTGCGCAGAGATCTTATGACCGAGGCAGATCGATTGCGGTTTTCTATCCACCCTGGCTCGACAAAGATGTATCATGATATGAGGAGATAATATTTTTGGGCGGGAATGAAGCGCCAGATTGCCAGTTTTGTGGCCGAGTGTGACACATGCCAGCGTGTCAAGGCCGATCATCAGAGACCCCCTGGTCTATTGCAGTCGTTGATCGTCCCGATGTGGAAGTGGGAGCACGTATCTACAGATTTTATTATGGGTTTGCCGAGGACTCAGCGCGGTCATGACGTCATTTGGGTCGTCGTTGATCATCTGACGAAGTCGGCACATTTTCTTGTAATTCGTGCGACTTGGCCTTTGGACCGACTTGCGAGATTATTCATTGAGGAGATCGTGAGACTGCACGGCGTTCCAGTTTCGATCATTTTTGACCGAGACCCAAGGTTCACGTCCCAGTTTTGGAGGAGCTTTCAGAGAGCGATGGGGTCTATTTTGCAGCTCAGCACCGCGTATCATTTGCAGACCGATGGCCAGATCGAGAGGGTCAACCAGATCCTTGAGGATATACTTTGGGCCTGCGTGATTGACTTCGAGGGTAGCTGGGATGAGCATCTGCGATTGGCTGAGTTCGCATACAACAATAGCTATCAGGCGACCATTGGCATGACTCCTTTTAAGGCATTGTATGGCAGACTGTGCAGATCTCCGAGTTATTGGACCGAGGTTGGAGAGTGGCGTCTCCTAGGTCCCGAGCTTGTGCAGGAGACATTAGAGGCTATTGATATCATCAGGCAGAGGATGCGCACAGCTCAGAGTTGGCAGAAGAGTTTTGCTGATCGCCGGCGTCGTCCCTTGGAGTTTGATGTAGGGGACCATGTGTATCTCAAGGTCTCGCCTATGAAGGGCGTGGTTCGATTTGGAGCGAAGGGCAAGCTTGCCCCGAGATTCATAGGACCTTTTGATATCACTGAGCGCATTAGCGCTGTGGCCTATCGGGTTGCCTTGCCATCTCAGTTGTCTGGCGTCCACAATGTTTTCCACGTCTCTATTTTGAGGAAGTGTGGGTCAGACGTAGTTCCTGTTATTGATTGGCAGCCATTAGAGGTTCGTGAGGACGCTTCTTACATTGAGCAGCCAGTCCATATCCTTGATCGGAAGGAGCAGGTCCTCTGGACCAAGGTCATTTCCTTGGTGAAGGTTCAGTGGGGTCACCATACTGTTGACGAGGCGTCTTGGGAGCACGAGGCCGAGATTCGACAGCACTATCCCCATCTCTTTGATGACTGATCTTATATTGTATCTTGTATGCTGTCTCCGATTTTATATAACGATGCCTTGTTTCCTCTTCTATTATGAGTCATGTTTTCTTGTGATGATTATACAAATTTCAAGGATGAAATTTTTATTTGGAGGGGAGAGCTGCAAGACCCGTGTCCTAGTCCGTACTGTTCCGTAAGCTTCCGCGGTCCTTTCGGTCGAATTTCGGCAATTCTCGACTCGTATCCGACGTTTACGCACGATCCTAAGCCGAGACGTGCATGCCAAAGTCGGCTCAACCTGAGACTTGTATCTTAGCGACCGCGCCGTAGCCGCGGTTCCAACGCCGTGACTCGTGCACCGACCCGATACCCAAGCTAGAAGATGTTGGCCCGCATTTATTTCGAGGAAAACGCCGCGCGTTACGAACTTCGAGGGAATCTCTACGAAATGTCCCATCAATCAATCAATGTCAAGTACAGACCTACCCAAGTACAACAACCCATGCCCTATTCTCTCTTACACAAGCTACCCAAAGTCAACCCTCACATCACTTCACATCTCTCCACCCATCCCTTATTACAACACATCACTCCATCCATCACCCATCACACCCATCCCATATCATCCCATCACTTCTCTCTCTCTCTCTCTCTTTCATTCTCTCTCTTCACTCCTAAGCAACCCAAAATTTCACATGTCCAAGCTCCCTTCCACAAACAACAAGTGTGGCCCACTTTCCCTACTCTCTCATCTCCCATCTCAACCGTTGATCCAACATCTACCACCATCAAAAGAGAAGGCAAGGAGCATACAAGCCTAAGGGAGCAAGGAGGGAGGCCAACAAGGTGGGTGATTCACCATTAATTTCAATTTGTAGGGCCACTTGTGTGGGACCCACTTGATGAATGCATTGTATTTGGGAGGGCCCAATAGTGGCGGGGTCCCTCCCCTCCACGTCTCTCTCTCTCTCTCTATCCTTCCCTTGGAATGAAGTGGGCCCCACCGAATCGTGTTAAATCTACTCCATCCATTAAACAGTGTGGCCCACCACATTTCAGGTGAAATCCACCATGCGTTTTTGGGATGGTGAGAAGTCCCACATGTTATGTAGTGTATATATATATAAACATATATACGTGGATGGTAGGCCACGTACATGTGGGACCCACCATGATGCAGTGTTTATCCATGCCGTCTAGAGTCCTTGGACACTAGACAGGAGGGGTGGCTAACACGGAGTGCGTGTACAGACATGGGCGTGTACTAAAAGCTAACAAAAAAATGTCTTTTTAAAGTTTTGGGGTGGGCCGCTCATGCTGGCCCCACCTTGATGTATGTATATAATCTGAGCCGTCCATTCCGTTCCCCAGCTCAGTTTAGCCGTTGAGCCAAGAAATGAAGCTGATCCCATTCTCTGGCGGGCCATACCATAAGAAATAGTGGTGTTTGCCGTTGTTGAAACACACCTTAATCTCTTTTACTTGCCAGATGATACTGCATATTAGACTCAATTGGCTCGTCTTGAGCCATAGGAGGGAGTTGATGGGTTGGATTTTCCTAAGGTAGGCCCCACCTGCGAAAACCGCGAGGTGATGGTTTAAAAAAAAAAAATACAACAGCAGCAACTACTGCTGCTAGTAACAGAAGGCGCAGGCAGCGCCTGCGCATAGACGGACGGGCGGACGAGTTGGCCCTCACGGCTATGGCCGTGGGCCCCACTGTGACGCGTTTCGAACATCAACACCGTGCATTTGAAGTGTCCCCTTTAAATTATGGGACATCCCAAAGATCATCCGTATACGGAACTTAGGTGGGCCATACCATCTAAAATCATGTGAAGCATGCCTAAAATGTATAAAATCACTTGGTGGGGCCTACCTAAAATTTGGATGCGACTGAAACTTGATCTGAACCCTCAGCCAAGTGGGGCACACATAATGGGTGGGCTGGATTTATGACAGTGGGCCCTGGTTCACGTGAGCTTATGAATAGGTTGGATGTAAATAAACATTCCAGTGGGCCCTGGTTCACGTGACCTTATGAATAGGTTGGATGTAAATAAACATTCCAGTGGGCCCCTCCCTGACCGTATGACCCACTCAATAGGTTGGATGTAAATAAACATTACGGTAGGCCCCACCCTGACCGTGTGCCCCCATGAATAGGTTGGGTGGCAAATGAATGTCATGGTGGGCTCTGGTACACGTGACCACATCAACAGGTTGTATGGAAAATAAACGTTATAGTGGGCCCTACCCAAGGTCCACGTGACCTTATGAATAGGTTGGATTGAAAATAAACATTACAGTGGGCTCTAGGCCCATGTGACCCTATGAGTAGTTTGGATGAAAAATAAACATTATGTTGGGCCCTATGTTGGGTGAAAAATAAACATCATGTTGGGCCCTAGGTTGGGTGGAATAATAAACATTATGGTGGATCCTACTTAAGACCCACTATGTATGTATTGTGTCCACACCTTGCATCAGTGTGGACCTCCACCATGGAGTATGTGATTTATCTATGCCTTCCATCCCTATGGGACCTACCATGATGCATGAGTTTCATTCAAACCGTCCAACCATTTTGTGATTATTTTAAGGCCATTGTTGAGGCCCATCTTAATGTATTTGTGGCCCGCCCACTAAGGCCCACTTTGATATATATATATATATATATATATATATATATATATATATATATATATATATATATATATATATATATATATATATAGACCATGGTTGAGGCCCATTTGATGTATTGAAGGCTCATGGTTGAGGCCTAATGGGATGTGCATGAGGCCCATTGTAAATTGATTCTGCTATGGTTTATGTGTTGACTATTATGGTGTGTTATGCCTTGGGAGCAATGATGGTTTGACGCTCACATTGTAGGGATAATGTTGGTTAAATGTCGGCATTGTCACTCTTCCTAAGGACCACTGATGGGCCCGTACTTGTAGTGAGTAGGCTGTCTAGGTCCATTTCCGTTATGCACAAGCCCGTCACCCTATGATTTGTTTAGTATAGATCCATGATTCATGATCATACGCATCATATGCATGTTTGATATGATGAGTGACTGATCATAACATATGCCTTCGGGCGGATTGTTTATGGGCTCCCTGATAGGCAGAGTTGACCTACATGAGCGCTGATACGCGCAGGATTATTGCATGTCTGATGGTATGATTCATGCACTTGCATTGTGTGATTGTGCTTATTGTATGCCCTAGCGACATCAGGGCCATAGCCTCCATAGACACATTGTGGGTGGCTGGATTGGATACCGAAATGTTTGGTTCTAGCATACGGGCGCCATAGATGTCCCTGGGTGAAAATTCCTAAACCCGATGGTACCAGAGGATGACTCCAACGTCGAGACCAAGTGGATATATGAGCGCACGAGGGTCGAATATATGATGCCGTGTCTCTCACTGTGTCGTGGTCGGTTGGAAAGGAGTGTGGCCTTACTTGCCCGAGGGTAGGGGGCAATACTAAGCTGAGTTTGACCAGCTCATGAATGGATCCGCTATCGACGTGTCGGATAGGTATTGGCAAACTATTGGCCAGGCGGATAGTGAGGTTTCTTACGCTCACTTGGACTGTGCGGCTAGGAGAGCGGCAGTGCCATTTGGAGTGTACTAAACCCCGGTGATTATTCTGAATAAGAACTGTACTGATGTACGATGAGGATTAGCATGCTTGAGCTATATCTTGCATTACATGGTTTTGACATAACCGATGGCATTCATATCTTGCACCGCATAGCCTTGGTACGGCTGGTTGCATTCATGTACTCATCAGCAAGATTCCACATTACTCTGACCTTGCATTCTGAGCACGCTCATATTGCGCACACACTTACACCACCCTCTAAGCTTTCTATAAGCTTATGCACGATTGATGCATGCAGGTGACGCCAGGACGCATCCGTAGCCTTATCGCAGTTGGAGTGTGCAGCCGAGCTTCTGGAGTTTTTGTTACTTTCAGTATAATTTCCCTTTCATATGCCTCGTACTCAAAGTTTTTTATCATAGTGGATTTTGTGATGGTGTTCTTATGGTTATTGTTCGTCGGTTATGCTTTTGGTTATGCTCATTACAAATCAAATTGATTATTAGAAATCCTCCTTGTAGCATCCCAGGATCGGAACCTGGTATATGGGTGTCGGGAGCCGAGAATGGGGTATTACGGAGGCTATCGGCGCCGGATTCGGCGATCGAGAATTTTGTGAGCCCGGTTTCCGAGTTCGGAGCATGACAAAGGGTCAATCACATCTCACAATAAACATGCAGATGATGCGTATGGGCATGTATCATGATGTTATGCTTTCACATACTCATAATCGGTATCAATAACCGGCATCAACAATCGGCCTCGACAATGTGGACATTTAACCAACATTGCCCCTAAGGAATGGCTCACATAGAGCCTAACATATAGTGGACCCATGGCCTCACACAAGGACCTAATATACAACACCATGGGCCTCACTCAAGAGCTTAATACACATCACGATGGGCCTCTCACATGGGCCTAATATACACAATGGACTCTATCACTTGGCCCTCAATGCATCACAATGGGCCTCATCACATAGACCTTATATCATCATATTAGGCCTTAAATATGGGCTGCATATACATCACATAGGTCTCGATAATTGGCCTTGGCAATCGAAATCGGCCTCAACAATCAGAATCGACACTCGAAATTGGCCTCGATACTCGGACTCAACAATCGGAATTGACACTCTAAATTGGCCTCGATACTCAGCCTCAACAATCGGAATCGGCCTATACAATCGGCCTCGACAAATCAAAATCGGCCTCGACAATTGGAATCAGCCTATACAATTGGCCTCAACAAATCAGAATTGGCCTCGACAATCAGAATCGGCCTCGACAATCGGAATCGGCCTCGATACTCGACCTCGACAATCAGAAACAGCCTAGATACTCGGCCTCGACAATCGAAATCGGCATATACAATCGGCCTCGACAAATCAGAATTGGCCTCGATACTCGGCCTCGACAATCGGAATCGGCCTATACAATCAACCTCAACAAATCGAAATTGGCCTTGATACTCGGCCTTGACAATCAGAATCGACCTATACAATCGACCTCGATAATCAGAATCAGCCTCGATACTCGGCCTCGACAATCGGAATCGGCCTCGATACTCGGCCTTGACAATCGAAATCGGCCTATACAATCAGCTTCGACAAATCAGAATTAGCCTCGACAATCGAAATCAGCATCGATACTCGACCTCAACAATCAACCAAATAAGGCCTAAGGGAAGGTCACAATGTGGACATTTAACCAACATCGCTCCCAAGTAGTGGCCCACATAGAGCCAAACATATATTGGGCCCACATGCTCACACAAAGGTCTAATATATAACATAATGGGCCTTACTCAAGGGCCACATATACACAATAGGTGGGCCCTGCTCATGGGCCTTAAATACATGACATGTGGGCCCTACACATGGGTCTCATATGCATCAAATGGGTCACGTTCTGGGCCTCGAATACATCAAATGGGCCATGCATCATGCCCTAATACATATCACAATGGGCCTTGCCCATAAGCCACGAATACATCGCATTGGGCCTTTCACATGGGCCCAATATACATCATAATGGGCCACATTCTATGGCCCGCGAATACATCGTACTAGGCCACATCAAGTGGGCTTCCCAAACATTATAATGGGCTGCACATATGGGCCACACAAACATCATATTGGGCCGCACATATGGGCCACACATACATCACGATGGGCCACGCCTAATGGGCCATAATACATCATAGATGGGCCTGGACAGTTTAGGCGGGCCTGTGAATGGACGGCCTGCATATATAACACTTACATTAAGATGGGTCCCACCGTCCATGGGTTGGACGGTGGATACAACACACGTGTCAGGTGGGGTCTACGTCCTATGGTCAAACAGTATATATAAAATACACATATCATGTGGAACCCACATCCCTGTATAAGGCTGCATGAACGAAGCACGTACATCATAGGTGGGTCTTGCACGCCCAGTAGGTGGGTCCCATATAGATAGTCGACATGGATGAAATGCATACATTATTGTGGGGGCCACGGACGTAGGTGTGGATGGACCACAATATCAAGGTGGCCCCACATGGACAACATGGATGATACAATATATGTATCACGGTGGGTCCCACACATGTGGCCCACCAGAGGGATGGAAGGACGGTTGGGTCAAATCCACAGAACTTGCTGTGTCAGTACAACAACTATATAGCTAGTGTAAGGTACACTAGCCAGTCCGTTTCCACAGAGGTGGATCCCACATGGGGCTCACCATAACGTTATTTTCCATCCAATCTGACCATAAGGTCCTGAAATAAGAGAATTTTTTTTTTCATAAAGATCCAAAACTTTTATGACGCAAAAAGGGTTTCAATGGTAGATGTTCAATCCCTTGCTGTTGGTTGGTGTGGACCACCTAAGACTCATGTACGATTGATTTTTGGGGGGTGACCCGCTGGTTAAATGGGACCCATCAAATGCACGGTGTTGATGATCAACATGCATCATGGTGGGGCCTGAGGTGGGGCCCACTGACCCTGCCCATTATTACAAACAGCAAGACGCTGCTTGCTATAGCATCCTCTGGATGCTGGCAGCAACAGTGTCAACTTTTTTTTTTCTTTTTTTTTTCACGCGGTTTTTCATAGGTGGGGCCCACATCAGGAGAATCCACTCTATTGGTTAGATTCCTGGACACAGGACAGGTCTAACAAGCCCCATATCGAATATGTTTCGGTGCGTGGAAACATCATAGCGGGCCCAAATAATTAATATCACTCAAAACCACTAGTTTCCACAATATGGCCCGCCAGAGATTCAGATTAGCTTTATTTTTTGGCTCAACGCCTAAAATGAGAGGGGGAAAAATGAATGGACGGTGTGGATTAGATACATACATCAAGGTGGGGTCCACATCCAATGGACTTGGATGACATGGATGAGTCACTTACATCAGCGGGTTCCATCGTCCATGACTGGACGGTGGACGGTGTGGATATTCACATACATTAAGTGGGCTCCACCGTCCCTTGCTGGATGGTGGATGACATGGACAAAATGCATACATCAGGTGGGGTTTGCTTGACACGTGGCCCACTTGATATGAATCAAGCTGATATTTGTATTTTCCTTCATCAGTGTCTATCCAAAACAGATGACCAGGGTGGGCCGTCCGCTGGACGTCAGCAAGGTGGGCCTAACATTTAGATGGCATGGATATAATGCACACTCATAGTGGGGTGTATCAGGGTGGGCCACACACATCGAGAGAGAGAGAGAGAGAGAGAGAGAGAGAGAGAGAGAGAGAGAGAAGACGAGCGGTGATGGAGGGACCCCGCCACTATGGGTCCCTCTTTGATACAAAGCATACATCAAGATGGGTCCCACCATATGTGGGCTCTAAATCAAAAGAAGAGGCACTATGAACACCCACCTTTGATCTTCTCCTCCTCCTTCCTCCAAAGCATCCTAGAGCTCCAAAGGACGAACTTCAACGGTTGAGATAGGTTTTGGAGGGTGGGGATGAGAGATAGGAAGTGGGCCACACAAAGCTCTCTCTCATGAAGCTTGCTTGGACATGGGTTGCTTTGGAGGAAATGAGAGAGAGAGATGAGAGAGAGAGGGATGGGTGAGTGATGGGGTGTGATGGGTGAGTGAGTGATGGATGTGTACTTGTGTAAGAGAGTGTTGACTTTTGGGGAGGGTGGTTGTACTTGGGGATGGGATGGAGTGATGAGTTGTATTTTGATTGATTGATGTGACGTGTCATAGAGATTCTCTCGAAATTGCAACGCACGGTGTTTTCCTCGAACTGTATGCGGGCCCATATCTCCTGGCCCGGGTATTGCCTCAGTGCGCGAGACGCGGCGCCAGAACTGTGGCGATAGCGCGGTCGCACTGGTACAAGTCTCAAGTCGAGTCGACTCAGATATGCAGGACTCGTCTTAGGCTCACTCGCAAAAATCGGTTACAGGTCGCGGGTTGCCGAAATTCGACCAAGAGGACCGTAGGAGTATACGGAACGATACGGATTAGGATACGGGTCTTACATTATGGGATTGGTAAATATTGTTGTTTTCCATCGTCTCATGGGCATGGTTTGGTGATGGAATCCCTGCCAATTATTATAATTCTCCGCTTTCGAGGATTAGGTCAAAGGAAGTTCAGATTTGATCTTAAATTGCTATATTTTCCAA
Source organism: Magnolia officinalis (assembly GCA_021015155.1). Taxonomy (NCBI): domain Eukaryota; kingdom Viridiplantae; phylum Streptophyta; class Magnoliopsida; order Magnoliales; family Magnoliaceae; genus Magnolia; species Magnolia officinalis. The sequence goes on from JAJHSJ010000002.1 coordinate 66,064,044, forward strand.
CTGGATAAGATAGGATTCCGATTCCAGTTGCGACTTAAATCAAGTAATAGATCTCCCTGATCTCTACAAGTGGATCCTTGGAAACCCTAGTTCCTACCTTTGAATTCTTAAGTTTCTAATTAAACACTTCACAATTACTCCCTTTAATTTCAGATTTAGATTCACATCTTCTTCTAGTTCTACTTCTAGTTGCTTTCAGAATACACACGAGATTAGTCCCCATGGATTCGAACTTGGTCTTACTGAGAATTATTACTACATCGCAACCCTACACTTGGGGTTGTGAACACATTTTTGGCGCCGTTGCTGGGGACTAATGGTTGCATTTTTCTGAGATTAACTAGTTTTAGAATTAGGTTAAGATTAGGGTTTGTTTACTTTCTATTTTTAGGTTAGGGCTTTTTCTGAATTATTTTAGAAATTAACTTAGCTTTCTATTTCTAGGTTTTAGAAACTTTCCTAATATGTTTTTAGAAACTAATTCCCTTTCCTGATCTGTTTTAGAAACTTACCTTCTATTTTTAGAAACTTTTGTTTTTCATTTTTAGAAGCTAGGTTGCTTTCTTATTTCCTTTTTTAGAAACTAATTTGTTATCCTTTTTCTTCTGCAGAATCCCAATATAGAAACTTCTAATTTGGTAACTTCTTTCTAATTCTCTCTCTTTCTATTTCTAGATTTCTACATCTCTCTTTCTTTTTAGGTTTAGGTTAGATTCTGAAATAGAGGGCTGAGAGTGTTTCATGCCCAAGTGGGTCCGTGATAATACTCGACGTCTCTTGAGTGAAAGAGGATTGGTTGAGGGGATATCTATCCATCACAGGATTGGACACCACTCGAGATCCACAGAGTTAATTGAAGTTATGGCTGCCAATCAATCGGCCAATCAACCTCCAAATCCACCTCAACCTAGGGTTAAGGAAATCCAGGATGAGAATGAGGTGCATCAAGCACCCCCACCTTGTACTTTACAAGATTATTTACAATCAGCAGGGGTGAGCACATCCTTATGTATGATTTTTCCAGAAAAGATTTGCAATAGCTTTGAGTATCTTCTTTTCCTGATTTTGAGATATTGAGATTGGTAAATCCTATTGTTAGCCATCGTCCCATGGGCATGGTTTGGTGATGGAATCCCTGCCAATTATCATAATTCTCCTTCATTGAGAATTAGGTCAAAGGAAGTTCAGATTGATTTAATTGTTATATCTTTCAATTGGATAAGATAGGACTTCATATTAATTGAAGTTATGGCTGCCAATCAATCGGCCAATCAACCTCCAAATCCACCTCAACCTAGGGTTAAGGAAATCCAGGATGAGAATGAGGTGCATCAAGTACCCCCACCTTGTACTTTACAAGATTATTTACAATCAGCAGGGGTGAGCACATCCTCATGTATGATTTTTCCAGAAAAGATTTGCAATAGCTTTGAGTATCTTCTTTTCCTGATTTTGAGATATTGGGATTGGTAAATCCTATTGTTAGCCATCGTCCCATGGGCATGGTTTGGTGATGGAATCCCTACCAATTATCATAATTCTCCTTCATTGAGAATTAGGTCAAAGGAAGTTCAGATTGATTTAATTGTTATATCTTTCAATTGGATAAGATAGGACTCCAATTCCAATTGTGTGACTTAAATCAAGTAATAGATCTCCCTGATCTCTACAAGTAGATCCTTGGAAACCCTAGTTCTCACCTTTGAATTTCTTAAGTTTCTATCTAATCACTTCACAATTACTCCCTTTAATTCCAGATTTAGATTTACATCTTTTTCTAGTTCTACTTCTAGTTGTTTTCAGAATACACACGAGATTAGTCCTTGTGGATTCCTCAGTCTCAACGAGATTATTACTGCATCGTGACCCTACACTCGGGGTTGTGAACAACGTTCCCCTATAGGAAGACATTATTCCAAAGCTCATTCAGATCTCACTCCAGGCAGTTAAGCCTTTTAGGAGGAACCCTCTCTAATACCAATTAAAATTGTGAGGAACAAGATACCATGACTACATGCGGAAGTTTGGTGGAGCTAAGGAATGATAACTATCTCCTAAGGGGGGACGTGATTAGGACCAAATAAAAATTGTACCTTTTAAACACATAATTACTTAAACCAATATTCATATTAAACTAAGGCAATTAACTCTAAAGCTTACAATCCAATAGAGGGTCTAATCACATATATTACAAAGATGTAGCAATTAAGTAATTGGCCTATAAACATGATAATGTATATGTGTGTATGTGATGTGTTACCTATCAACTCCTAACATTCATTTAATTATGCATACATATAATTAAACATTCATCACATAAGTATAATTAAATAAGTGCTCAAATACAATCCCAAACATAAGCATTTATAGTGGTTTGGTTTCCTTACTCCACTCCCATAGGATGCACTCAATCCATCAGTGTATCGGATTTCATTATCGGAAGTTTTAATTTAGGTTCACCTCTAACCTTTACAATCCTACACAGGGACTGGCTCCCGTAAGAGACTCTACATGGTTTTTTATAGGCTCGCTATAAACCTCGGTCATACACAAGAACCTAATGATATACACTCCCATCGGAGGCTCCCGTAAGAGACTTTAGTTGGTTTTTTATAGGCTAACTAACAACCTCGGTTATACTCTAAGGACCAACATTTATTTCCGACAGAGGCTCACTTAGAAACAAACAAGTACACACCATTATTCGGTGGCCCACACAAGGACTTTAATTTAGGCCCTACACAAGAGCCAAGTTCCTACAAAAGAACCTAGTCGAGTTTTATAATTCAAACTCTTACACTGAATCATACACAAGGAAAGAGTGTATATGAACTCTTACACATAACAACTTACTTGTCGGATTAAGCCCCTTTTATAGCGCATTATCATGTTGCTTGATCGATGCTCTCCCGTACTTCAATTAGCTCCAATTTTCTCCCTCAATCACGACGTCAATTCTTTAGATCTAAGATCAAATACCTTGCATGTGACGTTCCGATGCGGTGACTAAGGTGATGGGAGGTTGGGTAAAATTTCCTGCAACTAATAGAAAGTTGTATATCCTAGGGGATTCTACTTAATGGATACTTTAGAAGTTGATAGACACTTGGATTTGTAAAGAAAAATGGTGTCTAAACTCTAGATAGGGTTTGAGATCATGATCTTCTTGTAGAGGGGCTTGTAATGCTTATTAGAGTAAAAATTAAAAGAAGAGCTTGAATCTCATTAGAATAGAGCATGGGATGTTTGATAGAGCTTAGGATGCACTAGGGTCTCTAAAATGACAAAATCCATCATCTACATAAACATTCGTTTATATATTTATAAGAAAAATGCTCCAATAGATCTATAACAGCTAGTCTTCGGTGTTCACAACCCCAAGTGTAGGGTCACGATGTAGTAATAATCTTGGTGAGACCGAGGTCGAATCCACAGGGACTAAACTTGTACATTTCTAAAAAGAACTTGATCTAGAAAAAGAAGAAGATCTAAATTTGAATTCTAGAAAAGTTGAAAGTGATTTTGAATAAGATTGATTAAAACTTGTGAATTTAAAGGTGGGAACTAGGGTGTCAAGGATCCACTTGTAGCTATCAGGATGCTACCTTACTTGATTCAAGAGATCCAATTGGAATCAGAGTCCTATCTTATCCAATTGGAAAGAGAGATGATCAAATCTCTGAACTTCTCATTGATCCAGCCTCAATGAAAAAGACTTGTGAAGATTGGAAGGGATTCCATCACCCAACCATGCCCATGAGACAGTGACAAACAACAAGATTTACCAATCCAACAATCTCAAATAGGAAAAGAAGATATTCAAAGCTATCGCAATGTCTATTGCAATTTGAGTCACAACAAACCATAGAAAACTGAAAATATTCCTTAAAATCAACTAGAAATCAAGGAAGTTCAATTTAAACAAGAATCAAAGCAAGATAAACATCCTAATTATGCTACAAGCTTCACCTCTTAGCCCTAGCTAAGAGGTTTAGTTAACCATAGACATGATTAAACCAAAATCTCTTAAGGAAAGCATAAAAACAAAAAAGAAGAAGAAAAAAAACTCTTAGCGGTGGCTCTCCACCCTTTTGCTCTACTCCTTAAACCCCAGATGATACCTAGGAACGTCCTAGGGACTCATATTTATGCACTCCTTGGAATTTTTTAAAACTATCTTAAATTTACGCACTCCACATAAGCCCCACGTTAGGCTTCCGTCGAACCGAATTAAGGTTGAAAATTGCACTTTCTTACTGAACAATTCTGTGCGATTTCGGTCGGACCGAAGTTGACTTCGGTTGGACCGAAATTGATGCTGAAAAATCTTGTACAGAAAATCTGTCAAATTTAGGTCGGACTGAATTATCTTTTTTTCTTGTTGAATTGTTTTCTACGATTTTGGTCGTACCGAAGTTAGCTCAGGTCAGACCGAAATGCCCTATTTTCTGTTGGGAATTTTAAATTCTTTCAAGTCCTTTCTTCATCCTTTGTACTTGGTTTCCTTAGATCTTTAGCGTGTGAATTCTTCATTCTTGGTCTCCTAAGATCCATCTTTTGCCTTAGGGATTTTTAAGCATTAAATCCATGCTTTTAGCATTATTTTCAATCTAAACTATCATATTCACCTTGCAACACAAACATGTATAAAATATACCATTAAGCCTTATCATGTTCATAAAACCAAGATATAAATGTTCACAACCCCAAGTGTAGGGTCACGATGTAGTACTAATCTCGGTGAGATCGAGGTTGAATCCACATGGACTAAACTTGTACGTATTTTGAAAGTAACTAGAACTAGAACTAGAAGAAGATCTAAGTTAGAAATCTAGAAATAAAGTGAATAATTGTGAATATTGATTAAACTAACAATTAAAAGGTGGGAACTAGGGTGCCAAGGATCCACTTGTAGCTCTTGGGATGCTACCTTACTTGATTCAAGAGATCCAACTAGAATCAGAGTCCTATCTTATCCAGTTAGAGAAAAAAGAGACAAACAGATCTCTTAACTTCTCATGAACTTAGTCTTAACAGATGAGAGTTGTGAGAATTGGAAGTGATTCCATCACCCAACCATGCCCAGAGATAGATAAGGAAAACAACAGGATATACCAATCCTACAACCAATCGTAGGAGAATTGTGAAGATTAGAAAGGATTCCATCACCCTACCATGCCCAAGGGACAATGGTGAATAACGAGACTTGTTAATTTCACAATCTCAAATCGAGAAAAGAAGATATTCAAAGCAATTGCAGATCTATTGTAATTTGTCACAATGAACCATTAAAAACTAAAAATATTCCTTAATAAAGAACTAGAATCCAAGAAAGTTTAACAACATGAAAAGGCCAAGCTATATGTCCTAGAGGGGGGGGGGGGGGGGGGGTGAATAGGACTATGCCAAATTAAAATAAAATTCAGCGGAAATAAAATAAACCAACAACCTTACAACTTGAATCAATTCACAAAGCTAAATTTAAATCACCTTGATAAATAGATATCGAGAGATTGATTCAAATTCAGTTCTAAGGACAACCTTACACCATAATCAACAAGGGCTTATGGTAGGACAACCTTATTTCTAGAACCTCTTTTGGATCAAGAACTCAATATTAATATAAGTAAATGAAATAGCAAGGAATTGAATTTAAATGAAGAAGTAAGATCTAAATTATTACAACAATCCCCACACTTGCTTGAAATGTAAATAATTACAACATTCACATCCCCTTGTACATTCCACAAGATCAAATGATAAAAGATATGAAAATTAAGCAAGCATTCAAACCACAAGTCAAAGAGTTATAGTGGTTCGCTTGTGTGTACACCAACTGTTTTCCAACAGCCACACAAAAAGCTACTCCACTCCTAATATCCTCACACAGGGGATATTAGCGTTCACTAACAAATAGGTTTTCACAGGTTCACCAAAAACCTTTACAATTGTGTCTTTTTCACTTGGGCTTACACAATCCAAAAACCCCTCTTTTCTGAGTTTTCTGGTTTTCCTCAGACAACCAATACAATGAGATTTTTCTGGCTCAACCTCAAACAAAACCAAAAGCAAATGAATTTTACAGAATTGTAAAATACCTGGATTTCTCCTTTTTCGTAGCAGCCCGGTAGAACCAATCGGAGTAGATGATTTGAATGTCAAAGTTCAATTTCCAATACTCACATTCATAAGGTTCTAAGTTCTAATTGATTTTAGATTTAACTCGTTGGGCATAGCTAAATTTGATTTTGATTCCAAGAAGAAGGAATAAGATATTCCTCTTTCAAATATGACTGGAATATAGAAACAAAATCAAATTAAATAAGCTAGCAAAAAGGAATATTAAATAAGCACAATCTAGCTTAAAATAAACACAAACTTATCTCAGAGTGATCACTTGAAAATTCTTAAATTGAATGAGAGTGGAAGTTATGAAAACTCTGAATTTCGTGTTCAATTTATAGAAGCAGAAATCGCTCCTACGACTGGTCTTAGAAACCTACGACTGGTCGTAGCTCTAACAGATTTTTGAAAAAATAAGCGCGATCTTTGAAAGCTGTTCTACGACTGGTCGTGAGTACCCTACGACTGGTCGTGGGTCACCTACGACTAGTCGTAGGACCAGTGATTTCGTCGCTGGACTTTAAGTCGTAGCTCCACGACTGGTCGTGGACGAGTCGAAGCCACACCTACGACCGGTCGAAGGACCTCCAGGACTGGTCGTGGGCGTACCAAAAATTCCGAAAAATCTTCAACTTCTTAGGACTGGTCGTGGAATTTCTTGGACTAGTCGAACCAATGTTAGGACTGGTCGAACAAGAGCTAGGACTGGTCGTAGAATAGACCAACCTTGTGTATTTTAAATATTTGAATAATGTATCCAAAGTGACCTACTTAAAGGGTCAACCTAAGGTCATTCAAACCTGAACTATGTCGTATGGACATTGAACTTCAACCTTTCAACGAATGTAGATAAATTGAATTATATCAGGCTTGTCAGGCTTGAGATCTTGATCAACATAGAACTACTTCATACGTTGTTTCTTCAGATTTGAACTTCAACATTGTAGCTTCTTGAGGCTTCATCATGTAGTATTTGAGGCTTCAACATGTAGCTTTTTTGAGGCTTCAACATGTAGCTTTTTTGAGGTGTCTTGAATTCCAATAAATGATCATACAAGTACAGAACACCGATAGATGTTTTTGGCACACAAAATTTGACAACCAAAGGAGCATGAGACCATAACACTTACACAACACATGAATCAAAACAAAGAAAACATCCCAATCATATTACAAGCTTCACCTCTTAGCCCTAGCTAAGAGGTTTAGTCAACCATAGACATGATTGAACTAAAGACTCTTAAACAAAACACCAACTAAGGAAGAAGAAGAAAAAATTCCGGACGGCGGCTTCACCCTTTTTCTCCACTCCTTAAACCCTAGAAGATGCCTAAGAACATCCTAGGGACTCCTATTTATAGTTGTACAACTCCAACTTTCGTACCGAGTTAGAAAAATCCAGAAACCGCCTCAAATTTACACAGTCCGTGTAAAATCCGTATAACCCTCGACTAGTTAAGGATAACCTTCGACTGGTCGAGGATCACCTTCGACTGGTCGAGGACAGTCTTTTACTGGTTTAGGATTATACGAATTTAAAAGTTCGTGTTGTTGGAGTTTGAGCCGAAGTTTCTTCGACTAGTCGAGGCAAAGCTTAAACTGGTCGAAGGAGGGCTTGGACTAGTTGAAGCAGACAAATTTTCAGGATTCCTTTTCTTCACTTCAAGTCTTCGATTCTCTTCATTCCTCACTTGATTTTTTTGGATCTTTGGCATGTGAATTCTTCAATCTTGGTCTCCTAAGATCCATCTTTTGCTTTGGTGATTCTTGAGCATTAAATCAATATTTTTAGCATTCTTTTCAATTCAAGCTCTTAAACTCACCTTGCAACACAAACATGTATAAAATATAACATTAAGTAGTATCATGTTCATAAAACCAAGATATAAATAGGGAAAAATATGCAATATTTGACACTCAACAATAAATAGGAGAAAATATGCAATATTTAACACTCAACACACTCCCCAACCAACACTTTGCTAGTCTCGAGCAAAAACACACATGAAGCAATTCTTAATTCTCTATGTTCAAACCTTTTTTTAGAAATCAATCCTTTAAGCAATCTAGTATAGATGAGTAGAATTAAGACGAGAAAGTGAGATTTTAAAAACCTAGAGCCGAATCATATAAGCAATCCATCAAATAGGTTCCTTACCGATTAAATCAGAGCATAAGTTCATATATCAAGCTTTTCAATGTGCTCAGTGAAAGTCAACTTACTTTCCATAAAAGTACTATTATTTCATTAACCATGCTCATCACCTTAGATTAATTGAATAACCAAGTGCTGATTCTGAACTTATCCCCTTCTTCTTTTTCCAGTTTTTTATTTTATATTGACAGTCTCTTTTATTTATTCAGTCTTCTCATCTTTATTCTTTTCAAAATTTTCATTCTTTTTTAGTCTTTCATGACCTTTTTGTCGATCTTACTATTTTTTAACTAGTTCTTTTCATCTTTTAAGGTGAATAAAATTCTCTAGACTCAATTCTTAACATCTATTCCATGATTCACATGCTAACAATAAGAAATTTTAGTGTAACTCACAGAAAGTAACTTGAACGTGTCTTGTGACTTAGATTAACATGATATTCAAACTTCCTTTTAATCAATTGAGTGCGAGAACCGTAAGTGTTAGGCTACTTAGTTGATTAAACTCCAACAATTCAAAATTCAATCTCTATCTTTTCATCATACTCAAAACATTCTTTACATGCATAAATTATCATTTTCTAAACAGATTTTAACTTGAAACATTGAAAATTTCAAATTTTTTTGCTTAGAACTAAGAAAACAAGAAAAATTAATTAATTCACCTAATTCACACCCCCAACATAAAATCTACATTGTCCTCAATGTAAAAGATATAAGCATGTAATGCAAAAGAGGAAACGAAAAGAAATGAGAAGTGATGGCGGGATAGTACCTGAAGGAGGAAAGTTTACATTGTTTCCAAAGGTCTCGACGTGAAGATAGGTTAACACAAAGACTAAATAAACGGAAAGCAAACTATCCAGTCCTAAATCCTATGAAAGCAATAAACCTAACTACACCTCGCCAGACTAGGAGGTCAATCTTGATAAACAGGATCAATCAGATGTATGGACATGTCCTCTGAATCAAATTTCTCAACAAATGGGCTTTAAACGATGTCCATTCACTTTGAAAAAATAGTCATTCGTTGGATTCTGAATCTCGACGGCCCCATGAGGATAAACAGTTATAACAGTGAAAGGGTCAGTCCAACGAGACCAGAGTTTACCTAGAAAAAGATGTAATCGAGAATTATACAAAAGGACTTTTTGACTAGTTAGGAATGATTTTCGAAGAATGTTCCTGTCATGAAACGCCTTCATCCTGTCATTGTAAATTCTTGAGTTTTCGTATGCGTCATTCCGGATTTCCTCGAGTTCATTTAATTGAAGTTTGTGCAGTGAGCCAGCATTGTCTAGGTTAAAGTTCTGATTTTTAATAGCCCAGTAGGCTCTATGTTCCAATTCCACAGGCTAGTGGCAAGCTTTCCCATAGACAAGTCTACAGGGAGACATGTCAATTGGAGTTTTAAAGGCAGTATGGTAGGCCCATAAGGCATCGGTCAAGCGAATTAACCAATCCTTGCGATCAGGGCTAACCGTCTTTCCAGAATGTGTTTAATTTCCCTATTGAAAATCTCAGCTTTCTCACTTCTTTGCAGGTGGTATGGAGTGCTCACCTTATGAGAGATGTCATATTTCTTCATTAAGTTTGCAAATGGTCTGTTATAGAAATGTGAACCTCCATCACTAATGATAGCTTGAGGTGTTCAGAACTGGGAAAGGATGTTTTCTTTTAAGAATGTAATGACCATTTGATGGTCGTTATTCCGGCACGTGATCGCTTTGACCCATTTAGTTGCATAGTCTACTACTAGTAAAATTTACAAATTTCGAAAGGATTGGGTGAATGGTCTTATGAAATTGATGCCCCAACAGTCAAATGCTTCAATCATTAGAATGAGATTCAAAAGCATCATATTTTGATGAGACGATGCTCCCAATTTCTGACAACGTTCACAAGCTTTGCAAAACTCATGAGTATCTTTGAACATAGTGGGCTAATAGAAGCCGAACTGTAGAATTTCGGTCGTGGTTTTTTTACCAGAAAAGCGACTACCATATGCCTAAGAATGACAGAAGGAGATGACGCTTTGGTGTTCATTGTCTGACACACATCTCCTTAGAATTTGATCTCCCAGAAGAATTTACGAACCTCGGAGAAGAATTTTTTTCTTATCTTGCGTAGTCCAATGAGTCAGCGTGAAACCTATAGCAAGATAATTTGCAATGTCAGTAAACCAGGGTAAATAGGAGCATTTAAACAGTTGTTCATCAAGGAACATGTCGTTTATAGTTGTCATCTCAAGGGAATCAGGGAGATCAAGTCTGGAAAGATGATCAACCACTACATTCTCTATTCTTTTTTTGTCTCGTATTTCCAAATCAAATTCCTAGAGTAGGAGGTTCTATCTTATCAGGTGAGGCTTAGCATCATTCTTAGAAAGAAGGTACTTGAGCGCCACATAATTAGTATAAATATGATCTTGGATCCGATCAAGTAGGATCTAAATTTGTCCAAAACGAATATTACAACTAGGAGTTCCTTCTCCATAGTAGAGTAATTCACTTGGGCAGGATTTAAATCTCTACTTCCATAGTGAATAACATAGGGCTTCTTTTCTTTTCTCTGGCCTAACACCACCCCAATAGCATAGTTAGACGCATCACACATAATCTTAAAAGGAATGCTCTAATCGGGTAGCTGCATGATAGGTGCAGTAGTCAACATGCCCTTGAGCTTAGTGAAAGCTTTCTGGCATTGCTCAGTCCACTCGTATGGTACATCCTTTTGAAGTAGATTGCATAAGGGACAAGAGAGGTGACTAAAGTCCTTTATAAATCGTCTATAAAATCTAGCGTGTCCTAATAAAGATCGCACGTCTCGTATGCTCTTAGGTGGAGGTAGGTTAGAGATAAGGTCAATTTTAGCATTGTCTACCTCAATTTCCTTGGACGAGATTATATGTCCAAAAACTATTCCCTTAGAAACCATGAAATGACACTTCTCCCAATTTAGTACCAAATTCTTTTCCTCACATCGCTTTAGCATATTTTTTAGATTTTCCAAATACTTGCTAAAGGATGGACCAAAGACAGAGAAGTTGTCTATGAAGACCTCTAAATATTACCCCATCGTGTCGGAAAATATATTCAACATGCATCACTAAAAAGTGGCACGGGCATTACACAGTCCGAATGGCATCCTTCGGTAAGCAAGGGTGCCATAAGGACATATGAACAGTGTCTTTTCCTGATCTTCAAGGGCTATCTCTATCTGATTTATCCCGAATACCCATCAAGGAAACAGTAGTAAGAATGACTAGCTAGCCTTTCCAATTTTGATTAATGAAGGGCAAAGGAAAGTGGTCCTTTCTCGTGACGGTATCCAACTTCCTGAGTCAATGCACATTCTCTAATAGTAACTCTAGTTGGCACGAGTTCGTTATTGGAATTGGATACGATGGTGATTCCAGACTTCTTAGGAACCACCTGAGTTAGACTCACCCATTGGCTATTGGATATGGGGTATAGAATACCCAGATCTAACAACTTAAGCACCTCGGCCTTAACTACTTCCTTCATGTTTGGATTTAATCTACATTGTGGTTTCCAGAAGGTCTTCGCATTATCCTCAAGATGAATGTGGTGAGTACAAATTAAATGGTTAATTCCCTTAAGGTCTGCAATCAACCATCCAAAGGCTCCTTTATGCTTAATGAGAGTAGAGATAAGCATACTCTCCTATTCTTGCTCAAGATGGAAAGAAATCACCACCGGATATGTCTCATCTTGACCTAAATAGACATATTTAAGATCAGAGGTGTAAGTGCTATAATGATTAAAAAATACTTTAGTTATCAAATTTGTTTAGTCAAACAACTTGTCAAGTGATCTTCAGGTTTGGTTCAACATCAAAGTTCAAGCTCAAGATCTAGTAGAAGATCAAGCTCAAGATCAACTGATGTTCTAGTGGAAGATCAAGCTTGAAAGACAAGATGAAGTCAAGATCAACCAATGTTCTAAGTAGAAGATCAAGCTACATAGAAAAGTCAAAGTCTTTAATCAAGTTAAAGACAAAGAAGTTCAGTCATTTCAAGTATTATAAACCCTAAAAAGACCTTAGGTTTAGGTGCTTTCAAAAATTATTTAATTTGGGTTTTTATACTTGTATTTTCTTTGACTTCGACCAGCCTAAGGTTTAGTTCAACTAGTCTAAGTTTTTCTCGGCCAGTCCTAGTATAAATTGAAGCAAAACTATTTTTTCTATTGCAAATTCGACCAGTCGAATGGTCTGTTCGACTAGTCGAAGGAGGATCTTCGACCAGCCCTAGGGTTTTTGGCTCGAAGTCCAGCAAGCAAATTGGTTTGGATTTTGGCATCTTTGACCAGTCGAAGACCACCTTCAACCAGTCGAACAGAGCTCTTCTACCAGTCGAGTTGGGCCTTCGACCAGTCGAAGATTGGATAAATCCTATGTAACGCCCTGAAAATCGGGGGTCGAACATAAACTCAACTCCCGAGTTCCAGAACATCACTTATGCAACAAAATGAATGATGATTGAATGTTGATTGTATTCGTGCATTGAACATGAGTGAGATTAAGCCAAAACAGCATATCATACTCCAGAGACGGTTAAATTTGCAAGCGGAAGACTGTGATAAATAGATAAAATATATAACTTATGATGAGTCTCCAGAGTGTGATAACATTACCAGGTTAAATAAATACAAGTGCAGTTCTAAAATGTACCAAATGTGAGGAAGTGTAATGCCTCCTATCCCATGTACCATAGCCCCGTCAATACAATATCAGGTCTTCATTGACCTGCCAGAGAGATACAGATAGGAGAATTCCTCCTATCATCATAGAAGTAGTCCGGCTCTGCTTCACAAGCATCGCCACCACCTGAAACTCAACAAATCTGGTTGGTGCGTACAACACCGTCCCGTAACGTGGGAGTGAGTGATCAACTCAGTGGAACAGTAAAGCATAGGTTAACATGTTATCAATTCAATCAAGCAGTAATGATAAAGCAGTACAAATCAAACATTTCTAACTACTCTTGTTAAGTGCGAAAATGAAATGACATGATGCTGTATGCCCTTGCCAAACCACCCTCAAGCGACATCATCTTACGTTCGCGAATGCTTACTCCCTCAGTGCGCCACATCTACAAAGCACATGCGGTGCGATGATGCTCATGATTACCAAGTTTTTATTAGTCCATTTTAAACAGCAGTATTGGAAAACTAAGGTACCTCCCTTGTATCATTCCCAAACATGATCCATTCTAGGGTCGTCAATCCTAGTTAATCTCATACGACATTATGGTTTGAGTGGCTTAGCGAAGGCATCACAAAGGGCTCGTCACCCGTCAGCACGGATACAGATCTCACCGTATGCGGCTCAATTGCTGACCGTCAGCTCGAGTACAGGTCTCACCGTACTCGGCTCAATCACTAGCCGTCAGCCCGAGTACAGATCTCACCGTACTCGGCTCCACTCATACTCTAGTTGCTGTGAAAGACTCGTCGCCAATCACAGACCCTTGGAGTATACTCGAAGATACTACGGAGGACTCGTCACCCATCAGCACGAGTACAGGTCTCACCGTACTCGGCTCTCGCTGTAAGTATCGACAGCTCGAATACAGTGTCCCATACCACCATATTCGGCTCACGAGTTGGTTGCGCAATGGTCACTACGGGGAGGCACATGGCCCCAGCGTAGGCCGACAGCTCGACCACGGTATCCCATACCACCGTGCCCGGCTCATGCGTCTTAGCGGATCGAGGTACCATGGTTAAAAGGGGGTTTCACTGGTAAGTTTGGTACCCTAGGTTCAAGCAGTAGTGTCCAAACAGGGTGAACATGCATAAGGCAGATCGGGTTACTTGACGAGCTCGACTAGCACGATCGCCCGTTGAGCTGCACGACATGAAGTGCATAAACAACTTCGTGTGGCCTAGCCACTGCCGACAGGCAACGCACGACTCGAGTTCGTCGAACACATCCCACGTGGCAAATGAATCTCAGCCACGAGTTCAATCCCGTTACCGATTGCCTGGACTATAATCATAGCCCCAAACACAATCAATTACAGATAGATAAAGCAGTAATGGATCAGGATTCAAATCATACAATCAGTCTGGTATTATCCGTTTAGGGCTGCCAGGGCTGTTGCACGCACTCGTTGCTCCGCTCCCCCATCACCCATGACGGATCATACCACGTAAATATAAATTTAAATATATGCATTACATAGTTAAAATCATAAAGCAGTTGAGCATGTTATGAATCACAACACAAGCATGAGTTTGTACATGTTCAATCCCTAATCACACAACTATCAAAGGAGATCATACACATAGTTAAAAGAGGTTGAGAATCATATCTCAACACCCTTATACTTACAATTTGCTAACTACTACTCATTCAGACATTTCAAGAAACACTTAAACAAACATACATCAACATACACGACATATGTCGATCACATAGGCATTAGGCCAAATCCTTTCACTAGGGAGTTGCCCCAATCATAACACGCGTACACCCACGACGGATAGTCATGGCAAGTAGGAATCCAAGTTCCATATTCATTCAGTCATTTCCACAAACACTTGGGCCACACATTTTAGCATATATAGTGTATATTGGCCGTGGCGTGACTTAGGGAAAATCCTTTCGTCAAAGGGGGTATCACCAATACGTCAATCATGAATCCATGACAATTAGTCATGGCGAGCACGAATGAGAATTCTATACTCATTCAGCCATTTCCACAAATACTTAGAATACACTATTACAACATACATGGTGTGTGTTAGTAAAACATGTATTAGGGTTATCCTTTAGCCAAACGAGTATGTTATCCATGTATACCATAATCATACAACAAATAATCATGACAATTACATTTCCAAAACTTACACATATACGGTATTTCTAGAATACACAATTTCAACATACGTAGCATTTACAAGTGAACATGTATTACGGCGATTCCTTTCACCAAACTAGTATTTTATCCATATATAGTATATCATACATTAAATAAACATGTCAAACATTTCTCCAAAAAAAATACGTATACGGTATTTCTACGTATACCTAGAGTATGTGAAATTCCATATTCTACAACGTTAATCGAAACAGGAAACGGAAAGCACTTTGTACATGTGCAATTGCATGCAGATCATGAATCTATCATTATCTGACATTGAAAGCGTTGAAAAACCCTAACCTATACACCTAAAGTCCGCACCTTTTGTCGTAGAATCGCAACGGAGTTGATAGGTTTGCTAAGCTTTCGTATTCGGCAGTTTGGCAACCTAGAGAACGAAATAGGTTAGCTATTTCACAACCTACAACGGTCTAAACCCCAAAACAGATTAGGGTTAGGGTTTCTTACCTAGAAACGACGCCGGAAACGCCGGAAAAGCGTCAAGAAAGGGATGGTGCAGCCCGTGTGGTGGCAGGGAACGACGGCAGGGAGATTCTCCCACTTCTCCCTCACTTTCTCTCTCTTTTCCCTCTCTCAAATCCCAAATTCGTATGGCTGCCATGAGAGAGGGTTTAAGGTCCTTATATAGTCCCAAAACTCACCGAAATAGACTCCTGTTCAAGGGTTACTGCTAATATAGGTATTTCGTCACTTTTCCAGCTCAAAAGAGAGGTTCTGGTGGCCCTCCTTGAGCCAAACGTCAGACTTAAGCTCTCCACACATGGATCTACGTGGGATTACATTTTCGACTCGATCGGATTTCCAGATCACACGTGGCGGACCACTTTCAGTTCAACGGTCAGTGGGCCACGATCCGAAATTTCAAGTACATGTAAATGTTCCTGAAATTTTTCCTGATCCGAGGGTGTAATTTGGTCTGATTCTGACGGTCTGGTTGCTTAATACTGATGCGCAAGCGAATGGTGCCAGATCACTATTCCTGATATTTATTTTGGAATGGGAATAGTGTTTTTCACACTCCCTCGCTCCGGATCCAAACGAATGGCCGTGGGACATCGGCTGGACCTGATTTTCGAGATGATTGTCAAGCCCAGTGAGGCGGTCCTAGTTCCTTAACTTCGTGTTAATCGGACTTCCGAGGTGCGGCCTAGACCTAATACGAAGTTTAATTTCATTCCCGAGAGCAGCCGGGAAATGAGTTTGGTTCTAAACTTTAGGGTAACCTAGAGTCACTGATTTTGCAAGTTTTGGGTCTTGCAGATCGTATTTAAAGCGATCCCAACGGATTTCATGGCTAATCGAGTTTTGCACTTAGTTAACTTTGTTAAATTTCTAAAGGATTTAATCCTAATTGTTTTCTGGTTGAGATGGTACTTAGGCCTTTGTAGTTTGTATATAAAGTGATCCAAGTTTTACTACTTAGCTAGTTTAAGTTAGTGTCTAGGGCGAAAGTGCTTTGAAAAATTGAAAGCATAAGGTAGTGAAGGGTGGGATTTGTGAAGAAAATGGTTTAAAGAGCAATTTTAGACTGTGGGATTGAGTTTTGACAAGTTGATAAGGTCTTAGGATCAACCCATTGCCCTAGGACGTCTAATCCCAGGTTGGCAAAAATCCGGGATGTTACAATCTACCCCCCTTAAAACAAAATTTCGTCCCCGAAATTGGCTAAGGGTAATAAGGGAAGATTTCTATTATTTCATTCGCCTAAGACTTATTGATTCCAAGTTTCCACGCGTGGTAGGGTATATACCAGCTGGTTCATTTTAGTCTACCCCCCTTAAAACTTAATTCTTTATCCATTTCTCATACCCTGATGGTTTGCTACCATTTATTTCTTTACCTATTTGGAGTCTCGACGACAATCCCAACAATTTAGAGTAAGATAACTGTTTTCATTGTTTGACCAACACGGAGAGACGGTAATAGTGGGCTCGATCCCGATACATCGATCATCTACCTGACCAGGGTAGAAGGCTCATCGTATCCCTTCTCAGTCCTGGTAGATCCTGGTCTTCTGCTCGGTCAAGCAGGGAGTCTGCTGGTAGACACCCAGGATTGAGAATTGGGTCAAGCCGCAAATGTTTCGCAGTTGTATATTTCAGTAACTCCGTAGTCCGATCACTCTCTAAGAGTAGGGAATGTCCATCATTGAAAGGCTCAAATGGTCTATGTCTAAGGTTACCCTTTAAGTCTTAGTCTAAGAGAGTCCTTATTATTATCTATGTCCAAGAAAATGGTGAACCAAATCTTACTAGATCATCCTAAAACGGTTTCTCATAGTAGAACTTACTAGGGCTTCTATACTGTTCGTATTTATCGAGCACCGCTTCGATCCTGGGCCAGTGGGGTAGGGTCCACCACGTTTCCGCTGCGCCACCCAGATCAAAGAGGTGTATTAGGTGACCTAACTAGCTTGGGCTCATAATGTTCTACCCCCCTTAAAATTTTATTTTCACCCTTAAGGCTCAAGAGCTATGTCCTGATCCGTAAGTCGGATCAAGGTGTAATTTATAACCTATCCTTGACATGAAATGGGAAATACATTGGTCTGCCTTTCTTCGACGATGTGTACTATGACATTGATACTTATGGGTATCGAGAGGATTCAACAAAGGAACGGGGTCTCGTTCCAACCTATTCAAGCCAACTAACCACGTCCATCACTCAATTATCTTAGTATTGTTAGTCGTTTATATTTCTTAGTCTAATCAGCAGCCTAGGCTCAACATATGCGTAGCGGTAATCCACTAGTTGTGATCCAAAGTCTATGCCTCTACGCTAGATGATTTCACTTCATTTCTAATACAAGGAAGGGTTTTGTCACTTAGGGTCAAAGTTGTCTAATTGGAACTGAGTTGCCTATAGTTGAATTTAACTACGCCCGAGCATTGCACATATGCTCATACCAGCTAAGAGGATCCTAAGGTTCACATTATTAATTTATTGGATTTCCTCTACGGTCAGGTCTGTCGAAATCTAGGAGCACTGCTCTAGGTCCAAAACTCCAAGGGTCTATTTGCCAAACAACCATTCACTCCAAAAGCTTAAGCTATCAGAGTGCGGTGGGTTAATGTATATCAAGGGACTTTATCACTTCAACACTATTTGGCAAGTGGTCTTAAGTTGTATTGAATGGGACCGCATTACTAATCCTACCTTGGAATTAGAAGTGGCTGTTGTTTGGTAGGAGGGTGGGAGGGGATTAAAATTAATGGTATAGGCTTTGGAAAATGAGCCTGGTGTCGGAAGGTGTGAGATGGGATTTCCAAATCCCAGGAATCGAAATTTCTAAGTGTTATTTGAAAGGAAATCTCAGAATTTACTTTTAATTGCACACACTCCAAACATGGTATTGGAAAACATGGGATACACCCATCTAGGAACCAGACTTTACACATACATTTATTATTACTTTTACAATTCAATCCACCTTACTCACCTAACGCAGTTGGCCGAACGGGCCCTAAAGGGAGAAAAGGGGCTGGAGTTTTTTTGGTCCTCCACGAACTTGGGTCTAAACCGTGGTTGTAGAGGCCCAAAGAACAGAGATTTGTAAAGGAAAGTGGAGAGATGGGTTGGGTAGAGAGGTTACACGTTTTTGAGCTCCAAATGAGGGGAGTAGGAGCTCAAATGAGAGAGAATGATGAGGGTATGAGGATAGGTAGGGCTGTAAACGATGGAGTGATGTATGGTTGGACAGGAAACAACAAAATGGCGATTGGAGTGGAGGTTAGAGAGAAAACAGCAAGAATAGGGGAAAAAGAGAGATTGGAGGGGCGTTTGAGAGAGAGGGGGGCTACAGATCTAAATATCCTAAACCCCAGGCCAAACTACCCAAGGGGTAGGGGAGGTCGGGCCGACCCATCCCAGAGGGCCCACCTGACCGCGGTCTACCGCCAGAACCGCGGTTCCACCGCGGTCCAAGGTGGCCGGTGGGCTGCCACCAAGGGTGGGGTGTGTTCTCCATGGTCCCAAGGTGCTAAACGCACCCTGTTCGACCCTGGGTCCCATCGAATTAAGTGGGGAGGCCCCCGACTCCGATTCGCTCCATTTCGAGTAGTTTCGGGAAAATCGGACGTAACTTACAATCCGGAATGAGTTATCTGACGTAAAATATATGAATTTGGGGTAGAACGAACTAATGAAGCCACTCAACCCAACTATGCTAGGTTGGGCAGCCCGGAATTGCGAGAAAACCCTCCGATTGACAGTCATTTCCCCGTTTCAATTTCGTTTTGCTAAAAATGGTACTTTTAATTTAATTACTCTTCATCGGTCGAGCTTTAGGAGTTACGCCCATTATGCAAAGGACTTAGAATAATTAGGAGGACAGTTTGGTGAAGCCAAATAGGTCACTTACTATTTTTGGCTGAGAACCTTGCGCACTAGTAGACATCACGACCTTATAGTAAGTCGCGAATTCTAGGGGTTTTAGTCATAATTTGTTCCTGATTTCTTTCCCATTACCTGGTATCCTTATTTAAAGGGTTGTGAACTCGTTTTTAGTCATTCATTAATCAGTTTCGAATTTGAATTTATTTCTATTTTCTGCTTTCTTTCCTCGTGGATTTGAGAAGTCTCTGTGAGGAGTACAGAGAAGCTCCGAGGATTCGGAGTAGTTATCTTCATCACATTTATCCCGTATTCTATCTATTTTCAATGGTTAGGGTAATCTAGAATCTTTAATAGACAACCTAGGAATGTTTAAGGTCGACCCGTGCGACCATGGTTGAATACGGACTTGATTTCGGCGTTCGACTTTAGTGAACTTCGCCGATTGGCGAAATCGGAATACCTATGACTATTTCTATGTTCGGTCGCTCCCTCCTAAGTCAGAGTGCGTCAGAGTGCGTAGTGTGACCATAACCCAGGTCCGATTTAATCAAAATCATGCGCTGATACCATCTTGTAACGCCCTGAAAATCGGGGGTCGAACATAAACTCAACTCCTGAGTTCCAGAACATCACTTATGCAACAAAATGAATGATGATTGAATGTTGACTGTATTCGTACATTGAACATGAGTGCGATTAAGCCAAAACAGCATATCATACTCCAGAGACAGTTAAATTTGCAAGCAGAAGACTGTGATAAATAGATAAAATATATAACTTATGATGAGTCTCCAGAGTGTGATAACATTACCAGGTTAAATAAATACAAGTGCAGTTCTAAAATGTACCAAATGTGAGGAAGTGTAATGCCTCCTATCCCATGTACCATAGCCCCGTCAATACAATATCAGGTCTTCATTGACCTGCAGAGAGATACAGATAGGAGAATTCCTCCTATCATCATAGAAGTAGTCCGGCTCTGCTTCACAAGCATCGCCACCACCTGAAACTCAACAAATCTGGTTGGTGCGTACAACACCGTCCCGTAACGTGGGAGTGAGTGATCAACTCAATGGAACAGTAAAGCATAGGTTAACATATTATCAATTCAATCAAGCAGTAATGATAAAGCAGTACAAATCAAACATTTCTAACTACTCTTGTTAAGTGCGAAAATGAAATGACATGATGCTGTATGCCCTTGCCAAACCACCCTCAAGCGACATCATCTTACGTTCGCGAATGCTTACTCCTCAGTGCGCCACATCTACAAAGCACATGCGGTGCGATGATGCTCATGATTACCAAGTTTTTATTAGTCCATTTCAAACAGCAGTATTGGGAAACTAAGGTACCTCCCTTGTATCATTCCAAACATGATCCATTCTAGGGTCGTCAATCCTAGTTAATCTCATACGACATTATGGTTTGAGAGGCTTAGCGAAGGCATCACAAAGGGCTCGTCACCCGTTAGCACAGATACAGATCTCACTGTATGCGGCTCAATTGCTGACCGTCAGCTCGAGTACAGGTCTCACCGTACTCGGCTCAATCACTAGCCGTCAGCTCGAGTACAGGTCTCACCGTACTCGGCTCCACTCATACTCTAGTGCAGTGAAAGACTCGTCGCCAATCACAGACCCTTGGAGTATACTCGAAGATACTACGGAGGACTCGTCGCCCATCAGCACGAGTACAGGTCTCACCGTACTCGGCTCTCGCTGTAAGTATCGACAGCTCGAATACAGTGTCCCATACCACCATATTCGGCTCACGAGTTGGTTGCGCAATGGTCACTACGGGGAGGCACATGGCCCCAGCGTAGGCCGACAGCTCGACCACGGTATCCCATACCACCATGCCCGGCTCATGCGTCTTAGTGGATCGAGGTACCATGGTTAAAAGGGGGTTTCACTGGTAAGTTTGGTACCCTAGGTTCAAGCAGTAGTGTCCAAACAGGGTGAACATGCATAAGGCAGATCGGGTTACTTGACGAGCTCGACTAGCACGATCGCCCGTTGAGCTGCACGACATGAAGTGCATAAACAACTTCGTGTGGCCTAACCACTGCCGACAGGCAACGCACGACTCGAGTTCGTCGAACACATCCCACGTGGCAAATGAATCTCAGCCACGAGTTCAATCCCGTTACCGATTGCCTGGACTATAATCATAGCCCTAAACACAATCAATTACAGATAGATAAAGCAGTAATGGATCAGGATTCAAATCATACAATCAGTCTGGTATTATTCATTTAGGGCTGCCAGGGCTGTTGCACGCACTCTTTGCTCCGCTCCCCCATCACCCATGACGGATCATATCACGTAAATATAAATTTAAATATATGCATTACATAGTTAAAATCATAAAGCAGTTGAGCATGTTATGAATCACAACACAAGCATGAGTTTGTACATGTTCAATCCCTAATCACACAACTATCAAAGGAGATCATACACATAGTTAAAAGAGGTTGAGAATCATATCTCAACACCCTTATACTTTACAATTTGCTAACTACTACTCATTCAGACATTTCAAGAAACACTTAAACAAACATACATCAACATACACGACATATGTCGATCACATAGGCATTAGGCCAAATCCTTTCACTAGGGAGTTGCCCCAATCATAACACGCGTACACCCACGACGGATAGTCATGGCAAGAGGAATCCAAGTTCCATATTCATTCAGTCATTTCCACAAACACTTGGGCCACACATTTTAGCATATATAGTGTATATTGGCCGTGGCGTGACTTAGGGCAAATCCTTTCGTCAAAGGGGGTATCGCCAATACGTCAATCATGAATCCATGACAATTAGTCATGGCGAGCACGAATGAGAATTCTATACTCATTCAGCCATTTCCACAAACACTTAGAATACACTATTACAACATACATGGTGTATGTTAGTAAAACATGTATTAGGGTTATCCTTTAGCCAAACGAGTATTATCCATGTATACATATCATACACAAATATCATGACAATTCATTTCCAAAACTTACACATATACGGTATTTTAGAATACACAGTCAACATGCGTAGCATTTACAAGTGAACATGTATTACGGCGATTCCTTTAACCAAACTAGTATTTTATCCATATATAGTATAATCATACATTAAATAAACATGTCAAACAATTCTCCAAAAAAAATACGTATACGGTATTTCTACGTATACCTAGAGTATGTGAAATTCCATATTCTACAACGTTAATCGAAACAGGAAACGGAAAGCACTTTGTACATGTGCAATTGCATGCAGATCATGAATCTATCATTATCTGACATTGAAAGCATTGAAAACCCTAACCTATACTCCTAAAGTCGGCACCTTTTGTCGTAGAATCGCAACGGAGTTGATAGGTTTGCTAAGCTTCCGTATTCGGCAGTTTGGCAACCTAGAGAACGAAATAGGTTAGCTATTTCACAACCTAAAACAGTCTAAACCCCAAAACAGATTAGGGTTAGGGTTTCTTACCTAGAAATGACGCCGAAAACGCTGGAAAAGCGTCAAGAAAGGGATGGTGCAGCCCGTGTGGTGGCAGGGAACGACGGCAGGGAGATTCTCCCACTTCTCCCTCACTTTCTCTCTCTTTTCCCTCTCTCAAATCCCAAATTCGTATGGCTGCCATGAGAGAGGGTTTAAGGTCCTTATATAGTCCCAAAACTCACCGAAATAGACTCCTGTTCAAGGGTTACTGCTAATATAGGTATTTCGTCACTTTTCCAGCTCAAAAGAGAGGTTCTGGTGGCCCTCCTTGAGCCAAACGTTAGACTTAAGCTCTCCACACATGGATCTACGTGGGATTACATTTTCGACTCGATCGGATTCCCAGATCACACGTGGCGGACCACTTTCAGTTCAACGGTCAGTGGGCCACGATCCGAAATTCCAAGTATGTAAATGTTCCTGAAATTTTTCCTGATCCGAGGGTGTAATTTGGTCTGATTCTGAATACTGGCGAAGCGAATAGTCACTTTTTCACACTCCCTCGCTCCGGATCCAAACGAATGGCCGTGGGACATCGGCTGGACCTGATTTTCGAGATGATTGTCAAGCCCAGTGAGGCGGTCCTAGTTCCTTAACTTCGTGTTAATCGGACTTCCGAGGTGCGGCCTAGACCTAATACGAAGTTTAATTTCATTCCCGAGAGCAGCCGGGAAATGAGTTTGGTTCTAAACTTTAGGGTAACCTAGAGTCACTGATTTTGCAAGTTTTGGGTCTTGCAGATCGTATTTAAAGCGATCCCAACGGATTTCATGGCTAATCGAGTTTTGCACTTAGTTAACTTTGTTAAATTTCTAAAGGATTTAATCCTAATTGTTTTCTGGTTGAGATGGTACTTAGGCCTTTGTAGTTTGTATATAAAGTGATCCAAGTTTTACTACTTAGCTAGTTTAAGTTAGTGTCTAGGGCGAAAGTGCTTTGAAAAATTGAAAGCATAAGGTAGTGAAGGGTGGGATTTGTGAAGAAAATGGTTTAAAGAGCAATTTTAGACTGTGGGATTGAGTTTTGACAAGTTGATAAGGTCTTAGGATCAACCCATTGCCCTAGGACGTCTAATCCCAGGTTGGTAAAAATCCGGGATGTTACATCCTATCCCGCTCAAATCTGAAAAATCCGTTGGAACAGAATTTGGTGTTAGGGCTAGTCAAAGACTGTCTTAGGCCAATCGAAGAGTTGACTTCTTTGCCTATAAATTGAGGTTCTCTCTCAATCCGAAATATCAATTATTATCATCAAAATTCTTCTGCAAGAAAGAGAGAGAGAGAGAGAGAGAGAGAGAGAGAGAGAGAGAAGCTCCAGTTATTAGCAAATCTATTGAACGATATTTATAAATTATTTTTGTAGCTTTCATTTAATTCCCTTAATCTCATACTCTGTCATTCTGATTATAAAAAAAAAGTGAATCCTCTTTTTTCTTTGAGATTTAAGAGAATTAACTTAAGTAACCATTGGTTTAAACTTAATTAAAATCAATAGAACCCTGAACCTTTTCTATATGACTGAA
Source organism: Magnolia officinalis (assembly GCA_021015155.1). Classification (NCBI taxonomy): domain Eukaryota; kingdom Viridiplantae; phylum Streptophyta; class Magnoliopsida; order Magnoliales; family Magnoliaceae; genus Magnolia; species Magnolia officinalis. Next base: position 66,088,602 of record JAJHSJ010000002.1, read on the forward strand.
CATTAAACATTCGACTTTCAAGAAAAACGGTTCTTTGGCCACAACTTCTTCTACGGTGTAGATAAGTATACCTTCAATTCTTAATTTATTTATTTTTTTGAGATAGCCAGAAAATCTCAGTGTAGGTTTTATCTGAGTAGCCTGAAAATCTTAGTAAAGTTTTTTGTTTGTGATAGCCCGGTAAAATCACAACTGTATCACGTTTTAAGGTGACCCTGAGAAAACCTTATTCATAGTGAAAGCCAAGATTACGTGGAGAGAAATTTTAGGAGTGGATTAGGTGTGGCTGTTTTAGAACAGTTGTTGGCACACTGAACCACTATAATTCTCTTTGTTTGTGGTGAATGTTTTATCTTTTATGTGGTGAATGATTGTATTTTCATTTCAGTTGAAGTGGTGAATGATTGTAGTATTTAATTTTATTTACTCTTGCAAAGTTTGAAATTTTTATTTTAAAAGTATTCGTGAAATAAGGCTGTCCTGCCTAAACTTTTTAGGTGAAGGTTGTCCTACAAATCAATTGAAATCAACATTACAATACTTAGGCAATTGAGATCTCTGATTTATTTATTATTCAACACTTTATTAGATTATTTGGCATAGTCCTATTCAACCCCCCCCCCCCCCCAGGACTTCTTTAGATCTCATTTTCAAGTGGTATCAAAGAGGGTTGCTCTATTTTTTAGATTAACCACCTTGAGTTAAGATTTAGAGCTTTATTATGCAAAATTTTGACAGTTTATCTATTACCAGGCCACCTCTTTTGATGGCTCTAATTATTCATACTGGAAAGACAAAATGAGGATTTTAAAAAAATCCCTAGATGAAAGTGTGTGGCAAGCCATTGTGACTAAATGGAAACCGTCTATGACTGAAGTAGTAGCTGAGTGAAAGTGCCCTGGTTTGTCAATTAGTGTGAGTGTTGAGTCAATTAGACTACAGAGCCTAATAAGAAGATCATTTCAAACGTCTGCCTCAACCGGATGTGTGCAAGCTCGCCACAGGTAAATCTGAGCCTCACATCCCTTGTCCCAAATCACCAGGTATACTAAAACCCTTAAAAAATGTTAGAATCTCATAGGGTTTTTAGGGTAAGAAAACGGTTTTAAAATAGAAAAATTCTCTAAGATTTCTTGCCTTGTCGATTTTATCGTACACATCTCGATATGATCGGCCTGCTCTGTCGAGTCCTCGATGTTCCATCGATACCATCGAAAAGATGACCAAATATGTCCAACAACCTTATACATATCTGGACGGAATTATCGATGTATCGATACATCTATCGATATCATCGATATTCAAATCTCGAGTCTATCGAAAGTGACTCGATAATATCGACAGGCAAAATTCCGACACCCCTGTTTTTTCTTAAATATATCATATAAGCATCGATATATCGAAGCCTCCTCGATACCATCAAAATTCAAACCTTGATGATATCAGTAGGCCTTCGATGATATCAGTCCTGGGCGCCAAGTTCTCCAGCAAAATATTTCAGGGTGATTTATCTATGATCGGGGGTCACTTGATAGAATCGATATTCAAATATCGATGATATCGATGCCGTATCGATTGCATCGAACATGGACATAAACTGTCCAACAAGCTTTATGAAAAATCCTTTTGATTTATCGATGCATTGACACAACTATCGATATCATCGACATTCAAATTCCGATGATCTCGAAGGTCCCTCGATCACTCATGAAAACCTGAAATATTTCAAGTCAAGTCTCTCTCATTTTTCAAGTGTCAATGAATCAAACCTTCATCGATGGAATCGGAGTTCGAAATCTGATGACATCGACAATCGTTTCGATTCATCGACCAGCTAGTAAAAGGTTTCAAAAGCGTATGACATTGAGTTCGAGTCATCGAGCGGACCATCGATGCTATCGAGAGTATACGCTCGATGATATCGAACTTGCTCGATGATATTGAACTCTGTCATAAATGTGACTGTTTTATATCCGTTGGAACCTTTTTCCTATATAAAGAGGACTTGTCTATTGTTGCTATGAGAGAAAGTAGAGAGAGCTTTTGAGTGTTTAAACTTAGATCTTAGACCCAGAGCCCTTGCTCTCAAGGGAGTTCATCCTCCAATCCACCCTCACCATTGATATTCAATAGAGTGGATTGGGGAATGAACTTCCGCATTCAAGGATCCTCCAGCTACTACCTTAATGGAAAATCATGAAGCTGGGATGCCTTGAATGCATAGATGATTGAAATTGCTCTATCTTCCTTATAGGAAAATCTTTTGAGAGTAGGATTTCATTATAACCTTGACCCAACCCGTCACCATGCATTGGTACATCTTTTGAGTTGCGGATCAAGGAGACCGAAGACTCTTCATCAACAAAGGAGGAGATCTTTGTCAACATACTTAATGAGACTCATCCACTTATCTATAAGTATCTAGAGTTCAGATGACACTTGTGATCATTCCTTTTTAGGATTGGGTCTTAAGTGTTTCTCACCCCTTCAAGCCCTTGTAGGAGGCCTCCGGCGGGAGTGTACGTGGTGGGTGCGTTGTGTGGATCCTTGCTCTGTGGAGAGCATAAACATCTGGATGAAGGTGAACCAGTCAAAACCTTAGGTTTGAGGTGAACCGTGTGAAACCTCGGGTTTGGGGTAAACTGCGTAAAACCTCTGGTAGGGTCTTATGGAAGATCCTTGGCTAGTGTGCCTATAAGTGTGTACGTTGTGTGGACCCTTGCTCTGTGGAGACCATAAACATCTGGTTGAAGGTGAACTAGTCAAAACCTTAGGTTTGAGGTGAACCATGTGAAACCTCGGGTTTGGGGTAAACCACGTATAACCTCCGGTAGGGTCTTATGGAAGATCCTTGGCCAGTGTACCTAAAAGTGGGTGCGTTGTGTGGACCCTTGCTTTATGGAGAGCATAAACATCTGGTTGAAGGTGAACCAGTCAAAACCTTAGGTTTGAGGTGAACCGTGTGAAACCTCCGGTAGGGTCTTATGGAAGATCCTTGGCCAGTGTGCCTAAAAGTGGGTGCGTTGTATGGACCCTTACTCTGTGGAGAGCATAAACATCTGGTTGAAGGTGAACCAGTCAAAACCTTAGGTTTGAGGCGAACCATGTGAAACCTCGGGTTTGGGGTAAACCGCGTAAAACCTCCGGTAGGGTCTTATGGAAGATCCTTGGTCAGTGTGCCTAAAAGTGGGTGCGTTGTGTTGACCCTTGCTCGTGAGAGCATAAACAGTCAGCCTCAGTGTAGGTTGTAAAGGTTGAAGGTGAACCTGATTTAAAACCTTAGGTTTGAGGTGAACCGCTGTGAAACCTCCTTAGTGAAATCCAGCACACTTAAGGGTTGAGTGCATCTGCTGAGAGTGGAGTACACTGATCGTCGAACCACTATAAAAATGACTATGTTTGAGATTGCTAATTTTCTAATTGTGTGATTTACTTTAATATTTCCATATCTGAATATCTGAGATCACACCCCACACACATACACAGTCATATCCATCATAAACTAGTTTGCATATTGTTCACTCCTTAATAGTTTGTGATTGGATCCTCTACTGGGCTTGGAAGCAAGTAGAGTTACTTTTGAGTAATCCTAATATGTGCTTGCTAATTAGGATTAGTGTAATAGGATTTTAAATAAATCATAAAAGCTTAAAAAGTCCTATTCACCCCCCTCTAGGACATATCGGCATATTCCTACTTCAACTAAAGCGGTCTCCACCGCTATTTCACTGAGGATGGAACCAAATTTATGAGAGAAACTGCATTCTATTTACAGATTACAGGTCAAAAAAGTGAAAGCAGTGCTAATGCTAAATCCTTAAATGTCATAACTTGCGCTCTATCGCCTGATGAATTCAAAAGAATTATTTCATTCGATACAGCTTAGAAAGCAAGAGACATTCTCGAAATGACACATGAAGGAACTGCTATTGTTAAGAAGTCAAAAGTTCGAATCCTCACAACCAGATTTGAGGAAATTCGTATGGAAGAAAATGAAAATTTCATGGACTTCTATACGAAATTGAATGACATAGTAAATTCCATGTGGGGTCTAGGAGATAGAATCCCAGAAAGCAAGGTTTGCGGAAAAATGCGGCGATCTCTTCCTGACAGATTCAATTATAAGATTACTGTTATTCAGGAATTAAGGGTACTGAACTTATGAAGGTTGAGGAGTTAGTTGGCTCTCTTCAAACATATGAGTTGAATTTTAAGGCTCTTAAAGCAAAGTCCATTGCTCTTAAATTTTTTAAATATGTTTCAAAAGAAAATAATATTAAATCTAATTTTGAAGAAAATGAAGATGATATGACAATGTTAGCTAATAAATTTTATAGGATTTTCAAAAATAAGAAAAGAACAGATTTTTAAAAACCATCTGATAAAATAAAAGGAAAATCTAATTGTTGAAAATCTAAAACAAAGGACAGTCAATGTTTCAATTGTCATGAATATGGGCATTTGGCTAATAAATGTCCTAAAAAGGATAAGCCTAAAAGAAAGGGCATGATAACTACTCGGGATGAATCATCTGATTCTGAAAGTACTTATGAGTCTGATGAATCAAACCAAGAAAATGCAAATATAAATGATGCGAAAGCCTTTATGACTATAGTCAGAGTCACTTCTTCAGATAGCTGTAATATATCTGACTATGAAAATCTCAGAAGTGATCCTGAAAATGAAGACGATCTTCAAGATGCCTACAATGCCATATACAGAGAGAGTTGTAAAATTGTTGTCAAGTTGAAAATTCAAAAAGAAAAATATGCTAAACTAAAAGAAGAACTTGAAAAAGCAGTTTTAGAAAAATCTCATTTTTCTGATTGTTTTAAAAAAATAAAATTAGATTTAAATTTTAAATCTTCTGAATTACAAAAACTCAAAACAGAAAATGAGAAACTAAAACTTGAAGTTTCTCTCTTCTGAGTTCAAAGGACACTTGGAAATATGCCCTTGGTGACCAAAAGCTTGAAAATTGTTAACCTCATCGAGACGGCGTGGTGACAAGTCTGGTCTGGGTTATATTAAAGACAATTCATTGAAAACCAAGGATTTTGCTCCTATCTTCATAAGAGGAGAATCCTCGAACTCTAAAGGTAAGACTTTAAGAGATTTCAATCGTAATAATTTCAAAAATCCAAAACCCTTTCAAGTTCCTACAATAAATAATAATGCCATGAGCTATAAACATTAAAGGAATAATAAATCACCCTTAGCAAAAAAAATTGTGGACTTGCTCAAAGAGCTTCTGAAATCCAATTCATATGAAATTGGAGTTAATAAAAAAAGAGAAATCCTAACTCCCAAATGCAGCGAAAATCTATTGTAGAACCGTAATGAAATGGGTTCCAAAGGTTACGTGTCTTGTAGCCCATACAACTTTCAAAGCTATTAGCCACTGAAGATAGTACCTAGATAGTGAATGTTCTAGACACGTGACAGGTGAAAAGGTGATATTCAGTAATATCAAAGAAGTAAATGGCGGCCACTCACTTTTGGAGATGGAAGCAACTGTAAATAATAAGTCAAGGTAATGTATAACTTGCTCATTTACCTCTCTTTGAAAATGTGCTTTATATTGAAGGATTAAAACATAATCTTTTGAGCATATCTCCGATCTGTGATAATAAACATAATGTGAAATTTTTAGATCACGGATGTGAGATTATGAATGAGAAGGGTTATGTAATATTAAATGGTCGCAGGACATCTGAGAATTGATATATAATTGATAACTCTTGGTCATCAAACCATTCATGTTACATGTTCCAAATTGACAAGACTACACTTTGGCATAAACGTCTTGGATATGTGAACTATAAAGATCTATATAAATTGAGCAAAAGAGATCACTTAAGTGGCTTATCCAAGCTGAGAAAGATAGAAAAAGTCTGTGGCGCATGTCAAATTGGCAAACAGATTAGGAGTAGTCACAAGAAAGTGAACTCCTTAGCCACGACCAAACCTCTAGAACTACTCCATATGGATTTAGTAGGACCAACTAGAATGGAGAGTAGAGGTGGAAAGAAGTATTTTCTGGTTATCGTTGATGATTTACACCAAATATACATAGGTAGTCTTCTTAAGAGAGAAATCAAATACTCTAGATGAAGTCAGAAAATTTTTTAAACATATTTAGACTGAAAAAGAGTTATCAGTGGTCAAAATTAGAAATGATCATGGTACTGAATTTGAGAATAGCAATTTCGAGAAGTACTATAATGATCATGGTATATTGCATGAATTCTCTGCACCTAAAACACCTCAACAAAATGGAATTGTTGAAAGAAGAAATAGAATTCTACAAGAGATGGCTAGTGTAATGCTAAATAGCATGAATCTACCAAAAAATTTATGGGCAGAAGCTGTTAGTACTGCATGTTATATCGTAAATAGTGTTTACATTAAAAAAGCTAAAACAAAACAACTTATGAATTATGGTTTAATAAGAAGCCCTCAATTAAATATTTTTAAACTTTTGGAAGCAAATGTTTTATTTTACACGACCGAGAAATTTTGGAAAAATTCGAAGCTAAGAGCGATGAGGGAATATTTTTAGGTTATGTTTTAAACAGTTGGGTATACCGACTTTTTAACAAAAGAATTGGAGTGATTCAGGAATCTATAAATGTAGTGATTGATGATCAACAAATCACACCCAATCCTAATCGAGATGATGATGAAGTCAATGTGATTGATATAACTGACTCTTCATTTAAACCAGTGAATACTGAAATAAGATTAGTCAAAGACCATTCGACTAATCAAATACTTGGTAACCCTCGTATTGGTGTTCAGACAAGAAGATAATTAGAAAATATTTGTAATTATGTCTGCTTCAATTCCTAAATTGAACTGGCCAATGTAAATGAAGCACTTGCCGATGAAAGTTGGATAATTGCCATGCAAGAAGAATTAAATCAATTTGTTAGAAATGATGTATTGTATTTGGTTTATAGATCTACTGACAAACATATAATTAGAACCAAATGGATTTTTAAGAATAAAACTAATGAAATGGGTAATATTATCAGAAATAAGGCTCAACTGGTTGCACAAGGGTACACTCAAATAGAAGGTATTGATTACGATGAAACCTTTGCACCAGTTGCGTGTCTTGAATCCATAAGATTATTTATTTCGATTGCATGTCATTAGAAATTCAAAATTTATCAAATGGATGTCAAAAGTGCATTTCTAAATCACGACTTACATTAAGAAGTATATGTTGAACACCCGAAGGGTTTTGAAGACTCCAAACTTCCAAATCATATGTACCGGCTTAAAAAGGCACTTTATGGTTTAAAACAAGCTCCCAGGGCATGGTACAAAAAATTGACTAAATTTTTACTTAGTCAGAACTTTATTATGGGCAGTGTTGATAAAACTTTATTCGTCAAGAAATATAACGATCATATGCTGATAGTTCAGATCTATGTTGACGATATCATTTATGGATCTACATGCACTAACCTATCTATTGAGTTTATAGATCTAATGAAATCCAAGTTTGAAATGAGTTGTTTGGCAAACTAAACTATTTTCTTGGATTACAAGTTAAACAACTTGAAGATCGAATATTTATCTCACAAACCAAATATGCCTTGAATGTTGTAAAAAGATTTGGGTTTGAGAATGGAAAAAAGTTTGATACTCTAATGAGTACAACTCTTAAACTCTCAAAGGATGAATCAGGTAAAAGTGTAGACTCTATATCGAAGTATGATTGGTAGTCTTCTATATTTTACTGCTAGTAAACCTGATATTGCTTTAAGTGTTGGAATATGTGCTAGATATCAATCTAATCCTAAAGAATTACATTTAATTGTTATTAAATGGATAATCATATATGTTGCAAGTTCTGCTAACTTAGGACTTTGGTATCCGGATGATACGTCTATACAAATTGCTAGATATACTGATGCAAACTGGACAGGAAATATTGATGACAGAAAATCTACCAGTGGTGATGTTTCTACATAGGGAATTGTTTAGTATCCTGGCTCAGCAAAAAAATAAATTCAGTATCTCTCTCAATAGCTGAAGTTGAATACATAGTAGCTGGTAATGCTTGCACTCAGCTAATTTGGATGAAAGAATGCTAGTTGATTATGGAATTACGCAAGATACAATGACGTTGTATTGTGATAATTTGAGTGCAATTAATATTTCAAAAAATTCAATCCAACATTCTCGTGCAAAACATATCGATATTTGATACCACTATATTCGACAATTAGTTGAAGATAAGAGTAACGTGCTTGAATACATTTAAACTGAGAAGCAGCTTACAGACATACTGACCATACCACTTAACAAAAATAGATTTTCTAACTTAAAGCATGATATTGGTTTGTGTATTGTTAATTAATTAATTATATTGTTTATGCATTTTTTTATTATTTTATGATTATTTTGATTAAATGCATAACTTGGTAATAAAAATTTAAAAAAAAAAAGATTTTGTGAATCTTCGACCAGTCGGAGTACACACTTGACCGGCCAAACATTCGACCAGTCGAGTACATACTCGACTGGCCGAAGACCACGTGATTTCACTTCAAAAGGGGGAAAAACCACTTTTTCTATTTCATTTTTCATCATCTTCCTTGACTTGCCGGTGCCTCATTCGACTAACCCATCACCTAATCTTGATTGTAAGTGTTCCTTTTTTCAATTTGCTTCTAATATCGAGTATATCTTTGCTAGTTAATCTCATTTTTTGTATTTTTCATTTCAAACCCTCTTTGAGGTGGGTTTTGCTCAAAATCTGATCTAGCTTCATTCCTTTCATTCTCTTTGATTTCTTTCTTATGCCAATCATAATGGAGCATCGTTCAAAGAGAACAACAACATACAAGAGCCATGGTAGCTCCTCTTCTAGATCAACTCCATTAGGTGTGAGAACCCTACGGGCCACCGAAGAAGATTCGGAGAACGTTAGGGATTTCCGCACAAGAGATATAATCATTGAGAGAATAATTAACCTTGCTCACATTTCACCATTAGGTCTTGTTCCAATTCTTACTGAAATCGGTTGGGAACGCATTTTTGATTGGGGCAGAACAACTTACCGTTCCATTGCACAAGGAATGTACGCTTCCATTTGTAATGTGTCCCTTGAAGATCTCACATTCATGATTAAATTCGTAGAAGGGATCTTCACATTCACTCATGATGTTCGGCATTAACTGAAATTATCATTGCAGAAGATGGCATTCATATTGCCAATCTGACTAACAAAATGACTAATATTGAGCGGCAAGCGATTACATGTACATTGTGTCGCTTTAATGTCGAATGTAAGTTAGGTAATGCCCTCCCTGCTAACCAAATGCTCCCAAAATATCGAGTTATACGTAAGATTTTTACCTCCAATGTTTATCCTAGATCAGGGAATAAGTCTGAACTTACTCCCTTTATGGGTAGAGTTCTTCATTCTATTGTGTTGGCCATTCAAGTCTGTTTTCCTTCTTTAATCTGTTACATCATTATCTAGTTTCGTTTGCATCCTAAACATGGATCGATTCCGTTTGCTTACCTTATGATTTGCATCGCTTTGCATTATAATGTCACCATTTCATCATCGAAAGCATAAGAATTATAACTACCATTTAATAATACTAACCTGAATAAGATGAACTTGAAACCTCTTCCTAGCCAAAGTGAAGAAGAGGAGTAAGCACATGAACCTGAAGACACTTCTATGGATGATATTTTTGCTGAATTAGGTGAATCTAATTATCCAGAAGATCCCAATTATCAGCCTTCTCAGGTAGATGATCATCTCAAATCTTTGGAGGAGAAGGTCGATGCATTGCAGGTCTCACAGGACAACTTGGTTCAAACCCAAAAATCTACAATGAAGTACATGAAGAAGTACTTCCATCGCATCTGCCGGAGTTTGAATCAACTTGACCCGTCTATACCTACTCCTTCATCATCT
>JAJHSJ010000002.1:66098650-66162209 GCA_021015155.1 Magnolia officinalis
TCCCCACCACTTGATGGTACTTTACATGAGATATAAGTGAGTGAGTAGCTTATTTATCTGTCATGCTAAGTCCATGGCCAGACATCATGATATAAGCAAAGCTTGCCATCCATAATGATCTATCTAGACTGCCCATTGGGTCAGGTTCAACTTTTTCCTTTATCTTGAAAAAAATCATACAGATCAGAATAATCCAAACTACCCAATTGGTGGCACACAAAACTAGATGAACAAAACCTTATGGAAATATGCCCAGTCCCTAATGTTTTAGGACCAATATTTGATTACTGTGATTTTTCATGATAGTTGAAGAAGATACGACTTTTAAGTAGTTGCATGGAATGTATGTAGATTGGGCAATACCTCACTCCTCACTTCCTCTGAACAGACAGAGAATCTGAGGGGGCACTGTGCTATCAGGGTTTTATCCGCGCTGTCCAGCCATTTTGTTGTTGGGGGCCTTGCACATACCTTAGGATCTAGCCCTCCAGAACAAACCAGAATTATGGATAATAAAACAATGAAAATAATCAATGCATCAATCACACACCCCACACAAGAGATTTTACGTGGAAAACCTCAAAGAGGTAAAAACCACGGGACCTCGTCCAGATCAATAATCCACTATGAAGTAAACGTTACACCTTCTACACCTTCTTCACCACGCAGGAGTGGATGAACAATGAAAGAATAAAGAAAACCCAGAGATCTCACCAATTACGAGGACGTAGGAGCGCTGAGATATACTGCCCATAGATCACCTCCACGAGCATAACCTCCCTTCTACTAGCTTCCTCTCTCTCTTTCTCCCCCTCTCTCTCTCACCTTTGATAGCCCTCTTGTATTTTTCTCGTCAGGAGTAGAGATGTGGTTTTCTTTGAAGATCAGTGTATAGAAGACATTGGTAAGTCAGAGAAGAATCAGCCTAGTTCAGGTGAGCTAGAGGACACGGATCCGATTATTCTTCCCATGGTGCCTGATGACGGGGGAGTATAGCAAGGTGAAGAGGACGAGGGAGTTCCTTCCGAAGATGGACCAGGGGGCAGCCCTCACTTAATCCACCTGTTGAGCCATAGGTGAGGAGGTCATCTAGGGACAGACATCCGTCCTAGAGGTACTCGCCACATGAGTACATTATGCTGACTGATGGGGGAGAGCCAGAAGATTATTCTGAGGCCCTAGCCGACAAGCATAAGGGGGAGTGGTTGAAAGCTATGCAAGAGGAGATGAAATCCTTGCATAAGAACCACACCTATGACATGGTGAAACTGCCTAAAGGCAAGAAAGATTTAAGCAACAAGTGGATTTTCAGAAAGAAGGTTGAGCAGAAGAATTCACAGACAAGGTTCAAGGCCAGACTTGTGGTGAAAGGTTTTGGTCAGAAGAAAGGCATAGATTTCGAGGAGATATTCTCACCAGTGGTGAAGATGACATCCATACGGGTGTTACTTGGGTTGGCGGCTAGCATGGATCTGGAGATAGAGCAGTTAGATGTTAAAACTACCTTTCTCCATGGTGACCTGGAAGAAGAGATCTACATGCACCAACCAGAGGGGTTCGAAGTCAAGGGCAAGGAGCATATGGTGTGTAGGCTGAGGAAGAGTTTGTATGGGCTGAAACAAGCTCCACGACAATGGTACAAGAAGTTTGACTCGTTTATGTTGAAACATGGGTATGACATAATAAAGTCAGACCACTGTGTGTTCACGCGCAAGTTCTCAGATGGTGATTTCTTAGTTCTGCTCTTATACGTTGATGACATGCTCGTCATGGAAAAAGACATCAAAAAGATCGACAGGCTAAACAGGAGTTGGGCAAGTCTTTTGCGATGAAAGACTTGGGCCCAGCTAGATAGATCCTAGGAATGGAGATAACTCGTGACAGAAGCAGCAGGAAGCTTTGGCTGTCACAAGAGCGGTATATTGAGAAAGTCCTAGAGCGGTTCAATATGAATGTAGCGAAGCCGGTCAGTACTCCACTAGATGGTCACTTCAGATGAGCGAAGGCAGGCGAGTGTCCCAAGACGAAGGCAGAGGTGGAAGAGATGCAGAAAATACCCTACACGTCAGCGGTAGGAAGTTTGATATATGCTATGGTGTGTTCAGGCCCAGACATAGCATATGCAGTTGGTGTTGTCAGCCAGTATCTTGCCAATCCTGGCAAAGAGCATTAGGCAGTGGTGAAGTGGATACTGCGGTATCTAAGAGGCTCATCGAGGTTGAGCCTATGCTATGGTGATGGTAAACCTGTGTTAGAGGGCTACACAGATGCAGATATAGCAAGTGACATAGACTCCAGGAAGTCTACATCGGGGTTCATGTTCATGTTTGTAGGGGGAGCGGTTTCTTGGCAGAGCAAGCTATAGAAGGTCGTAGCATTGTCAACTACAGAGGCCGAGTACATTGCAGTCACAGAGGCATGTAAAGATGCTTTAGATGAAGAGGTTCCTACAGGAACTTAGCCTGAAGCAGGAGGAGCACGTGGTCTATTGCGATAGTCAGAGTGCTATTCACTTGAGCAAGAATCCAAGTCAGCATTCTAAGTCAAAGCACATAGAGATTCGGTATCACTGGATCAGGGATACTTTGGAACAGAAGGTGTTACAGCTTGAGAAGGTCCACACGGATGATAATAGGTCAGATATGATGACCAGGCCTTGCTCAAGGGCAAGTTTGAGGTTTGTACAAACCTGGCTGGCTTAAAGAAGGTGAATCCTTCCCAGGTCAAAAAGGGGAGATTTTGGGTTTTTTTGACCTATCGTCCTTTCGCAACTGGGATGCGTAAAGTCCTTTCGCAATTGGGATGCGCAAGTCCTTCGCAACTAGGATGCGGAAAGGAGTTTCCTAAAACTATAAAAAAGGGTCCCTAGGGTTTTTCTAGTATGTTGGGTTGATGAGAAAAATACAAGAGGGCTATCAAAGGTGAGAGAGAGAGAGGGGGAGAAAGAGAGAGGAAGCTTATAGAAGGGAGGTTATGCTCGTGGAAGTGATCTACGGTGCAGTCTATATCTCAGCTCTCCTACGTCCTCGTAATCAGTGAGATCTCTCTGGTTTTCTTTATTCTTTCATTGTTCATCCACTCCTGCGTGAGTGAAGAAGGTTGTAAACATTTTACTTCATAGTGGACTGTTGATCTGGACGAGGTCCCGTGGTTTTTACCTCTTTGAGGGTTTTCCAAGTAAAATTCTCTTGTGTGGTGTGTGATTGATGCATTGATTATTTTCATTGCTTTATTATCCATAATTCTGGTTTGTTCTGGAGGGCTAGATCCTAAGGTTTGTGCAAGGCCCCCAACAATTTTGTCGTATCATTTTAGGGTAAAAGCCCAAAATGAGGTAGATATAAGGCTCACGTGGACAACCACACAGGGAGCAACGATGATAATGACACCCAACGTTGAAATTTTCCCAAGACTCACCATGATAGCTAATTGACTTCCAACGTATTGAAAAGGTCACCTGGACTTGGATGAAGGGAAAACACAATATGATTTTGATCCAAAAATTTTGTGGCACTCGAAAGGTTTTCAACCGATAGGTGTTTAATCTCCATTTTGTAGTCAACTTGAGCATTTAAACTACTTCATTTGAGCCTGTGCCATAAAATAATGTGACAAAATGATTAACGATGGGAGAAAACCCCTACATCAGGTGGCCCCTTGAGAGCCCCTCTTTGTTCATGGGTATAGTACCCAATCCACGACCACTGAAATGCTTGCATACCCAAGCACTGTAAAAATGCAAATCGGGTACTGCTATGCTGTGCATAAAACCCATACATCATAGTAGGGGTACCCAATCTGCGTCCCTATGGCCTTGAAATGTTTATTTTCCATCCAAGCTGTTGTTTAGGTAGCACAGACCTGGATATAGAAAACCAAATATTACTTAATTCAAAACTTTTGTAAACTTAAAAAAGTTTTTAATGTGTGCATTCAATCAATCACCCACTATATCTTATTGTGTGGTCCACCTGAGATTTGGATTTGGCTCCTTTTTGGGCTCATATGCACTAAAAAAGATATGAAAAAATAGAGGGAGGCATGGATAAGCCACGTACATGATAGTGGGTCTATAGAGCTCTTTACGCACTGACCAGTACTGAGCCGAGTATTGGAGGGATCACTACTGAAGGAGAGAATCTTGAGATCTAGCGGTCATGTCCGGTCTCTAATTAATAGTTTATTTGCCCACCTACTCCTAACCACTTGATGGTACTTTAAATGAGCAACTTATTTATCTGTTGTTGGAGCATGAAAAAATCATCATCATCAAAGGATGAAGATCAGAAATCAAACATTGAGTAAAGAAAGGAGAAAGGACTAAGTACTTTGTTTGGCAGTTGCGCGGGTCGCGTAAGAATAAGAGGTTGCGCGTTGAGGTAGTTGCGCGAGTGGCGCAAACAGTTTAAAAAGAAAGGAACGGATTCTATCTTTGTGCCAATCGCGCAACTTAGTACAACATTGCTCGGACCGCGCAAACCAGATTTTCTATTGCGCGGGTAGCGCAATCAGGAGCAGAGAATGATCAAGATGGACGGTCAGATTTGATGCAAAGTGGGCCCCATAGCACAAAGATCGAGGGTTGACACGTGTGGGGGCCTATAAATACCCCACTCCTCTCATTTGAGAGAGATTTTGAAAGAAGGGCAGAGCTCCAAAAGGAAGATTGAAGGTGAGGAGTAGAAGAAGGGGTCAGTTGCACGAGCCGCGCAACCCACTCATCAGTTGCGTTGACCGCGCAACCGGTAAACCGATCGCGCGCAACCGGTAAACCGATCGAGGGTTGCACGAGTCACGCAACTAGGTCACTATGTGGCCAGTTCTAAATAGGGGCCAAAATGCTGCCAGAATTGTTAAGAGCATTCAAGTTTGATCTTCATCACTTCAGGCTCTCTCCTTTACACAAAGGAGAAGCTCGAAGAAGGGATCGGTCAATCAATTCAATATTCCTCCTAAGTCCTAGGAGATGACTGAAGCAACTGTTGAAATGCTGCCGAATTCAAGATTCAACATATAACCTTTGATAATTACAATTTGTATATTCTAAATGATCTATCATGGAATTAAGGGATGTTTGAGGATGTAAATGAACTCAATATTAATAAAATATGATGATTGTCTTTCATACTCTCTCTCTCTCTGTTACACTTAAATAAGCTGATCTCCCAAATCAAATGCATTTGTTTCCTGTTCGAAACAAAATGGTGACTCTGCTGGGGATTATCTTATTTAATAATAACATTGAGGTAGTTAAGAACTTTCATCATAGTTTGGTGTCTTTCTAACGTCAAAATGGCGACTCTTAGTGGGAACATCTTCCCCTTCATCCCTATGATAGATTATTTAATTCTTCAAACACTAATTATAGTTGTATTTTGTGATTGAAGGTTTCTGAATCCTACTACAAATTATAACTAATGACAACTGCCACAAGAAAAGTAAACTTCCATTTCACTCCGACCGGGTTCATGATAGAATACGCACCGAACCAACCCCCAAAATGCACAACTCGACTTCTTACAAGAAAGAACAGCCTGACTCGATCGACAACCGGGGTCGTATCTGCTTCGCCTCAACTGCCAGAAGGAGATAAAGGCTGGATTGTTGTGATGTCTCGCAGGACGAGGGTACGAAATGCAAAGAGTCTTTAAATGAATCGGTCTTCGCCAAGAGTAAAAGGGCCTATAACCCACAATGCAGCTAAAAGAAATCCTGAACTTGCTCCTCCTATAATCTATCCTAAGCGAGTAGTTCCGTAGTTAACATCACGCGACTTTCCAGCTTTGATTGCCCCAAGAGTCAGATGGACGAGGGAACAGAAAGGTAAAGCATTAGTAGCAGATTCACCCGTATCAGTCTCACCCCGAACGGGCTTACCAATGACTGTATCGCCTCAATCAATTAATAACACCGGAAGTATAGAGAAGTCAAATGAGACTCCATCCGCTCCTCTCTTCGTAAGCCCTATTACGTCGACATACTCTTCGTCAAAGAGTGGAGAAGCTGTAGTGTGTATGGCCAGGACAAACCAGGAAAGTAGGCCGACTACAGAAGATCGCATCGATGAGATGACAGAATCACAAAGAGCATTAATAGAAGAATGTAAACACCTCAGAGAGGCCTTAGCAACCCTTGCACATAATGTTGCTCAGATAACGGTTCCCCCGATGATGGGCACAATGAACGGACAAGAAAATCAGCCTGAAGGCTCTCAACCACAAGGAGTGGGATCAAGAGGGTTTGTTCCAGCTGCGAGAACCGTAACACAAGATGGCGTAGCACAAGTCGTAAAGAAGTTGTCAGAATAGAATGAGAGTGTGAAAATACGGGCCGTTTCAGGTACCGAACACCGTATCCAAGGGAGGTAGAAGATATCCCCTTTCTAGCCAATTTCAAGCATCTAGATTTTTAGAAGTTTAATGGGGAAGGATCGCTAGAAGAACACTTAATGCATTTCATCACTAGCATGGGGAATTTTTCTATGATACCGCAGTATTGGTTACGATTTTTCGGGTCGTCACTGATGCACAAAGCATTCCGATGGTATTCCAGTTTAGCCCCAGGGTCGATACGTACTTGGGAACAGATGCAAGACGCCTTTATGTCAAACTTCTTCTCTTCGGAGCGTGATGTTAGTATTACAGAATTGGCCTCCGTGCGGCAGAGAGAAGGAGAACCGGTAGGAAAATTTATAGACAGATGGAAGACATTGAGAGCATCATGTAGACAGTTGCCAGAAGAAAGGGAATAAGTTAAGATGTGCCTGAACTCTATGGAAACGGGAATCGTGTTAATCACTAGTGCCGACATCAGAACTTTCCGCGACCTGGCCACTAAGGCTTATGCTTTGGAATTGATGACTCGTAAGATGCCAACATTTCACCATGAGATAGCTAGGAGAGTACCCAACAGGATGTCTGTAAATACCGTTAATCGTGACAAGAGGAGCAAAGATACAAGGGACTCCAGGGAAAAGAGGTCGGAACGAAAAGAAGAATGGAACCAGTCAAGAAATAGATACAGTGGAAAAGGGCCCAAGATGCTCAATTCTCACGAGGGGTTCGCATTCAACAAGGAAGTTGTCATTCCTATGATGAACCAACTGCTAAAAACTGGCACGATAGAATTACCAGAACCTAAACTCCCTGAAGATGTGACAAGGACCAAGGAGAGAGATTTCTGCTGTTATCATCGCCTGATAGGGCATCCAATGGAGAATTGCTATACATTGAAATGTATAATACAACGAATGATAGACAGGGGCGAAATAGTAATTGGTAAAGAAAAATAAAGGGATACCATGGTGACGGTGAATATGCTCACGATCCGAGGAAAGGCTCAGGATGCGAAAGAGAAAAAGGACCGGAAGACAACAAAGAAGGTAGTGATGATCACACTAAGATCAGGAAAGAAGATAACAAGTCTTGTGAAGTAGAAGGCAAGGGTTATAAGAAAAGAAGTCATTGAAAGGTAGAACGATGATGATGGGAAAGAAAAGAAGAATGAGATGACACAGGTGACTTACAATGTAGTAAGTCATTTGAAGGGTATATACCGGCTCAACTAAGTGTCTACGATGGGCTTTAAATTGTCAGAGGAATTTCGACAGGGCTTAGTCCAAGCATTGTTCGATCATGACGTCAGAGAGACTTTACTGTAGAGATGGAACGCAAAGAACATGATGAGCAAGAAAACTGTCTACCGGTCGTTTCTTCTTCTCCGTGACGATTTGATTTGCAAGTAGATCATAACAGACCGCTAATGATAGAAGACCATATCCGTGGGAAGAAAGTTAAGCGGATTATGATAGATAATGGGTTGCAGTGAATCTCCTGCCACTCTCAATGTTGAGTAAATTGGGTCATCGTTGTTCAGATCTGCGCCCTAGTGGAATGATGATATAGGGTTTCAATCAAGATGGGCAACGTGCACTCGGCAAGATTATAGTAGCGTTGGAAATAGGAGAGTTGACTACTAATGTCGTATGCCATGTTATAAATGCAGTGACGACATACAATCTCCTTCTGGGAAGGCCATGGATACATCAGTATGGCATCGTACCTTCTACTCTGCATCAGTGCTTCAAATACTGTAAAAATGGAATACAGTATAAGGTAATGGCTGATGCGAAGCCTTATACAGAGGCCGAGTCCTTTGCGGATGCCAGTTATTATAAAGGGTTTACTGAAGAAGAAGGAAAGAATGATAAAAACAAAGTCCTAGAGGACATTCAAATGAATATGATTAAAGAAGAAACAGAAAAGGCAGAATCATCCAGAACTGCAAAAGTAAAGAAGTAATTCTATTTTGTGCTGAAACATCTAAGACAACCAGGGCAACTGCCGCTAACCTTGTATCACCTGAGCAGTTGAAAATTTTGCAGTCCAATTATACAGTGCCATTGCCGTACATTAAAAGGAATATGCCATTTTTGGCCGCTCTAGGAAGATTTCAGGTTAAGGCTAGCGCAAAGCATCAGGAACCAATAGAATTTTACGCCGCAGTGGAGGCAAAGGCTGAAGAAGAGGCCGAGAATAATGTGTATCGCGGTAGGCTGACACTGCAAGATCTCAACAAATATAGCTCGACAAGCAAAAAGATCATGAAAAACATGGGTTTTGATTACGAAGAGCTCACCGGCCTAAATCATGGGAGGGGAATTCAAATTCGTATCGGGATCGGTCAGGAAAAGCGAAAGAAATTTCAAGGACTAAGAGCAGAATCATCAGCGGACATGGTCACAGCCGCACAATCATTGGAAGAGGATCCTAAGACGATCGAACACCCTGAAATGGCTCCAAAGCAGATAAAAGATGGGGGCAGCCGACAATAGACAGTCTACGAGAGATAAATTTGGGTATGGAAGAAGAACCAAGGAACACATTTGTCAGCGTCGGTCTCTTTGAGCAAGAGTCTGAGGAATACGTTCGGCTCCTCAAAGAAAATAAAGATGTCTTCGCTTGGACGTATGCAGAAATGTCAGGCTTAGAACCTTCCGTAGCACTGCCACGATTAAATATCTCTAAAGATAAAAGGCCGGTTAAGCAATCGCAAAGATGATTTCATACAGACTTAGTTTTCCTGATAGAAGAAGAAGTCAATAAGTTGATAAAGGTCGGGTTTATCAGGGAGGTCAAGTATCCTAAGTGGATATCAAATATTGTCCCTGTGAAGAAGAAAAACGGACAAATCAGGGTGTGTATTGACTTCAGAGATCTGAACGAAGCCTGTCCAAAAGATGATTTCCCTCTCCCGATCACTGAATTACTGATTGACAGTATGACCCAGTATGCTATTATGTCCTTCATGGACGGCTATGCAGGGTATAATCAAATTCGGATGGCGCCTGAAGATGAAGAAGCAACAGCATTCAGGATGCCACTGGGAATTTATTGTTATAAAGTTATGCCATTCGGTCTCAAAAACGCCAGGGCGACATATCAAAAGGCAATGCAGAATATTTTCCAAGACATGATGCACAAGCATGTTGAGTGTTATGTTGATGACTTGGTAGTCAGTTCAGAAAATCATCAGGAGCATCGCGAACACCTGGCAGCGGTTTTTTGTCGACTAAGAAAGAAACAGCTAAAGATGAATCCATCTAAATGTGCATTCGGGGGTTGTCTTCAGGTAAATTTCTTGATTTTGTGGTCCAACACAGGGGTATTGAGATCGATCCAGGAAAGTTAAAGCCATTCAAAATATGCTGCCACCAAAGACATTAAAAGAATTGAAAAGTTTACAAGGAAAGCTGGCATATATTTGCCGTTTCATTTCAAATCTAACAGGGAGATGTCAGCCTTTTTCCCATCTGATGAAGAAAGATACAGAGTTTGTATGGGACCAAGCCTGTCAGAATGCATTTAACCCAATAAAAGAATTGCTGAAACAACCGCCGGTACTGACAGCTCCGATAAAAGGAAAACTGCTTATTCTGTATATATCTGCCATTGAGAATTCTTTAGGAGCTTTGTTGGCTCAGGTAAACAAAGTTGGGAAAGAAACTTCTCTTTACTATTTAAGCCGAACTTTGATGGGCGCGGAATGCAACTACTCTCCGATTGAGAAAGAGTGTCTGACACTGATATTTGCGGTTCAGAATTTGAGACATTACTGTCTCTCCCATGATATAACTTTGATCTCAAGAGCAAATCCGATAAAGTTTTTGATGACAAGGATGATGTTATCTGGGAGAGTGGCCAAATGGCTGTTGTTGCTTTCAGAGTATACTATACGTACGAGTCGGTGAAGGCGGTAAAAGGACAAGCAGTAGTGAACTTCCTTGCAACGCACCCTGTAGCAGAATGTGAAACCATCAGTGATGACTTTCTAGATGAACAAGTTATGTTGATTGAGTTGCAAAGCCCGTGGCAGATGTATTTTGACGGCGCTGCTCGAACATCAGGATCGGGGGTAGGAGTGATGTTCATTACTCCTCAAGGTGATCTGTTACCTTACTCCTTCACGTTGGGAACAACATGCACAAATAATGAGGCTGAGTATAGGGCCCTCATCATTGGAATGCAAATGGCTCAAGAAATGGAGATAAAAACGCTGCATATCTTCAGAGATTCTAAATTAATTATAAATCAATTGACGGCTAAATTTGAGGTAAGGAAGCAAAAACTTTTGCCATACTGCCGGAAAGCGCAACAGTTGCTAGAACAATTCTGTCATGTTGAAATCAAGCATGTACCGCGGTTTGAAAATGCAAGAGCAGATGCTTTGGCCAGCTTAGCAGCAACTCTCTCCTGCCCAAATCGAAGCCCTTTCCAAGTAACTATAGAAGAAAGAAGATTTTTGCCGTCTTCAGAGATCATCAATGAAACTGCGAAGACACTTCCTGTATCAGGTTTGGAAGTAACAACTGATGATTGGCGTCAACCTTTCATCGATTATCTCCAATATAACATCCTGCCTGAAGATCCAATGCAGAGACAACACAGATTAAGCAACGGTCAAATAGATTCATCATGTGCAGTGAAGTATTGTATAGAAAATCTTACAATGGAATGTTGCTACGTTGCTTAAACAGACAAGAAGCAAGTCAGACATTGCAAGAAGCACACTCTGGAGAATGTGGGGCACATCAAGCTCGCCAAAATTTATTCCATAGAATACATCGAATGGGATATTATTGGCCTACCATGTTCCAAGATGCGATAGATTATGCGAAGCGGTGTCATGAATGCCAAATTCATGGAGATGTTATACACATTCCTCTAGAAGATTTAGACCAGTTGGTCGCTTCTTAGCCCTTTTCAGCCGGAGACTTGACATCATCGGTCCTATAAATCTGCCTTCGTCCAAAGGAAAGCAGTATATCTTGGCAGCAACAGATTATTTTCCAAGTGGACGGAAGTAGTGGCATTACGCAATATTAAAGAGAAGGATATGGTTAATTTCATCCGACACACGATAATATACCGCCATGGTATTTTGAAGAAGATTGTTACAGATAATGGCACTCCCTTTAAAAACAGAGGCATGGAAAAGCTGTGTCAGAAATTCAGCATTCATCATTTGTTTTCAACACCTTACTATCCACCGGCTAATGGATTGACAGAGGCGTTTAATAAAACAATAATCAAGATATTGAAAAGAACAGTAATGGAAAGCAAGCGTGATTGGGATGAAAGGATACAAGAAGCCTTGTGGGCATACAGAACTACTCACCGGATAGCAACAAAAGCAACACCGTATTCACTAGTCTATGGTGTAGAAGCAGTCATCCTGATTGAAATACAAGTAGTGTCACTCAGACTGGCAGTACATCAATTTATAACAGATGATGAAAATGCAAAAATAAGGCTGAAAGAACTGGATTTGGTCGATGAGAAACGCCTGACAGCCCAACAACGGTTACAATCGTATCAAGCATGGATATCGGCCGCCTTTGATAAATGAGTTAAATATCGCTCTTTCAAAAAAGGGGATATGGTGCTGATGTTGAAAAGACTGATAGTGGTCACCCGACGAACAGGGGGCAAATTCGAACCTAAATGGGATGGGCCGTACATAATCAAAGAAGTGTACTCTAATAGAGCATATAAAGTCGTAGACCAAGACGGATAAGGTATCAGTATACCGGTCAATGCTCGCTTCATCAAACGATATCGTCCCTGAAGGAATGGTTGATTTTAATCCAGAATATTATCAGCATAATGATTTTGTATCAAAAGGGTGCAAGAATAAACAAGACCATGTCTATGTATCGTCAGATGAATGAATAAAGAAGAAACGCATATCAAGACTATATATCAACAAGTATTGTGAAAAGAAACTGACCATTGTCATCATCAAGCAAGCCCTGACCATTGTCATCATCAAGTGAGCCCTGTAAAATTCTATTGAAATTGGTATCGTCACCAAGCTGATATATTATGAACAACACAGACGGATCCTCTTAAAGATATTATCAGAAGTGGTGACGTATCAATCTCAGTTAGAGATAGATCATTCTCGTAGCAACGATGATCGCACCTACTATTGTCTTTTTAAGGCATTTAAAGGCATCTAGCCAAGCCCTAAAAGGGCTAGCTACGCATAAAACCTAACATTTTCTCCATTCGGGCAGCGACGAGAAGCCAGTGGCCCTAAAAAGCCCATGAAGGCCATCGTACGCATACCTATGCGGGCAACTGACGAAGCCAGTGACTAAAAGCCTAAAAGGCCAAAATCCTCAATCGCCAGTCACGCATGAGACCAATGCCGTCTGTATAGCTTTCCGGCAGCGTCATGGGGAACGGAGGAAAAATGCCCTCTCGTGAATGGGTTCGACCTTGCAGACGAAGGAAAAGCGGGCAACAGTATGAGCTCTTTGGGCCATGTCCATAGATAGGCCAACCATGCGTAAGACCCCCCAGATCTTTGGTTTAATTTCAGTACTAACTCATGAGGAAGGGCTTAAACCTACTTATTGACGGACTGACAGACCTAGATTTGGTACCCCAAAGGTTGCCTTACAAGCCCTATGAACTCTAGAGAGTTACCGCGGCCAACCCTATGCGTAATTCCAATCGAGTTAACGACCCCAGTAGCTTCACTGGGCCCCTCTGATGGATCACGGTTTATGAACTCCCTAGGCTGTGAGAAGTCCAGTAAACTCCTAAGAGTTATAGAGACCATCACGTGAGACTCGACTCCACTACTCAATAGTCTTAAAAACTGCATGGGCTCCACTACTCAAAAACTTAAACTGTGTGTAATTGACTAAACCAAAACCTAGTACCGCTAATCAAGATAAGGATCATCTAGGAAATCCCTTACAAATAAGACATAAAAGGATATATAATAATAATAATAATAATAATAATAATAATAATAATAATAATAATAATAATAAT
Organism: Magnolia officinalis; assembly: GCA_021015155.1. Taxonomy (NCBI): domain Eukaryota; kingdom Viridiplantae; phylum Streptophyta; class Magnoliopsida; order Magnoliales; family Magnoliaceae; genus Magnolia; species Magnolia officinalis. The sequence continues at coordinate 66,111,997 of JAJHSJ010000002.1, forward strand.
AATAATAAAATATAAAAAAAAGAAGCATAATGCATCGTAATGCATTTAAAACAACACAAAAACAAGACAAAAGCATCATTAGCAAAATATCATAAGATACTCGTATAACTTGCAATTCTGAAAGCATTTATGGTAGCAAAAAAAGAATACATCAAAGTTATACATCTCATAGCTCTCCTGTAATGCCTAATGCTGCTAAGTATTGTTGCAAATTATCTTGGAGATTAACTTGAGTAGCGGCATGTTCCAATCTGGCATTTGAAATAATTCTAGCAAGATCCAAGACACCAACTAGCTTTTCTTCCAGAGAAGCAATTAGTTCTTCATTCTTCACCAATTCAGATCTTTCGGAGTTTATAGAATGAAAGCTGCATTGCATCTTTTCTTGGACTCTTTCAATGTTCAACTCTACCTCCGAACTTTGCTTCTCTAACTGTGAGATTTCTTGCTTTAGAAGCATAATGCGATCTTGGATAGCTGTCTTGTCATCGGTAAAAGTCTTCAGTTGCTCTCGCAAAGATAATTGTTCTTGATTATGGCGAGAGACAATGGGAGCAATCTGAGAAACTCTCTCCTTAGAATACGCAAGTTGCTTTTTGTATTCCAAAATTTTAGGAGGAATGATTGTAGTTTCAGCTGATGACAGAGCAACTATCGAATTACAAAATCTTAGAAGTGCATCGCGTATAGAGGAAACGTCGACTTTGACCATCCTTGCAGCACTATCCAGGACATCTAAAGCAACAACCAAACCTGACCATTGATCGGGGTCTTTGAACATCTCAATGATAGCCAGTATGGAGTTCCTAATCAGTTCCAATTTGTACATAGAAACCTTCCCAAAGGATAACACATTTGATGAAGTTCCAATGGAGCTGGAACTTGCTGCACCACTTTGAGGTACATTCCCTATTAAGAAATAAGAAATATGAAGTTATAGTAAAATTATATATGCAGGTGATATGGAAAGTGTAAATGGGGAGAAGGGTATACCTTTCGTTAGTACTGGAACAGAGAGCAGTTGTGTTTCCCTGACAAGGGAAAGATTAGGCTCCACCATCTCAGCGAAGGAGTGGGCCCTATCTTCAGTACTCGAAGCGATAGTAGTGGGAGTGGCTAAAGCAGTTGGCTCCATCGAAAAAACCATTTCGCATACAGCACTCGAAGCAACAGTGGTGGGAGTAGGCAAATCAGTTGGCTCCACTGGAAAAGCAATCCCGCGTGCTACTACTCGCGGAGGTATTGAGAATCTCGATGAGGCTATTAGTGTAATGAGGGGCAAATCTAGAGGAGAAGCACTATCTGCTTCCGTATTTGAAGCATGATCGCCTGAAATAGAATGTGTAAGATAAGAAAGAAGAAAAGAACAAAAGATAAACAATGATGGCAAGATTTTCTTACGTGGTGAATATCCGTATTCCCCATAGTATAGGGGTTCTTCTTCCTCTTCCCCTGTGATAGGTGAAGATTTCGCAGGTATGGCCTCAGAGGTAGGGAGGATATGTCCCTCATCAGCAGGAGCATTTTCCGCAGCTATGTCATTTTCATTACTGATATTAGCTTCTCCCTCCTCATAATCATCATCTTGATCTTCTCTCGTCGTTTTGTTTTCATCGAAAATAGTACGTCCAGATGAAGAAGTTGAGCTTCCACTACTCGAATCTCCTTCGCTGGACTCTTCAACAACAACTTGTTTCCCTTTAGAGGGAGGAGACTGGCGACTCTCCGGTTGAGTATCTGTGGTGACTAAAACCAGAGAAGCAGTAGTAGTGGTCCTTTCTTGAGGAGAAGCTTGGGCGCGTGCTCGAGACCTTGTCATCGGAGAAGAAGTTGGCTACTGTTGAGGGTGAACAGTCCTAGAGACAGGAGAAGAAGTCGGTTGCTGTTGAGGGTGAACAGTCCTAGAGATGGGAGAAGAGGTTGGTTGTTGCTGAAGATGAGTGGAAGAGGAAGGTTGAACTTGAGGATTGACTATATTCTCTGGCTGAGGGGAAGTGTCTTGTGTAATCTCTTCTCTTCGGGGACGACAGAGAAGAATTTGTTCAAATTCATGAGTATCGCCATATGCTATCCATCCTTCGAGAGTGTTATCGGGCTTTACTTCACGAATAGGTTCATCCACAGATATCGCGACACAGTGATGACCAGCGGAGGGGGCATGACTGGTCTCTGCGATGAAACCAACTCCCGCTTCAATAGTGCGACCCTTAAGCCCAGGGGGTGGGAGCCATATAGGCCTAATCATTGGTAGACCCTTTCTAACAAAGTATGATTGGTGCACCCACCATCTCATATGGTTATATGACGCCCTCGGGGTACGATCGCAGCCTGGAATAATAAAGGAAGAATTAGCCCAACCCAATAATTGCTTCCAAATCATTGCCCAATTAAATGGGCCAGCGCCGTAGCTCCACATTCTTCGAGTAACCAGCCCACAATCTTCTAGCATTGTCTGATCAAAGTCGAATTGACAGGCAAAACGGCTAGGATAATATGGTTCTCACTAGAACTCGGTCCCTTCGCTTAGCGGAAGACTGCATGATCTAATCGATAGAATAAAATCCCCTTTCCACTGAAGAGAGCAATTCCATATCTATAACATAACGAGGCAGACTGAATTGGAAGTAGTTTATCTTGACATCAGTAGAAATTGTATCTTTTGCCCAGTCATAAGATCTCTTTGCCATGGATCTCTTTTGAAAAAATAGAGAGGGACTTGGGAAGGGTGGACGTAAGCCTTTTCCAGTACTTCCAAAGTCTAGGGGAAGTAGACACCAAGCTAACCAAGAAAGTAATGCCACGGCATGTAGGTTGAAGTGGAACTGACCGAAGGGCTTTTTACGTGGAATGCAATTTCTCCAAAGCCTCTATAGATCGAGCAAAGAACGGGAGGGGCAAGAGAAAACTTGACTCCCTCGGCCATGACACCTGCAACTATGAACAATAAAGGATGAATTGCATCCGCTGATTTGGAACTTGGGAAAACTACCACGCTTAGCCAATACGCAATGAATGCTATGAGCTCTCCGTAGATAGAATACTCAGCACGACCTTTTATGCCCTTTTGAAGGCGTTCAAGCTCCCGTGAGTGATTGCCGTTAAACCTGAAGGGATGAGCAAATGAAGTCAAGGTTATGTATATATCAAGTCGCAATAAAAGGAGATTGAAGAAGAATTACTTAAGAGCTCTACTGAAGTGGGCTAGCCATTGCATAGGATGAACTTTGTGGATGTTCGAGAATTTAGACATTTCCTTAAAAAGTTCGGTGGTCGACTCCAAAATAGAGGGGATGCGATCAGGGGAAGAGACGAAGGCAAGTTCCTCATTGGTGGGGACAAATTCATCAAAGAATTTTCCGGTTATCAGCAAACCATTAATCTTGTGAATATCCCAAAGCGTGACGCTCATTTCACCTTCAGAAAAATGGAAAGAATTGATGGAAGGACACCAATAGTTGAGGAACACCTTCAAAACAGAAGATTCCTTGTAGAAAGGATACAACGTTGCTTCGATTGCATGGAAAATATCAATATTTGATAAAGTCCCAGCGTGTTTCGCCAAAACTGTGGTAGCCCATTCAGAATAGTAATTATGAGGAGTCTGGAGACCTCTTTTTCTGAATTCTTCCGAGCTCCAGATGAGGCGGCGGTGGCTAAAACGTTGCTTGAGTGTCTCATAAAAGTAAGATGGATATAAACTGTGGAGGTCGTAGGAAGGGACAAGGAAAATCATGGAATGGATATTGCCAATTTGTTGTTTTGGTTTCGACAGCTGCCGGATGTCTTCTAATAGTCTTGGTTCCTTGAACGACCAAGACTCTGTGTAGGCCAATCTTTCTACAATCAGGTGATCCTTGGGTTCGCAGATTAGCATGGAGTGATGGCGGTGAATATTGATTGAAATTGCTACGAAACCTTGTTTGTAGGGATTGTCAAATTTTATAACACCTTGAATGGCACGGACTGACTCCCAGGAGTTGTGGAGTTTCTTCCTGTTGTGTTCCTTAATTTTCTTTTGAAACTCTTGGGCTTTGTTGCGACGGTTCTTCTTCGGTCTAGAGGGTGGAGGAGCATCTTCTCTGGCTGGCGGCTTCTGGCTGATCATCTGATGATGTGCCGTTGTTTTCAGCCATGTGTCCCAGTCGAATTCGTGACCGTGCCTTGGAGGCTTTTCCAGATCACCCATGACGATGGCTCTATGGATGGGAGATGGCAGTGTCTCAATGCGTTGAGTGAAGTCGAAAGTAGGAAGTACTGGTTCCTTTATGTAAGCGAGGCGTCTAACAGTCTTTTTGAATCGCTTACACAGGGGCTAAGTTGGAGATGATGGGGATTCTGTTACTTGAGGTGTTGTAGTTCCAAAAGGTTCAGAATTTGGTAATTCTCGATGGGAAGATTGGTCAGCGGGAGAGTTGATAGAAATGAAAGTCAGTTTTGTTTGAGCCATGTTGGAAGGTTGAAATTTGGCTAAGTTTGGAAATTTTCATCAGATGCGGTTACGCGGGTTGCGCAACTGGTTGTGTGTTACACGAGCAGCGTAACACTTCGAAGCCTTGCGCAACGAAGAAATCGTTGCGTGGGCTGCGCAATAAGTATCAGTTGTGCGGGAGAAAAGAAAAATCAGAGAAATGAATTTCGGCTGTGGAAGGAGAGAGTGAAGAAATGAAGTCTTAAGGGTATTTATAGAAGTATGGGTCGAGTACTGAACGCGGGTGTTTGTTGCGCGGGTCGCACAACGACATGAAGGAACGAAGAATTTGTTTTAGAAGATTGATCCTCATTCTTTAATTCAGGGGAACAAAGAACGGATCAAAGGGGCATTTGTTGGAGCATGAAAAAATTATCATCATCAAAGGATGAAGATCAGAAATCAAACATTAAGTGAAGAAAGGAGAAAGGACTAAGTACTTCGTTTGGCAGTTGCGCGGGGTCGCGTAATAATAAGAGGTTGCGCGTGAGGTAGTTGCGCGAGTGGCACAAACAGTTTAAAAAGAAAGTAACTGGTCGCAAAACTTCTGAAAAATGCTATATAGTAAGCAACGGTAGCTCATCTAATCAATCGTGTTACATGGTCCATACCAATGAAACAGAATTATGACATAAACGCCTTAGACATGTACACTACCGGAATTTATACAGATTGAGCAAAGGAGAACTTATTAGAGGTCTACCTAAAATGCAAAAAGTAGACAAAATATGTGGTGAATGCCAGTATGGTAAACAAACCAAGAGCTCTCACAAAAAGGTGAACTCCAATACCACATTTAAACCACTCGAGCTTCTCCACATGGATCTTATAGGACCAACCAGAACGGAAAGTCGAGGCGGCAAAAAATACATCTTGGTCATCGTAGATGATTATACAAGATACACTTGGGTTTCATTTTTGAGAGACAAATCAGAAACTCTTGATGAAGTGAAAAAGATTATCAAACAGGTCCAAACTGAAAAATGTTCTCAAGTCAGTAAGATCCGAAGTGATCATGGATCCGAGTTTGAAAATATCAGTTTTGAGAAGTTCTGTAGCGATCAGGGAATATCACATTAATTCTCTGCACCCAAAACTCCACAACAAAATGGTATTGTGGAAAGGAAAAATAGAGTGCTCCAAGAAATGGGAAATGTTATGTTGAATAACATGAAGCTCCCTAGAAATTTATGGGCTGAATCAGTGAATACCGCCGCTACATTATCAACCGGGTGTATATTTGCAAATCTAATAATAAAACGACTTATGAAATGTGGTTTGAGAAAAATCCTACTGTCAAATACTTTCGAGTTTTTGGCAGCAAGTGCTATATTTTACGTGACCGTGAAAATCTGGGAAAGTTCGACACTAAAAGTGATGAAGGGATCTTTTTAGGATACTCTTTAAACAGTCGTGCATATCGTGTTCTGAACAACAGGACCAATGTGATTCAAGAGTCAATAAATGTAGTAATTGACGATCACTTGAATACACCTGCCCCTAGTTCAGATAATGATGAAGCTCTTATATTTGAAAACCAGATACTTCATCAAGTGAAACTAACTCTGAATTAAGGACTGTTAAAGATCATCCAACTAATCAAATTCTTGAAAACCCTCTCACTGGTGTGCGCACTCGTAGACAACTAGAAGACATATGCAATTATGTGTGCTTTACATCTCAGGTTGAACTGGTAAACGTAAAAGAAGCACTTTCTGATGAAAATTGGATAATAGCAATGCAGGAAGAACTTAATCAGTTTATCAGAAAAGATGTCTGGTATCTAGTTCCTAGACCTAAAGATAAACACATTATTGGAACAAAATGGATTTTCAAAAATACGTCTGATGAATTAGGAAATATCATTCGAAATAAGGCAAGACTGGTCGTGCAAGGGTACACACAAATTGAAGGGATTGATTATGATGAAGCTTTTGCCCCAGTTGCTCGCCTTGAATTTATCAGACTTTTCATATCTATTGCATGTTTTAGAAAGTTTAGAATTTTTCAAATGGATGTGAAGAGTGCCTTGTTGAATGGCGACTTACATGAAGAGGTATATGTTGAACAACCGACTGGGTTTGAAGACCCTAAGCTTACTAATCATGTATACCGTCTTAAAAAGGCTCTCTATGGTCTAAAACAAGCTCCCAGAGCATGGTATGAAAAATTGACTAAGTTTTTACTAAGTCACAATTTTCAGATGGGTAGTGTCGATAAGACGCTCTTTGTTAAGAAACATAACGATGATATCTTAATGGTTCAAATCTATGTTGATGATATAATTTATGGATCAACTTGTACTAACATGACTGTTGAGTTTGCAGGTCTAATGAAATCTGAATTCGAAATGAGCATGTTTGGTGAATTAAATTATTTTCTAGGGTTGAAAGTTAAACAGCAATCTGATGGAATGTTTATTTCACAAACTAAGTATGCATTAAACTTAATTAAGAAGTTCGGATTTGAAAATGGTAAGAATTTTGATACTCCTATGAGTACAACTCTAAAACTCTCAAAAGACTCTATAGGTAAAGATGTAGATCCTAAATTGTATCGTAGCATGATAGGTAGCTTACTTTACTTAACTGCAAGTAGACCTGATATTGCTTTAAGTGTTGGAATTTGTGCTAGATATCAGTCTAATCCTAAAGAATCTCACTTAACTGCTGTTAAGCGAATTATTCAATATGTTGCAAGTTCAGTTAATCTAGGTCTTTGGTATCCTTATGATACTAGTGTTCAATTGGCTGGGTATTTGGATGCTGATTGGGCAGGAAATATTGATGACAAAAAATCAACCAGCGGTGGTTATTTTTATATTGGAAACTGTTTGGTTTCTTGGTTTAGCAAGAAGCAAAGTTCCATATCACTCTCAACTGCTGAGGCTGAATACATCGCAGGAGGAAATGCATGTATTCAGTTAGTTTGGATGAAATGTATGTTGAGTGATTATGGAATCACACAACACTCGATGATTTTATACTGTGATAATTCCAGTGTGATAAACATTTTAAAAAACCCAATCCATCATTCACGTACTAAGCACATTGACATTCGGTTTCATTATATTCGTGAATTAGTGGAAGAAAAATTAGTATCTTTAGAATATATTCCTACCGAGACTCAGCTTGCTGATATTTTCTCTAAACCACTCGACAAAAGTAGGTTTAATAAATGGAAATTTGATCTTGGTATGTGCATGTTTAAATGATTGATCATGCAATTTTTGTATCATATTGTATATATGTTATTATTTTAAATTTTAAAATTCTGTGAAAATTGTATATTTTTTGTGGTCGAAGACCGGTCGAGGATGTGCTCGACCAGTCTTGATACGACCGGTCGAGTATGACCCAAGACTGGTCATGTAGCGCGCTGATCTCTTTAATTTGGGAAAAACTCTCTTCTTCTTCATTCTAATCCTCTTCTCCAACGAGCCGAGCTTCGACTAGTCGAACCCTTGTGTCCAATTCCTTCAAGTTAGAGTGATTTTTCTTGCTTTCTTGAAGTATCTTAATCATTACTCTTAGATTTCTTGATTATTGTTGTCTATTTCAGATAGATCTTCAATCACTTGGGTTTTTTCTTCCTCATTTGTTGAATCTAAAGAAACCCATCTCTCTTTTCTTAAAATTTCTTTCATTTTTTCAAGAATATGGAATCTAGAGGTAAAAAGAAAAATCTTAGAGGTGCATCTTCTTCCCGTTCAAATGCAATCACTAGACGTCATCTGAGGGATCCTGAAGATGATCCTCCTCAAGTACGTGACCTACATATGCGGAATATTATTGTTGCAAAATTTTGTTAGTCTAAATCATATTGCTCCGTATGGTCTCTTTCCTCTCCTTCAATCTGTTGGATGGGAAAACATTTTACACTGGGGTGGGCCGGCATACCAGTCCATTGCACAGGCTATGGTTGCATGCATATCTGACTTTTCTGCTGAGCAACTGCCTTTCATTATTAGCACTAGAGAAGGGCCTTTTTCTATTGATCTACATTTAATTTCAGGCCTTATGGACATACCTGTAAATGATGATGGTGTTCATCCTAGTGCACTTGCTGAGAAAGTGTCAGAATTGGAAAAACGTATTTATACTAGAACATTGTGCAACATGAATTCACCATGGACTACTAATGGAAATGCCCTTAAAACCAGATACTTGTTACCCAAATACAGGGTGTTGCATCATATCTTCACTTCTAATTTGTATCCCCGCTCTGGAAACAAGACTGAGTTAACTCTGTTTATGGTTCGTATTTTGTACTCAATCATTACTGGTGCTAATATCTGTTTGCCCTCATTGATTTGTTCCTCTATCATTCAAATTCGTAGTCATCCTGGTCATGGTGATATTCCATTTGGATATCTATTGAATGTATTAGCCACTCACATGTTAGTTGTTATGCCCGTCGGTGAAGCTCCTATCCAACACCTCATATTTAACAATTTCAATCTGAATAAAATGAAGTTGGAATTGGCTTCTGGTCAAATTTATGTTGGTGTAGATGAAGCTACTGCTGAAGCTGAGATTGGTGTCGACGGAGATGAGTTGCCGTCAGATGATATTGACATGGATGATATTTTTAATGAAATTGATTCTGATTCTGGAAATGATCCAGACTTTGAACCATCTAGTTTCAATGCACGTCTTAGTGCATTAGAGGAAAAGGTAGAACAGATGAATGTTGGCCACAATCAACAATTTAAAAATATGCGCAGATATTTTAGACGCTTACAGAAGAGCCTTCATTAAAATGATCCTAACATTCCTGCTCCATCTTCTGGTTCAGATTGAGAATGTTTAATCTTTGGTCTGTAATAAGTTTACTAAGTTACTTTCTTTGGTTGTGTGGATAATTGTCTTAAACTTCACTTATTAACTCTTTTGACATGTACTCTGACTCACCTTGATTACTTCTTTTGTATTTTTTTTAACTCTGCACTTTTTATCATTCTATCTTTCTGAGGTGCTATCTCTATTTATGTATTTCATATCCTATCTATGGAGTATGATTGATATGATGTATGCCTACTTAGAGGGAGTTGAGGAGTACTAACTCAGGGGGAGTTGAGCTCAAGGGGATGATGCTTATTTTACTGGTGCATGATTCGTTATTATATAAAGTGATGCTTCTATTATTGAAGTATGAGATGTGTTAGATATGAGAGGTGTTTTGTCACAAATTTGATAAAGGGGGAGATTGTAAGTGCTATGATTTGATTCCTCTTTGATTGTCAAATTTTGTGTGTCAAAACTTCTTCGTATGTCTTGTGTTTATATCTTGATAAATCTGTTCGAGACACCTTGTCAACACTTGAAGTCGAGTTTAAAGAATTCTACAATATAGAAGATTTTAAAGAAGCACTCAGGGTCAAGACTCAAGTTCAAGTGCAAGTGAAAGTTCAAGATTCAAGTGCAAATGGAAGTTCGAGATTCAAATAAAAGTACGAGACTCAAGTACAACTCATAGTGACATTAAAGCTTCTGAAGTAGTCAAGCTACATCAAGAAGAACTCAAGCTTCGTAAAGATCAAAGTCTAAAGCAAATGAAGTGTTCAATGTCCATACTTCATATTCCAGGTTTGATAGACCATTAGATTGACCTTAGGGTAGGTCACTTTGGATACATAATTCAAATGAATATTATTACATATTTTTGGTCTATTCTAAGACTAGTCCTAGACCTTGTTCGACCAGTCCTAGCACTAGTTCGACCGGTCTAAGAAGTTCAAGGACCAGTCCTAGAATTGTTGTATTTTATCAGATTTTCTGGTTCGGCTACGACCAGTCCTGGAGTCTGCTCGACCGGTCGTGGGATGGTCTTGACTCGACCTTCGACCAGCCGTAATGCTTCGACTCAAACTCCAGCGACTAAATCAATTGTTGCACGACCAGTCGTGGGCTACCTTCGACCAGTCGTGGACTACCTACAACCAGTCGTACAACAGTCTGATGTGATCGCGCTCAAAAATTCAAAAATCAGTTTAATCCAGGACTAGTCGTAGTGACCCTAGGACCAGTTGAAGACGAATTTCTGCAGCTATAAATAGCACACGAATTTCAGAGTTTTATATTGAAAATTAAGTGAATACAAGACTCCACTTTGAGATAAGTTTGTGTTTGTTTTTAAGCTATTTTGTGCATAATTTCTTTCTCTTTTTGCTAGCTTATTTAATTTGATTTTGTTTCTGTATTCCAATCTCATTTGAAAAGAGGAATTGATGTATTCATTCTTCTTGGAATCAAAATCAAATATAACTACGCCTAACTGGTTTAAATCTAAAATCAATTAGAAATTAGAACCATATTAAAGTGAGTTGTGGACATTGAACTTCTATATTCAAATATCTACTCCAATTGGTTCTACCGGGCTACTACGAAGAGGACAAATCCAGGTATTTTACAATTTGATAAATTCCATTCTATTTTGGTTTTTGTTTGAGATTCGCCAGAAAAATCTCAATTTGTGTGGTTATCTGAGGAGAGCCAGAAAACTCAGAAGTGTGGGTTTTTGAATTGTGTAAGCCCAAGCTAAAAAGACACAATTGTAAAGGTTTTGGGTGAACCTGTGAAAGCCTATTTGATAGTAAATGCTAATATCCCCTGTGTGAGGATATTAGGAGTGGAGTAGCATTCTGTGTGGCTGTTGAAAGACAGTTGGTGTACACACAGGTGAACCACTATAACTCTTTGTCTTATGGATTAAATGCTTGCTTAAATTTCATATCGTTTATCATTCAATTTTGTGGAATGTACTCGTGGATGTGAATGTTGTAACAATTTACATTTCAAGCAAGTGTGGGGAGTGTTGTAATAAGTTAGATCTTTATTTCTGCACTTTATTTCAATTCCTTGCTATTTAGTTATTTCTATTCAGATTGAGATATTGATTCAAAAGACGTTCTAGAAATAAGGTTGTCCTACCATAAGCCCTCGTTTATTATGGTGTAAGGTTGTCCTTAGAACTAAATTTGTATCAACCTCTCAATACTTATCTGTTGAGATTGAATTGATTACAGCTTTGTGAATTGATCTATAATTGTAAGGCTATCTATTTAATTTTATTCCACTGATTTTACTTTAATTTGGTATAGTCCTATTCACCCCCCCCCCTCTAGGACATATAGCTTAGCCATTTCAATATCGAAGTAAAAGCTCCAGAAGACCGCTGCACGTTCCAAGCTCGATGCTGCTGCAACCTAACACCACCTGCACACATCTATCATGTATAAGCTTATAGAAAGCTTAGTGGGTGGTGAAAGTGTGTGTGCAAGATAAGTGCCGAGTATGCAATACAATGCCATAAATCATATAATATTAAAATAGGTGAAAATACTGATAAGATCATGAATCATACGATATCAGAGTAAGCGGAAATACACTGATAAGTCCATGAGTGTCATCAGCCATATCAAGGCTATGTGATGCAAGACATGAATGCTAACGGCCATGTCAATGCAGAAACATGGCAACCTAAAATGCTAAATGCTGCAGATGCAATGCAATATGCAGTGCGAATGAAATGAACAAGCTGGAGTAAATTTGGGATGATAGTACGCAGTATCGCAGGCTATGGGCTCCATCACAAGGGACTTTTATCCAAACCAGTCCCATACCTAAATTTGGATAATCAGACTCAATGTGGTAAACTCCTGATCTTAGGTTAGTCACGGCCCCAACCGAAATCTTGACCGTTGCGAAGGTACACGTAACAAATAGTTGCGCACCACCAGCCCGAGTGAATAGTGAATGAATGAATGAGTATGCAACTCCTGCTCAATAAGTCTACATATCAGCACTGTACATCTCTGGGATCATCATCGGGTTCTAGTATACTTTAAGCTGGCTACTGCCCCAGCCAGCCGCGTAGCCCAGCGAGTGGAAAAGACCTCACTACCCGCTTGCTAGTAGTATACCAATGCCTACCCGACTCGTGGATAGCGGACCCATTTGGGAGCTGGTCAAACTCAGCCTAGCTTATAGCCCCCTCACTCGGGTAGATAAGGCCACAACCCCTCCCAACCGATCACGATATAGTGGGAGACACATCCTATTGGTATTCGGCATTCAGGCGCTCATGTATCTACTCGGTCTAGACGTTGGGGCGTCTCGTGGCCTCGGAGGTTTGTGAACTTTTACCCACGGACATCCAAAGTGCCCAGATGCTCGAACCAAACATTTTCAGTGTCTCATCTGGCCATCCATGACATGCCTGTGGAGGTCACAACCCTGATGTCGCTAGGGCTTACAGTAATCACAATCACACAATACAAGATGCATGAGTCATGTAGTCCAATCATGCATAAATCCTTCGCATACCCTGCGCTCATGTGGGATAACTCCACATATCAGAGAATCTCATAAACCATCTGTACTATGACATATGCAAGGGTGTAAGACCCGTGTCCTAGTCTGTACTGTTCCGTAAGTTTCTGCAGTCCTTCCGGTCAACTTCCGGCAATTCTTGACTCGTGTCTGACATTTACGCACGATCCTAAGACGAGACCTGCATTCCAAAGTTGGCTCAACCTGAGACTTGTATCTTAACGACCGCGCCGTCGCCGTGGTTCCAACCCCGTGACTCGTGCACCGACTCGATACCCAAGCTAGAAGATCCCGTATTTATTTCAAGGAAAATGCAGCGCGTAGTGAACTTCGAGGGAATCTCTACGAAATGTCCCATCAATCAATCAATCAATCAATGTCAAGTACAGACCTACCCAAGTACAACAACTAATGCACGTTGCGAACTTCAGGTCATGTCTTTTGGACTGATCAATGCACCCACGGTCTTCATGCAGTTGATGAACGAGGTCTTCCGTCCATATCTTGATCAGTTTGTTGTGGTCTTCATCGATGACATTCTCATATATTCGAGGACCCGTGATGACCATATGGAGCATCTGGAGATCGCATTGCAGACCCTCCGTGCCCACCAGCTGTATGCGAAGCTGGAGAAGTGCGAGTTCTGGTAGGAGGAGGTGAAGTTCCTCGGTCACGTGGTGATGAGGGAGGGTGTCGCAGTGGACCCCTCGAAGGTTGAGGCAGTGCGCCAGTGGAACCAGCCCACGACTGCGTCCGAGATTCGCAGTTTTCTTGGTTTAGCTGGCTATTATCAGTGTTTCATTACGGGTTTCTCCCGTATTGCTGCCCCGATGACCAGGTTGACTCGGAAGAGCATTTATAGAGCTGAAGGACCGTCGACGTCCGCTCCTATCCTCACTCTTCCCTCTGGGAGTGATTGGTTCGTTGTATTTACCGATGCCTCACGTATTAGTTTAGGTGTTGTCCTGATGCAACACGGCAGACCTGTAGCCTTCGTGTCTCGTCAGCTCAAGGTTCATGAGCTTAACTACCCCACACATGATTTGGAGCTGGTAGTAGTCGTCTTCACACTAAAGGTGCGGAGACACTATCTCTATGGGGTCAGGTTCGAGCTCTTTTCCGACCATAAGAGCTTAAAGTATCTATTTTCTCAGTCCGAGCTGAACATGAGGCAGAGACGCTGGATGGAGCTTCTGAAGGACTATGATTTTGACCTCCAATACCGTCCAGGCAAGGAGAACGTGGTGGCGGATGCTCTCAACTGTCAGCCACAAGGCCTGGTGGCACATATAATGATTCAAGAGTGGAGGATGCTCGAGGATATAGCAGAGTACGACTTCGATTTTGATCTGTAGTCTTCTATCGTTCAGCTATCGACCTTGTCAATTCAACCCTCTCTTGTCGTAAGGGTGATCGAGGCTCAGCAGACAAATGAGCCGTTACAGGATTACCGAGCAGAGGCAACATCTGAGAGTCAGATAGATTAATAGATTGGTTCTGATGGTGGACTTCGTTTCAGAGGCCGATTATGTGTCCCGGATATTACAGAGTTGCGCAGAGATCTTATGACCGAGGCAGATCGATTGCGGTTTTCTATCCACCCTGGCTCGACAAAGATGTATCATGATATGAGGAGATAATATTTTTGGGCGGGAATGAAGCGCCAGATTGCCAGTTTTGTGGCCGAGTGTGACACATGCCAGCGTGTCAAGGCCGATCATCAGAGACCCCCTGGTCTATTGCAGTCGTTGATCGTCCCGATGTGGAAGTGGGAGCACGTATCTACAGATTTTATTATGGGTTTGCCGAGGACTCAGCGCGGTCATGACGTCATTTGGGTCGTCGTTGATCATCTGACGAAGTCGGCACATTTTCTTGTAATTCGTGCGACTTGGCCTTTGGACCGACTTGCGAGATTATTCATTGAGGAGATCGTGAGACTGCACGGCGTTCCAGTTTCGATCATTTTTGACCGAGACCCAAGGTTCACGTCCCAGTTTTGGAGGAGCTTTCAGAGAGCGATGGGGTCTATTTTGCAGCTCAGCACCGCGTATCATTTGCAGACCGATGGCCAGATCGAGAGGGTCAACCAGATCCTTGAGGATATACTTTGGGCCTGCATGATTGACTTCGAGGGTAGCTGGGATGAGCATCTGCGATTGGCTGAGTTCGCATACAACAATAGCTATCAGGCGACCATTGGCATGACTCCTTTTAAGGCATTGTATGGCAGACCGTGCAGATCTCCGAGTTATTGGACCGAGGTTGGAGAGTGGCGTCTCCTAGGTCCCGAGCTTGTGCAGGAGACATTAGAGGCTATTGATATCATCAGGCAGAGGATGCGCACAGCTCAGAGTTGGCAGAAGAGTTTTGCTGATCGCCGGCGTCGTCCCTTGGAGTTTGATGTAGGGGACCATGTGTATCTCAAGGTCTCGCCTATGAAGGGCATGGTTCGATTTGGAGCGAAGGGCAAGCTTGCCCCGAGATTCATAGGACCTTTTGATATCACTGAGCGCATTGGCGCTGTGGCCTATCGGGTTGCCTTGCCATCTCAGTTGTCTGGCGTCCACAATGTTTTCCACGTCTCTATGTTGAGGAAGTGTGGGTCAGACGTAGTTCCTGTTATTGATTGGCAGCCATTAGAGGTTCGTGAGGACGCTTCTTACATTGAGCAGCCAGTCCATATCCTTGATCGGAAGGAGCAGGTCCTCTGGACCAAGGTCATTTCCTTGGTGAAGGTTCAGTGGGGTCACCATACTGTTGACGAGGCGTCTTGGGAGCACGAGGCCGAGATTCGACAGCACTATCCCCATCTCTTTGATGACTGATCTTATATATCTTGTATGCTGTCTCCGATTTTATATAACGATGCCTTGTTTCCTCTTCTATTATGAGTCATGTTTTCTTGCGATGATTATACAAATTTCAAGGATGAAATTTTTATTTGGAGGGGAGAGCTGCAAGACCCGTGTCCTAGTCCGTACTGTTCCGTAAGCTTCCGCGGTCCTTTCGGTCGAATTTCGGCAATTCTCGACTCGTATCCGACGTTTACGTACGATCCTAAGCCGAGACGTGCATGCCAAAGTCGGCTCAACCTGAGACTTGTATCTTAGCGACCGCGCCGTCGCCGCGGTTCCAACGCCGTGACTCGTGCACCGACCCGATACCCAAGCTAGAAGATGTTGGCCCGCATTTATTTCGAGGAAAACGCCGCGCGTTGCGAACTTCGAGGGAATCTCTACGAAATGTCCCATTAATCAATCAATGTCAAGTACAGACCTACCCAAGTACAACAACCCATGCCCTATTCTCTCTTACACAAGCTACCCAAAGTCAACCCTCACATCACTTCACATCTCTCCACCCATCCCTTATTACAACACATCACTCCATCCATCACCCATCACACCCATCCCATATCATCCCATCACTTCTCTCTCTCTCTCTCTCTTTCATTCTCTCTCTTCACTCCTAAGCAACCCAAAATTTCACATGTCCAAGCTCCCTTCCACAAACAACAAGTGTGGCCCACTTTCCCTACTCTCTCATCTCCCATCTCAACCGTTGATCCAACATCTACCACCATCAAAAGAGAAGGCAAGGAGCATACAAGCCTAAGGGAGCAAGGAGGAGGCCAACAAGGTGGGTGATTCACCATTAATTTCAATTTGTAGGGCCACTTGTGTGGGACCCACTTGATGAATGCATTGTATTTGGGAGGGCCCAATAGTGGCGGGGTCCCTCCCCTCCACGTCTCTCTCTCTCTCTATCCTTCCCTTGGAATGAAGTGGGCCCCACCGAATCGTGTTAAATCTACTCCATCCATCAAACAGTGTGGCCCACCACATTTCAGGTGAAATCCACCATGCGTTTTTGGGATGGTGAGAAGTCCCACATGTTATGTAGTGTATATATATATAAACATATATACGTGGATGGTAGGCCACGTACATGTGGGACCCACCATGATGCAGTGTTTATCCATGCCGTCTAGAGTCCTTGGACACTAGACAGGAGGGGTGGCTAACACGGAGTGCGTGTACAGACATGGGCGTGTACTAAAAGCTAACAAAAAAATGTCTTTTTAAAGTTTTGGGGTGGGCCGCTCATGCTGGCCCCACCTTGATGTATGTATATAATCTGAGCCGTCCATTCCGTTCCCCAGCTCAGTTTAGCCGTTGAGCCAAGAAATGAAGCTGATCCCATTCTCTGGCGGGCCATACCATAAGAAATAGTGGTGTTTGCCGTTGAAACACACCTTAATCTCTTTTACTTGCCAGATGATACTGCATATTAGACTCAATTGGCTCGTCTTGAGCCATAGGAGGGAGTTGATGGGTTGGATTTTCCTAAGGTAGGCCCCACCTGCGAAAAACCGCGAGGTGATGGTTTAAAAAAAAAAAAATACAACAGCAGCAACTACTGCTGCTAGTAACAGAAGGCGCAGGCAGCGCCTGCGCATAGACGGACGGGCGGACGAGTTGGCCCTCACGGCTATGGCCGTGGGCCCCACTGTGACGCGTTTCGAACATCAACACCGTGCATTTGAAGTGTCCCCTTTAAATTATGGGACATCCCAAAGATCATCCGTATACGGAACTTAGGTGGGCCATACCATCTAAAATCATGTGAAGCATGCCTAAAATGTATAAAATCACTTGGTGGGGCCTACCTAAAATTTGGATGCGACTGAAACTTGATCTGAACCCTCAGCCAAGTGGGGCACACATAATGGGTGGGCTGGATTTATGACAGTGGGCCCTGGTTCACGTGAGCTTATGAATAGGTTGGATGTAAATAAACATTCCAGTGGGCCCTGGTTCACGTGACCTTATGAATAGGTTGGATGTAAATAAACATTCCAGTGGGCCCCTCCCTGACCGTATGACCCACTCAATAGGTTGGATGTAAATAAACATTACGGTGGGCCCCACCCTGACCGTGTGCCCCCATGAATAGGTTGGGTGGCAAATGAATGTCATGGTGGGCTCTGGTACACGTGACCACATCAACAGGTTGTATGGAAAATAAACGTTATAGTGGGCCCTACCCAAGGTCCACGTGACCTTATGAATAGGTTGGATTGAAAATAAACATTACAGTGGGCTCTAGGCCCATGTGACCCTATGAGTAGTTTGGATGAAAAATAAACATTATGTTGGGCCCTATGTTGGGTGAAAAATAAACATCATGTTGGGCCCTAGGTTGGGTGGAATAATAAACATTATGGTGGATCCTACTTAAGACCCACTATGTATGTATTGTGTCCACACCTTGCATCAGTGTGGACCTCCACCATGGAGTATGTGATTTATCTATGCCTTCCATCCCTATGGGACCTACCATGATGCATGAGTTTCATTCAAACCGTCCAACCATTTTGTGATTATTTTAAGGCCATTGTTGAGGCCCATCTTAATGTATTTGTGGCCCGCCCACTAAGGCCCACTTTGATATATATATATATATATATATATATATATATATATATATATATATATATATATATATATATATATATATATATATATATTTAAGACCATGGTTTGAGGCCCATTTGATGTATTGAAGGCTCATGGTTGAGGCCTAATGGGATGTGCATGAGGCCCATTGTAAATTGATTCTGCTATGGTTTATGTGTTGACTATTATGGTGTGTTATGCCTTGGGAGCAATGATGGTTTGACGCTCACATTGTAGGGATAATGTTGGTTAAATGTCGGCATTGTCACTCTTCCTAAGGACCACTGATGGGCCCGTACTTGTAGTGAGTAGGCTGTCTAGGTCCATTTCCGTTATGCACAAGCCCGTCACCCTATGATTTGTTTAGTATAGATCCATGATTCATGATCATACGCATCATATGCATGTTTGATATGATGAGTGACTGATCATAACATATGCCTTCGGGCGGATTGTTTATGGGCTCCCTGATAGGCAGAGTTGACCTACATGAGCGCTCGATACGCGCAGGATTATTGCATGTCTGATGGTATGATTCATGCACTTGCATTGTGTGATTGTGCTTATTGTATGCCCTAGCGACATCAGGGCCATAGCCTCCATAGACACATTGTGGGTGGCTGGATTGGATACCGAAATGTTTGGTTCTAGCATACGGACGCCATAGATGTCCCTGGGTGAAAATTCCTAAACCCGATGGTACCAGAGGATGACTCCAACGTCGAGACCAAGTGGATATATGAGCGCACGAGGGTCGAATATAGGATGTCGTGTCTCTCACTGTGTCGTGGTCGGTTGGAAAGGAGTGTGGCCTTACTTGCCCGAGGGTAGGGGGCAATACTAAGCTGAGTTTGACCAGCTCATGAATGGATCCGCTATCGACGTGTCGGATAGGTATTGGCAAACTATTGGCCAGGTGGATAGTGAGGTTTCTTACGCTCACTTGGACTGTGCGGCTAGGAGAGCGGCAGTGCCATTTGGAGTGTACTAAACCCCGGTGATTATTCTGAATAAGAACTGTACTGATGTACGATGAGGATTAGCATGCTTGAGCTATATCTTGCATTACATGGTTTTGACATAACCGATGGCATTCATATCTTGCACCGCATAGCCTTGGTACGGCTGGTTGCATTCATGTACTCATCAGCAAGATTCCACATTACTCTGACCTTGCATTCTGAGCACGCTCATATTGTGCACACACTTACACCACCCTCTAAGCTTTCTATAAGCTTATGCACGATTGATGCATGCAGGTGACGCCAGGACGCATCCGTAGCCTTATCGCAGTTGGAGTGTGCAGCCGAGCTTCTGGAGTTTTTGTTACTTTCAGTATATTGTATTTCCCTTTCATATGCCTCGTACTCAAAGTTTTTTATCATAGTGGATTTTGTGATGGTGTTCTTGTGGTTATTGTTCGTCGGTTATGCTTTTGGTTATGCTCATTACAAATCAAATTGATTATTAGAAATCCTCCTTGTAGCATCCCAGGATCGGAACCTGGTATATGGGTGTCGGGAGCCGAGAATGGGGTACTACGGAGGCTATCGGCGCCGGATTCGGCGATCGAGAATTTTGTGAGCCCGGTTTCCGAGTTCGGAGCATGACAAAGGGTCAATCACATCTCACAATAAACATGCAGATGATGCGTATGGGCATGTATCATGATGTTATGCTTTCACATACTCATAATCGGTATCAATAACCGGCATCAACAATCGGCCTCGACAATGTGGACATTTAACCAACATTGCCCCTAAGGAATGGCTCACATAGAGCCTAACATATAGTGGACCCATGGCCTCACACAAAGACCTAATATACAACACCATGGGCCTCACTCAAGAACTTAATACACATCACGATGGGCCTCTCACATGGGCCTAATATACACAATGGACTCTATCACTTGGCCCTCAAATGCATCACAATGGGCCTCATCACATAGACCTTATATTCATCATATTAGGCCTTAAACATGGGCTGCATATACATCACATAGGTCTCGACAATTGGCCTTGGCAATCGAAATCGGCCTCAACAATCAGAATCGACACTCGAAATTGGCCTCGATACTCGGACTCAACAATCGGAATCGACACTCTAAATTGGCCTCGATACTCAGCCTCAACAATCGGAATCGGCCTATACAATCGGCCTCGACAAATCAAAATCGGCCTCGACAATTGGAATCAGCCTATACAATTGGCCTCAACAAATCAGAATTGGCCTCGACAATCAGAATCGGCCTATACAATTGGCCTCGACAATCGGAATCGGCCTCGATACTCGACCTCGACAATCAGAAACAGCCTAGATACTCGGCCTCGACAATCGAAATCGGCATATACAATCGGCCTCGACAAATCAGAATTGGCCTCGATACTCGGCCTCGACAATCGGAATCGGCCTATACAATCAGCCTCAACAAATCGAAATTGGCCTTGATACTCGGCCTTGACAATCGGAATCGACCTATACAATCGACCTCGATAATCAGAATCAGCCTCGATACTCGGCCTCGACAATCGGAATCGGCCTCGATACTCGGCCTTGACAATCGGAATCGGCCTATACAATCAGCTTCGACAAATCAGAATTAGCCTCGACAATCGAAATCAGCATCGATACTCGACCTCAACAATCAACCAAATAAGGCCTAAGGGAAGGTCACAATGTGGACATTTAACCAACATCGCTCCCAAGTAGTGGCCCACATAGAGCCAAACATATATTGGGCCCACATGCTCACACAAAGGTCTAATATATAACATAATGGGCCTTACTCAAGGGCCACATATACACAATAGGTGGGCCCTGCTCATGGGCCTTAAATACATGACATGTGGGCCCTACACATGGGTCTCATATGCATCAAATGGGTCACGTTCTGGGCCTCGAATACATCAAATGGGCCATGCATCATGGCCCTAATACATATCACAATGGGCCTTGCCCATAGGCCACGAATACATCGCATTGGGCCTTTCACATGGGCCCAATATACATCATAATGGGCCACATTCTATGGCCCGCGAATACATCGTACTAGGCCACATCAAGTGGGCTTCCCAAACATTATAATGGGCTGCACATATGGGCCACACAAACATCATATTGGGCCGCACATATGGGCCACACATACATCACGATGGGCCACGCCTAATGGGCCATAATACATCATAGATGGGCCTGGGCAGTTTAGGCGGGCCTGTGAATGGACGGCCTGCATATATAACACTTACATTAAGATGGGTCCCACCGTCCATGGGTTGGACGGTGGATACAACACACGTGTCAGGTGGGGTCTACATCCTATGGTCAAACAATATATATAAAATACACATATCATGTGGAACCCACATCCCTGTATAAGGCTGCATGAACGAAGCACGTACATCATAGGTGGGTCTTGCACGCCCAGTAGGTGGGTCCCATATAGATAGTCGACATGGATGAAATGCATACATTATTGTGGGGGCCACGGACGTAGGTGTGGATGGACCACAATATCAAGGTGGCCCCACATGGACAACATGGATGATACAATATATGTATCACGGTGGGTCCCACACATGTGGCCCACCAGAGGGATGGAAGGACGGTTGGGTCAAATCCACAGAACTTGCTGTGTCAGTACAACAACTATATAGCTAGTGTAAGGTACACTAGCCAGTCCGTTTCCACAGAGGTGGATCCCACATGGGGCTCACCATAACGTTATTTTCCATCCAATCTGACCATAAGGTCCTGAAATAAGAGAAATTTTTTTTTTCATAAAGATCCAAAACTTTTATGACGCAAAAAGGGTTTCAATGGTAGATGTTCAATCCCTTGCTGTTGGTTGGTGTGGACCACCTAAGACTCATGTACGATTGATTTTTGGGGTGACCCGCTGGTTAAATGGGACCCATCAAATGCACGGTGTTGATGATCAACATGCATCATGGTGGGGCCTGAGGTGGGGCCCACTGACCCTGCCCATTATTACAAACAACAAGACGCTGCTTGCTATAGCATCCTCTGGATGCTGGCAGCAACAGTGTCAACTTTTTTTTTTCTTTTTTTTTTTCACGCGGTTTTTCATAGGTGGGGCCCACATCAGGAGAATCCACTCTATTGGTTAGATTCCTGGACACAGGACAGGTCTAACAAGCCCCATATCGAATATGTTTCGGTGCGTGGAAACATCATAGCGGGCCCAAATAATTAATATCACTCAAAACCACTAGTTTCCACAATATGGCCCGCTAGAGATTCAGATTAGCTTTATTTTTTGGCTCAACGCCTAAAATGAGCGGGGAAAATGAATGGACGGTGTGGATTAGATACATACATCAAGGTGGGGTCCACATCCAATGGACTTGGATGACATGGATGAGTCACTTACATCAGCGGGTTCCATCGTCCATGACTGGACGGTGGACGGTGTGGATATTCACATACATTAAGTGGGCTCCACCGTCCCTTGCTGGATGGTGGATGACATGGACAAAATGCATACATCAGGTGGGGTTTGCTTGACACGTGGCCCACTTGATATGAATCAAGCTGATATTTGTATTTTCCTTCATCAGTGTCTATCCAAAACAGATGACCAGGGTGGGCCGTCCGCTGGACGTCAGCAAGGTGGGCCTAACATTTAGATGGCATGGATATAATGCACACTCATAGTGGGGTGTATCAGGGTGGGCCACACACATCGAGAGAGAGAGAGAGAGAGAGAGAGAGAGAGAGAGAGAGAGAGAGAGAGAGAGAGAGAGAGAGAGAGAGAAGACGAGCGGTGATGGAGGGACCCCGCCACTATGGGTCCCTCTTTGATACAAAGCATACATCAAGATGGGTCCCACCATATGTGGGCTCTAAATCAAAAGAAGAGGCACTATGAACACCCACCTTTGATCTTCTCCTCCTCCTTCCTCCAAAGCATCCTAGAGCTCCAAAGGACGAACTTCAACGGTTGAGATAGGTTTTGGAGGGTGGGGATGAGAGATAGGAAGTGGGCCACACAAAGCTCTCTCTCATGAAGCTTGCTTGGACATGGGTTGCTTTGGAGGAAATGAGAGAGAGAGATGAGAGAGAGAGGGATGGGTGAGTGATGGGGTGTGATGGGTGAGTGAGTGATGGATGTGTACTTGTGTAAGAGAGTGTTGACTTTTGGGGAGGGTGGTTGTACTTGGGGATGGGATGGAGTGATGAGTTGTATTTTGATTGATTGATGTGACGTGTCATAGAGATTCTCTCGAAATTGCAACGCACGGTGTTTTCCTCGAACTGTATGCGGGCCCATATCTCCTGGCCCGGGTATTGCCTCAGTGCGCGAGACGCGGCGCCAGAACTGTGGCGATAGCGCGGTCGCACTGGTACAAGTCTCAAGTCGAGTCGACTCAGATATGCAGGACTCGTCTTAGGCTCACTCGCAAAAATCGGTTACAGGTCGCGGGTTGCCGAAATTCGACCGAGAGGACCGTAGGAGTATACGGAACGGTACGGATTAGGATACGGGTCTTACATTATGGGATTGGTAAATATTGTTGTTTTCCATCGTCTCATGGGCATGGTTTGGTGATGGAATCCCTGCCAATTATTATAATTCTCCGCTTTCGAGGATTAGGTCAAAGGAAGTTCAGATTTGATCTTAAATTGCTATATTTTCCAACTGGATAAGATAGGATTCCGATTCCAGTTGCGACTTAAATCAAGTAATAGATCTCCCTGATCTCTACAAGTGGATCCTTGGAAACCCTAGTTCCTACCTTTGAATTCTTAAGTTTCTAATTAAACACTTCACAATTACCCCTTTAATTTCAGATTTAGATTCACATCTTCTTCTAGTTCTACTTCTAGTTGCTTTCAGAATACACACGAGATTAGTCCCCATGGATTCGAACTTGGTCTTACCGAGAATTATTACTACATCGCAACCCTACACTTGGGGTTGTGAACACATTTTTGGCGCCGTTGCTGGGGACTAATGGTTGCATTTTTCTGAGATTAACTAGTTTTAGAATTAGGTTAAGATTAGGGTTTGTTTACTTTCTATTTTTAGGTTAGGGCTTTTTCTGAATTATTTTAGAAATTAACTTAGCTTTCTATTTCTAGGTTTAGAAACTTTCCTAATATGTTTTTAGAAACTAATTCCCTTTCCTGATCTGTTTTAGAAACTTACCTTCTATTTTTAGAAACTTTTGTTTTTCATTTTTAGAAGCTAGGTTGCTTTCTTATTTCCTTTTTTAGAAACTAATTTGTTATCCTTTTTCTTCTGCAGAATCCCAATATAGAAACTTCTAATTTGGTAACTTCTTTCTAATTCTCTCTCTTTCTATTTCTAGATTTCTACATCTCTCTTTCTTTTTAGGTTTAGGTTAGATTCTGAAATAGAGGGCTGAGAGTGTTTCATGCCCAAGTGGGTCCGTGATAATACTCGACGTCTCTTGAGTGAAAGAGGATTGGTTGAGGGGATATCTATCCATTACAGGATTGGACACCACTCGAGATCCACAGAGTTAATTGAAGTTATGGCTGCCAATCAATCGGCCAATCAACCTCCAAATCCACCTCAACCTAGGGTTAAGGAAATCCAGGATGAGAATGAGGTGCATCAAGCACCCCCACCTTGTACTTTACAAGATTATTTACAATCAGCAGGGGTGAGCACATCCTCATGTATGATTTTTCCAGAAAAGATTTGCAATAGCTTTGAGTATCTTCTTTTCCTGATTTTGAGATATTGGGATTGGTAAATCCTATTGTTAGCCATCGTCCCATGGGCATGGTTTGGTGATGGAATCCCTGCCAATTATCATAATTCTCCTTCATTGAGAATTAGGTCAAAGGAAGTTCAGATTGATTTAATTGTTATATCTTTCAATTGGATAAGATAGGACTCCAATTCCAATTGCGTGACTTAAATCAAGTAATAGATCTCCCTGATCTCTACAAGTAGATCCTTGGAAACCCTAGTTCTCACCTTTGAATTTCTTAAGTTTCTATCTAATCACTTCACAATTACTCCCTTTAATTCCAGATTTAGATTTACATCTTTTTCTAGTTCTACTTCTAGTTGTTTTCAGAATACACACGAGATTAGTCCTTGTGGATTCGACCTCAGTCTCAACGAGATTATTACTGCATCGTGACCCTACACTCGGGGTTGTGAACAACGTTCCCCTATAGGAAGACATTATTCCAAAGCTCATTCAGATCTCACTCCAGGCAGTTAAGCCTTTTAGGAGGAACCCTCTCAAATACCAATTAAAATTGTGAGGAACAAGATACCATGACTACATGCGGAAGTTTGGTGGAGCTAAGGAATGATAACTATCTCCTAAGGGGGGACGTGATTAGGACCAAATAAAAATTGTACCTTTTAAACACATAATTACTTAAACCAATATTCATATTAAACTAAGGCAATTAACTCTAAAGCTTACAATCCAATAGAGGGTCTAATCACATATATTACAAAGATGTAGCAATTAAGTAATTGGCCTATAAACATGATAATGTATATGTGTGTATGTGATGTGTTACCTATCAACTCCTAACATTCATTTAATTATGCATACATATAATTAAACATTTATCACATAAGTATAATTAAATAAGTGCTCAAATACAATCCCAAACATAAGCATTTATAGTGGTTTGGTTTCCTTACTCCACTCCCATAGGATGCACTCAATCCATCATTGTATCGGATTTCATTATCGGAAGTTTTAATTTAGGTTCACCTCTAACCTTTACAATCCTACACAGGGACTGGCTCCCGTAAGAGACTCTACATGGTTTTTTATAGGCTCGCTATAAACCTCGGTCCTACACAAGAACCTAATGATATACACTCCCATCGGAGGCTCCCGTAAGAGACTTTAGTTGGTTTTTTATAGGCTAACTAACAACCTCGGTTATACTCTAAGGACCAACATTTATTTCCGACAGAGGCTCACTTAGAAACAAACAAGTACACACCATTATTCGGTGGCCCACATAAGGACTTTAATTTAGGCCCTACACAAGAGCCAAGTTCCTACAAAAGAACCTAGTCGAGTTTTATAATTCAAACTCTTACACTGAATCATACACAAGGAAAGAGTGTATATGAACTCTTACACATAACAACTTACTTGTCGGATTAAGCCCCTTTTATAGCGCATTATCATGTTGCTTGATCGATGCTCTCCCGTACTTCAATTAGCTCCAATTTGCTCCCTCAATCACGATGTCAATTCTTTAGATCTAAGATCAAATACCTTGCATGTGACGTTCCGATGCGGTGACTAAGGTGATGGGAGGTTGGGTAAAATTTCCTGCAACTAATAGAAAGTTGTATATCCTAGGGGATTCTACTTAATGGATACTTTAGAAGTTGATAGACACTTGGATTTGTAAAGAAAAATGGTGTCTAAACTCTAGATAGGGTTTGAGATCATGATCTTCTTGTAGAGGGGCTTGTAATGCTTATTAGAGTAAAAATTAAAAGAAGAGCTTGAATCTCATTAGAATAGAGCATGGGATGTTTGATAGAGCTTAGGATGCACTAGGGTCTCTAAAATGACAAAATCCATCATCTACATAAACATTCGTTTATATATTTATAAGAAAAATGCTCCAATAGATCTATAACAGCTAGTCTTCGGTGTTCACAACCCCAAGTGTAGGGTCACGATGTAGTAATAATCTTGGTGAGACCGAGGTCGAATCCACAGGGACTAAACTTGTACATTTCTAAAAAGAACTTGATCTAGAAAAAGAAGAAGATCTAAATTTAAATTCTAGAAAAGTTGAAAGTGATTTTGAATAAGATTGATTAAAACTTGTGAATTTAAAGGTGGGAACTAGGGTGTCAAGGATCCACTTGTAGCTATCAGGATGCTACCTTACCTGATTCAAGAGATCCAATTGGAATCAGAGTCCTATCTTATCCAATTGGAAAGAGAGATGATCAAATCTCTGAACTTCTCATTGATCCAGCCTCAATGAAAAAGACTTGTGAAGATTGGAAGGGATTCCATCACCCAACCATGCCCATGAGACAGTGACAAACAACAAGATTTACCAATCCAACAATCTCAAATAGGAAAAGAAGATATTCAAAGCTATCGCAATGTCTATTGCAATTTGAGTCACAACAAACCATAGAAAACTGAAAATATTCCTTAAAATCAACTAGAAATCAAGGAAGTTCAATTTAAACAAGAATCAAAGCAAGATAAACATCCTAATCACGCTACAAGTTTCACCTCTTAGCCCTAGCTAAGAGGTTTAGTTAACCATAGACATGATTAAACCAAAGTCTCTTAAGGAAAGCATAAAAACAAAAAAAGAAGAAGAAAAAAAACTCTTAGCGGTGGCTCTCCACCCTTTTGCACTACTCCTTAAACCCCAGATGATACCTAGGAACGTCCTAGGGACTCATATTTATGCACTCCTTGGAATTTTTTAAAACTATCTTAAATTTATGCACTCCACATAAGCCCCACGTTAGGCTTCGGTCGAACCGAATTAAGGTTGAAAATTGCACTTTCTTACTGAACAATTCTGTGCGATTTCGGTCGGACCGAAGTTGACTTCGGTTGGACCGAAATTGATGCTGAAAAATCTTGTACAGAAAATCTGTCAAATTTAGGTCGGACTGAATTATCTTTTTTCTTGTTGAATTGTTTTCTACGATTTTGGTCGTACCGAAGTTAGCTCAGGTCAGACCGAAATGCCCTATTTTCTGTTGGGAATTTTAAATTCTTTCAAGTCCTTTCTTCATCCTTTGTACTTGGTTTCCTTAGATCTTTAGCGTGTGAATTCTTCATTCTTGGTCTCCTAAGATCCATCTTTTGCCTTAGGGATTTTTAAGCATTAAATCCATGCTTTTAGCATTATTTTCAATCTAAACTATCATATTCACCTTGCAACACAAACATGTATAAAATATACCATTAAGCCTTATCATGTTCATAAAACCAAGATATAAATGTTCACAACCCCAAGTGTAGGGTCACGATGTAGTACTAATCTCGGTGAGATCGAGGTTGAATCCACATGGACTAAACTTGTACGTATTCTGAAAGTAACTAGAACTAGAACTAGAAGAAGATCTAAGTTAGAAATCTAGAAATAAAGTGAATAATTGTGAATATTGATTAAACTAACAATTAAAAGGTGGGAACTAGGGTGCCAAGGATCCACTTGTAGCTCTTGGGATGCTACCTTACTTGATTCAAGAGATCCAACTAGAATCAGAGTCCTATCTTATCCAGTTAGAGAAAAAAGAGACAAACAGATCTCTTAACTTCTCATGAACTTAGTCTTAACAGATGAGAGTTGTGAGAATTGGAAGTGATTCCATCACCCAACCATGCCCAGGAGATAATGGAAAACAACAGGATATACCAATCCTACAACCAATCGTAGGAGAATTGTGAAGATTAGAAAGGATTCCATCACCCTACCATGCCCAAGGGACAATGGTGAATAACGAGACTTGTTAATTTCACAATCTCAAATCGAGAAAAGAAGATATTCAAAGCAATTGCAGATCTATTGTAATTTGTCACAATGAACCATTAAAAACTAAAAATATTCCTTAATAAAGAACTAGAATCCAAGAAAGTTTAACAACACATGAATCAAAACAAAGAAAACATCCCAATCATATTACAAGCTTCACCTCTTAGCCCTAGCTAAGAGGTTTAGTCAACCATAGACATGATTGAACTAAAGACTCTTAAACAAAACACCAACTAAGGAAGAAGAAGAAAAAATTCCGGACGGCGGCTTCACCCTTTTTCTCCACTCCTTAAACCCTAGAAGATGCCTAAGAACATCCTAGGGACTCCTATTTATAGTTGTACAACTCCAACTTTCGTACCGAGTTAGAAAAATCCAGAAACCGCCTCAAATTTACACAGTCCGTGTAAAATCCGTGTAACCCTCGACTATTTAAGGACAACCTTCGACTGGTCGAGGATCACCTTCGACTGGTCGAGGACAGTCTTTTACTGGTTTAGGATTATACGAATTTAAAAGTTCGTGTTGTTGGAGTTTGAGCCGAAGTTTCTTCGACTAGTCGAGGCAAAGCTTAAACTGGTCGAAGGAGGGCTTGGACTAGTTGAAGCAGACAAATTTTCAGGATTCCTTTTCTTCACTTCAAGTCTTCGATTCTCTTCATTCCTCACTTGATTTTTTTGGATCTTTGGCATGTGAATTCTTCAATCTTGGTCTCCTAAGATCCATCTTTTGCTTTGGTGATTCTTGAGCATTAAATCAATATTTTTAGCATTCTTTTCAATTCAAGCTCTTAAACTCACCTTGCAACACAAACATGTATAAAATATAACATTAAGTAGTATCATGTTCATAAAACCAAGATATAAATAGGGGAAAATATGCAATATTTGACACTCAACAATAAATAAGAGAAAATATGCAATATTTAACACTCAACACACTCCCCAACCAACACTTTGCTAGTCTCGAGCAAAAACACACATGAAGCAATTCTTAATTCTCTATGTTCAAACCTTTTTTTAGAAATCAATCCTTTAAGCAATCTAGTATAGATGAGTAGAATTAAGACGAGAAAGTGAGATTTTAAAAACCTAGAGCCGAATCATATAAGCAATCCATCAAATAGGTTCCTTACCGATTAAATCAGAGCATAAGTTCATATATCAAGCTTTTCAATGTGCTCAGTGAAAGTCAACTTACTTTCCATAAAAGTACTATTATTTCATTAACCATGCTCATCACCTTAGATTAATTGAATAACCAAGTGCTGATTCTGAACTTATCCCCTTCTTCTTTTTCCAGTTTTTTATTTTATATTGACAGTCTCTTTTTATTTATTCAGTCTTCTCATCTTTATTCTTTTCAAAATTTTCATTCTTTTTTAGTCTTTTCATGACCTTTTTGTCGATCTTACTATTTTTTAACTAGTTCTTTTCATCTTTTAAGGTGAATAAAATTCTCTAGACTCAATTCTTAACATCTATTCCATGATTCACATGCTAACAATAAGAAATTTTAGTGTAACTCACAGAAAGTAACTTGAACGTGTCTTGTGACTTAGATTAACATGATATTCAAACTTCCTTTTAATCAATTGAGTGCGAGAACCGTAAGTGTTAGGCTACTTAGTTGATTAAACTCCAACAATTCAAAATTCAATCTCTATCTTATCATCATACTCAAAACATTCTTTACATGCATAAATTATCATTTTCTAAACAGATTTTAACTTGAAACATTGAAATTTCAAATTTTTTTGCTTAGAACTAAGAAAACAAGAAAAATTAATTAATTCACCTAATTCACACCCCCAACATAAAATCTACATTGTCCTCAATGTAAAAGATATAAGCATGTAATGCAAAAGAGGAAGAGGAAACGAAAAGAAATGAGAAGTGATGGCGGGATAGTACCTGAAGGAGGAAAGTTTACATTGTTTCCAAAGGTCTCGACGTGAAGATAGGTTAACACAAAGACTAAATAAACGGAAAGCAAACTATCCAGTCCTAAATCCTATGAAAGCAAAAAACCTAACTACACCTCGCCAGACTAGGAGGTCAATCTTGATAAACAGGATCAATCAGATGTATGGACATGTCCTCTGAATCAAATTTCTCAACAAATGGGCTTTAAACGATGTCCATTCACTTTGAAAAAATAGTCATTCGTTGGATTCTGAATCTCGACGGCCCCATGAGGATAAACAGTTATAACAGTGAAAGGGTTAGTCCAACGAGACCAGAGTTTACCTAGAAAAAGATGTAATCGAGAATTATACAAAAGGACTTTTTGACTAGTTAGGAATGATTTTCGAAGAATGTTCCTGTCATGAAACGCCTTCATCCTGTCATTGTAAATTCTTGAGTTTTCGTATGCGTCATTCCGGATTTCCTCGAGTTCATTTAATTGAAGTTTGTGCAGTGAGCCAGCATTGTCTAGGTTAAAGTTCTGATTTTTAATAGCCCAGTAGGCTCTATGTTCCAATTCCACAGGCTAGTGGCAAGCTTTCCCATAGACAAGTCTACAGGGAGACATGTCAATTGGAGTTTTAAAGGCAGTATGGTAGGCCCATAAGGCATCGGTCAAGCGAATTAACCAATCCTTGCGATCAGGGCTAACCGTCTTTTCCAGAATGTGTTTAATTTCCCTATTGAAAATCTTAGCTTTCTCACTTCTTTGCAGGTGGTATGGAGTGCTCACCTTATGAGAGCTGTCATATTTCTTCATTAAGTTTGCAAATGGTCTGTTATAGAAATGTGAACCTCCATCACTAATGATAGCTTGAGGTGTTCAGAACTGGGAAAGGATGTTTTCTTTTAAGAATGTAATGACCATTTGATGGTCATTATTCCGGCACGTGATCGCTTTGACCCATTTAGTTGCATAGTCTACTACTAGTAAAATTTACAAATTTCGAAAGGATTGGGTGAATGGTCTTATGAAATTGATGCCCCAATAGTCAAATGCTTCAATCATTAGAATGAGATTCAAAAGCATCATATTTTGATGAGACGATGCTCCCAATTTCTGACAACGTTCACAAGCTTTGCAAAACTCATGAGTATCTTTGAACATAGTGGGCTAATAGAAGCCGAACTGTAGAATTTCGGTCGTGGTTTTTTTACCAGAAAAGCGACTACCATATGCCTAAGAATGACAGAAGGAGATGACACTTTGGTGTTCATTGTCTGACACACATCTCCTTAGAATTTGATCTCCCAGAAGAATTTACGAACCTCGGAGAAGAATTTTTTTCTTATCTTGCGTAGTCCAATGAGTCAGCGTGAAACCTATAGCAAGCTAATTTGCAATGTCAGTAAACCAGGGTAAATAGGAGCATTTAAACAGTTGTTCATCAAGGAACATGTCGTTTATAGTTGTCATCTCAAGGGAATCAGGGAGATCAAGTCTGGAAAGATGATCAACCACTACATTCTCTATTCTTTTTTGTCTCGTATTTCCAAATCAAATTCCTAGAGTAGGAGGTTCTATCTTATCAGGTGAGGCTTAGCATCATTCTTAGAAAGAAGGTACTTGAGCGCCACATAATTAGTATAAATATGATCTTGGATCCGATCAAGTAGGATCTAAATTTGTCCAAAACGAATATTACAACTAGGAGTTCCTTCTCCATAGTAGAGTAATTCACTTGGGCAGGATTTAAATCTCTACTTCCATAGTGAATAACATAGGGCTTCTTTTCTTTTCTCTGGCCTAACACCACCCCAATAGCATAGTTAGACGCATCACACATAATCTTAAAAGGAATGCTCTAATCGGGTAGCTGCATGATAGGTGCAGTAGTCAACATGCCCTTGAGCTTAGTGAAAGCTTTCTGGCATTGCTCAGTCCACTCGTATGGTACATCCTTTTGAAGTAGATTGCATAAGGGACAAGAGAGGTGACTAAAGTCCTTTATAAATCGTCTATAAAATCTAGCGTGTCCTAATAAAGATCGCACGTCTCGTATGCTCTTAGGTGGAGGTAGGTTAGAGATAAGGTCAATTTTAGCATTGTCTACCTCAATTTCCTTGGACGAGATTATATGTCCAAAAACTATTCCCTTAGAAACCATGAAATGACACTTCTCCCAATTTAGTACCAAATTCTTTTCCTCACATCGCTTTAGCATATTTTTTAGATTTTCCAAATACTTGCTAAAGGATGGACCAAAGACAGAGAAGTTGTCTATGAAGACCTCTAAATATTACCCCATCGTGTCGGAAAATATATTCAACATGCATCACTAAAAAGTGGCAGGGGCATTACACAGTCCGAATGGCATCCTTCGGTAAGCAAGGGTGCCATAAGGACATATGAACAGTGTCTTTTCCTGATCTTCAAGGGCTATCTCTATCTGATTTATCCCGAATACCCATCAAGGAAACAGTAGTAAGAATGACCAGCTAGCCTTTCCAAATTTTGATTAATGAAGGGCAAAGGAAAGTGGTCCTTTCTCGTGACGGTATCCAACTTCCTGAGTCAATGCACATTCTCTAATAGTAACTCTAGTTGGCACGAGTTCGTTATTGGAATTGGATACGATGGTGATTCCAGACTTCTTAGGAACCACCTGAGTTAGACTCACCCATTGGCTATTGGATATGGGGTATAGAATACCCAGATCTAACAACTTAAGCACCTCGGCCTTAACTACTTCCTTCATGTTTGGATTTAATCTACATTGTGGTTTCCAGGAGGTCTTCGCATTATCCTCAAGATGAATGTGGTGAGTACAAATTAAATGGTTAATTCCCTTAAGGTCTGCAATCAACCATCCAAAGGCTCCTTTATGCTTAATGAGAGTAGAGATAAGCATACTCTCCTATTCTTGCTCAAGATGGAAAGAAATCACCGGATATGTCTCATCTTGACCTAAATAAACATATTTAAGATCAGAGGTGTAAGTGCTATAATGATTAAAAAATACTTTAGTTATCAAATTTTGTTTAGTCAAACAACTTGTCAAGTGATCTTCAGGTTTGGTTCAACATCAAAGTTTAAGCTCAAGATCTAGTAGAAGATCAAGCTCAAGATCAACTGATGTTCTAGTGGAAGATCAAGCTTGAAAGACAAGATGAAGTCAAGATCAACCAATGTTCTAAGTAGAAGATCAAGCTACATAGAAAAGTCAAAGTCATTAATCAAGTTAAAGACAAAGAAGTTCAGTCATTTCAAGTATTATAAACCCTAAAAAGACCTTAGGTTTAGGTGCTTTCAAAAATTATTTAATTTGGATTTTTATACTTGTATTTTCTTTGACTTCGACCAGCCTAAGGTTTAGTTCAACTAGTCTAAGTTTTTCTCGGCCAGTCCTAGTATAAATTGAAGCAAAACTATTTTTTCTATTGCAAATTCGACCAGTCGAATGGTCTGTTCGACTAGTCGAAGGAGGATCTTCGACCAGCCCTAGGGTTTTTGGCTCGAAGTCCAGCAAGCAAATTGGTTTGGATTTTGGCATCTTTGACCAGTCGAAGACCACCTTCAACCAGTCGAACAGAGCTCTTCTACCAGTCGAGTTGGGCCTTCGACCAGTCGAAGATTGGATAAATCCTATGTAACGCCCTGAAAATCGGGGGTCGAACATAAACTCAACTCCCGAGTTCCAGAACATCACTTATGCAACAAAATGAATGATGATTGAATGTTGATTGTATTCGTGCATTGAACATGAGTGAGATTAAGCCAAAACAGCATATCATACTCCAGAGACGGTTAAATTTGCAAGCGAAAGACTGTGATAAATAGATAAAATATATAACTTATGATGAGTCTCCAGAGTGTGATAACATTACCAGGTTAAATAAATACAAGTGCAGTTCTAAAATGTACCAAATGTGAGGAAGTGTAATGCCTCCTATCCCATGTACCATAGCCCCGTCAATACAATATCAGGTCTTCATTGACCTGCCAGAGAGATACAGATAGGAGAATTCCTCCTATCATCATAGAAGTAGTCCGGCTCTGCTTCACAAGCATCGCCACCACCTGAAACTCAACAAATCTGGTTGGTGCGTACAACACCGTCCCGTAACGTGGGAGTGAGTGATCAACTCAGTGGAACAGTAAAGCATAGGTTAACATGTTATCAATTCAATCAAGCAGTAATGATAAAGCAGTACAAATCAAACATTTCTAACTACTCTTGTTAAGTGCGAAAATGAAATGACATGATGCTGTATGCCCTTGCCAAACCACCCTCAAGCGACATCATCTTACGTTCGCGAATGCTTACTCCCTCAGTGCGCCACATCTACAAAGCACATGCGGTGCGATGATGCTCATGATTACCAAGTTTTTATTAGTCCATTTTAAACAGCAGTATTGGGAAACTAAGGTACCTCCCTTGTATCATTCCCAAACATGATCCATTCTAGGGTCGTCAATCCTAGTTAATCTCATACGACATTATGGTTTGAGTGGCTTAGCGAAGGCATCACAAAGGGCTCGTCACCCGTCAGCACGGATACAGATCTCACCGTATGCGGCTCAATTGCTGACCGTCAGCTCGAGTACAGGTCTCACCGTACTCGGCTCAATCACTATCCGTCAGCCCGAGTACAGATCTCACCGTACTCGGCTCCACTCATACTCTAGTTGCTGTGAAAGACTCGTCGCCAATCACAGACCTTTGGAGTATACTCGAAGATACTACGGAGGACTCGTCGCCCGTCAGCACGAGTACAGGTCTCACCATACTCGGCTCTCGCCGTAAGTATCGACAGCTCGAATACAGTGTCCCATACCACTATATTCGGCTCACGAGTTGGTTGCGCAATGGTCACTACGGGGAGGTACATGGCCCCAGCGTAGGCCGACAGCTCAACCACGGTGTCCCATACCACCATGCCCGGCTCATGCGTCTTAGCGGATCGAGGTACCATGGTTAAAAGGGGGTTTCACTGGTAAGTTTGGTACCCTAGGTTCAAGCAGTAGTGTCCAAACAGGGTGAACATGCATAAGGCAGATTGGGTTACTTGACGAGCTCGACTAGCACGATCGCCCGTTGAGCTGCACGACATGAAGTGCATAAACAACTTCGTGTGGCCTAGCCACTGCCGACAGGCAACGCACGACTCGAGTTCGTCGAACACATCCCACGTGGCAAATGAATCTCAGCCACGAGTTCAATCCCGTTACCGATTGCCTGGACTCTAATCATAGCCCAAACACAATCAATTACAGATAGATAAAGCAGTAATGGATCAGGATTCAAATCATACAATCAGTCTGGTATTATCCGTTTAGGGCTGCCAGGGCTGTTGCACGCACTCGTTGCTCCGCTCCCCCATCACCCATGACAGATCATACCACGTAAATATAAATTTAATATATGCATTACATAGTTAAAATCATAAAGCAGTTGAGCATGTTATGAATCACAACACAAGCATGAGTTTGTACATGTTCAATCCCTAATCACACAACTATCAAAGGAGATCATACACATAGTTAAAAGAGGTTGAGAATCATATCTCAACACCCTTATACTTACAATTTGCTAACTACTACTCATTCAGACATTTCAAGAAACACTTAAACAAACATACATCAACATACACGACATATGTCGATCACATAGGCATTAGGCCAAATCCTTTCACTAGGGAGTTGCCCCAATCATAACACGCGTACACCCACGACGGATAGTCATGGCAAGTAGGAATCCAAGTTCCATATTCATTCAGTCATTTCCACAAACACTTGGGCCACACATTTTAGCATATATAGTGTATATTGGCCGTGGCGTGACTTAGGGAAAATCCTTTCGTCAAAGGGGGTATCACCAATACGTCAATCATGAATCCATGACAATTAGTCATGGCGAGCACGAATGAGAATTCTATACTCATTCAGCCATTTCCACAAACACTTAGAATACACTATTACAACATACATGGTGTGTGTTAGTAAAACATGTATTAGGGTTATCCTTTAGCCAAACGAGTATGTTATCCATGTATACCATAATCATACAACAAATAATCATGACAATTACATTTCCAAAACTTACACATATACGGTATTTCTAGAATACACAATTTCAACATACGTAGCATTTACAAGTGAACATGTATTACGGCGATTCCTTTCACCAAACTAGTATTTTATCCATATATAGTATAATCATACATTAAATAAACATGTCAAACATTTCTCCAAAAAAAATACGTATACGGTATTTCTACGTATACCTAGAGTATGTGAAATTCCATATTCTACAACGTTAATCGAAACAGGAAACGGAAAGCACTTTGTACATGTGCAATTGCATGCAGATCATGAATCTATCATTATCTGACATTGAAAGCGTTGAAAACCCTAAGCTATACACCTAAAGTCCGCACCTTTTGTCGTAGAATCGCAACGGAGTTGATAGGTTTGCTAAGCTTTCGTATTCGGCAGTTTGGCAACCTAGAGAACGAAATAGGTTAGCTATTTCACAACCTACAATGGTCTAAACCCCAAAACAGTTAGGGTTAGGGTTTCTTACCTAGAAACGACGCCGGAAACGTCGGAAAAGCGTCAAGAAAGGGATGGTGCAGCCCGTGTGGTGGCAGGGAACGACGGCAGGGAGATTCTCCCACTTCTCCCTCACTTTCTCTCTCTTTCCCTCTCTCAAATCCCAAATTCGTATGGCTGCCATGAGAGAGGGTTTAAGGTCCTTATATAGTCCCAAAACTCACCGAAATAGACTCCTGTTCAAGGGTTACTGCTAATATAGGTATTTCGTCACTTTTCCAGCTCAAAAGAGAGGTTCTGGTGGCCCTCCTTGAGCCAAACGTCAAACTTAAGCTCTCCACACATGGATCTACGTGGGATTACATTTTCGACTCGATCGGATTCCCAGATCACACGTGGCGGACCACTTTCAGTTCAACGGTCAGTGGGCCACGATCCGAAATTTCAAGTACATGTAAATGTTCCTGAAATTTTTCCTGATCCGAGGGTGTAATTTGGTCTGATTCTGACGGTCTGGTTGCTTAATACTGATGCGCAAGCGAATGGTGCCAGATCACTATTCCTGATATTTATTTGGAATGGGAATAGTGTTTTTCACACTCCCTCGCTCCGGATCCAAACGAATGGCCGTGGGACATCGGCTGGACCTGATTTTTGAGATGATTGTCAAGCCCAGTGAGGCGGTCCTAGTTCCTTAACTTCGTGTTAATCGGACTTCCGAGGTGCGGCCTAGACCTAATACGAAGTTAATTTCATTCCCGAGAGCAGCCGGGAAATGAGTTTGGTTCTAAACTTTAGGGTAACCTAGAGTCACTGATTTTGCAAGTTTTGGGTCTTGCAGATCGTATTAAAGCGATCCCAACGGATTTCATGGCTAATCGAGTTTTGCACTTAGTTAACTTTGTTAAATTTCTAAAGGATTTAATCCTAATTGTTTTCTGGTTGAGATGGTACTTAGGCCTTTGTAGTTTGTATATAAAGTGATCCAAGTTTTACTACTTAGCTAGTTTAAGTTAGTGTCTAGGGCGAAAGTGCTTAGAAAAATTGAAAGCATAAGGTAGTGAAGGGTGGGATTTGTGAAGAAAATGGTTTAAAGAGCAATTTTAGACTGTGGGATTGAGTTTTGACAAGTTGATAAGGTCTTAGGATCAACCCATTGCCCTAGGACGTCTAATCCCAGGTTGGCAAAAATCCGGGATGTTACAATCTACCCCCCTTTAAACAAAATTTCGTCCCCGAAATTGGCTAAAGGTAATAAGGGAAGATTTCTATTATTTCATTCGCCTAAGACTTATTGATTGCAAGTTTCCACGCATGGTAGGGTATATACCAGCTGGTTCATTTTAGTCTACCCCCCTTAAAACTTAATTCTTTATCCATTTCTCATACCCTGATGGTTTGCTACCATTTATTTCTTTACCTATTTGGAGTCTCGACGACAATTCCCAACAATTTAGAGTAAGATAACTGTTTTCATTGTTTGACCAACACGGAGAGACGGTAATAGTGGGCTCGATCCCGATACATCGATCATCTACCTGACCAGGGTAGAAGGCTCATCGTATCCCTTCCCAGTCCTGGTAGATCCTGGTCTTCTGCTCGGTCAAGCAGGGAGTCCGCTGGTAGTCACCCAGGATTGAGAATTGGGTCAAGCCGCAAATGTTTCGCAGTTGTATATTTCAGTAACTCCGTAGTCCGATCACTCTCTAAGAGTAGGGAATGTCCATCATTGAAAGGCTCAAATGGTCTATGTCTAAGGTTACCCTTTAAGTCTTAGTCTAAGAGAGTCCTTATTATTATCTATGTCCAAGGAAATGGTGAACCAAATCTTACTAGATCATCCTAAAACGGTTTCTCATAGTAGAACTTACTAGGGCTTCTATACTGTTCGTATTTATCGAGCACCGCTTCGATCCTGGGCCAGTGGGGTAGGGTCCACCACGTTTCCGCTGCGCCACCCAGATCAAAGAGGTGTATTAGGTGACCTAACTAGCTTGGGCTCATAATGTTCTACCCCCCTTAAAATTTATTTTCACCCTTAAGGCTCAAGAGCTATGTCCTGATCCGTAAGTCGGATCAAGGTGTAATTTATAACCTATCCTTGACATGAAATGGGAAATACATTGGTCTGCCTTTCTTCGACGATGTGTACTATGACATTGATACTTATGGGTATCGAGAGGATTCAACAAAGGAACGGGGTCTCGTTCCAACCTATTCAAGCCAACTAACCACGTCCATCACT
Source organism: Magnolia officinalis (assembly GCA_021015155.1). Lineage (NCBI taxonomy): Eukaryota > Viridiplantae > Streptophyta > Magnoliopsida > Magnoliales > Magnoliaceae > Magnolia > Magnolia officinalis. Next base: position 66,151,474 of record JAJHSJ010000002.1, read on the forward strand.
CAATTATCTTAGTATTGTTAGTCGTTTATATTTCTTAGTCTAATCACAGCCTAGGCTCAACATATGCGTAGCGGTAATCCACTAGTTGTGATCCAAAGTCTATGCCTCTACGCTAGATGATTTCACTTCATTTCTAATACAAGGAAGGGTTTTGTCACTTAGGGTCAAAGTTGTCTAATTGGAACTGAGTTGCCTATAGTTGAATTTAACTACGCCCGAGCATTGCACATATGCTCATACCAGCTAAGAGGATCCTAAGGTTCACATTATTAATTTATTGGATTTCCTCTACGGTCAGGTCTGTCGAAATCTAGGAGCACTGCTCTAGGTCCAAAACTCCAAGGGTCTATTTGCCAAACAACCATTCACTCCAAAAGCTTAAGCTATCAGAGTGCGGGGTTAATGTATATCAAGGGACTTTATCACTTCAACACTATTTGGCAAGTGGTCTTAAGTTGTATTGAATGGGACCGCATTACTAATCCTACCTTGGAATTAGAAGTGGCTTGTTTGGTAGGAGGGTGGGAGGGGATTAAATTAATGGTATAGGCTTTGGAAAATGAGCCTGGTGTCGGAAGGTGTGAGATGGGATTTCCAAATCCCAGGAATCGGAATTTCTAAGTGTTATTTGAAAGGAAATCTCGGAATTTACTTTTAATTGCACACACTCCAAACATGGTATTGAAAAACATGGGATACACCCATCTAGGAACCAGACTTTACACATACATTTATTATTACTTTTACAATTCAATCCACCTTACTCACCTAACGCAGTTGGCCGAACGGGCCCTAAAGGAGAAAAGGGGCTGGAGTTTTTTTGGTCCTCCACGAACTTGGGTCTAAACCGTGGTTGTAGAGGCCCAAAGAACAGAGATTTGTAAAGGAAAGTGGAGAGATGGGTTGGGTAGAGAGGTTACACGTTTTTGAGCTCCAAATGAGGGGAGTAGGGGAGTAGGAGCTCAAATGAGAGAGAATGATGATGGTAGGAGGATAGGTAGGGCTGTAAACGATGGAGTGATGTATGGTTGGACAGGAAACAACAAAATGGCGATTGGAGTGGAGGTTAGAGAGAGAAAACAGCAAGAATAGGGGAAAAAGAGAGATTGGAGGGGCGTTTGAGAGAGAGGGGGGCTACAGATCTAAATATCCTAAACCCCAGGCCAAACTGGACGTGCCAAGGGGTAGGGGAGGTCGGGCCGACCCATCCCAGGCCTGGCCCCACACCAGAGGGCCCACCTGACCGCGGTCTACCGCCGGAACCGCGGTTCCACCGCGGTCCAAGGTGGCCGGTGGGCTGCCGCCGCAAGTGGGGTGTGTTCTCCATGGTCCCAAGGTGCTAAACGCACCTGGTTCGACCCTGGGTCCCATCGATTTAAGTGGGGAGGCCCCTCGACTCCGATTCGCTCCATTTCGAGTAGTTTCGGGAAAATCGGACGTAACTTACAATCCGGAATGAGTTATCTGACATAAAATATATGAATTTGGGGTAGAACGAACTAATGAAGCCAACCAACCCAACTACGCTAGGTTGGGCAGCCCGGAATTGCGGAGAAAACCCTCCGATTGACAGTCATTTCCCCGTTTCAATTTCATTTTGCTAAAAATGGTACTTTTAGTTTAATACTCTTCATCGGTCGAGCTTTAGGAGTTACGCCCATCATGCAAAGGACTTAGAATAATTAGGAGGACAGTTTGGTGAAGCCAAATAGGTCACTTACTATTTTTGGCTGAGAACCTTGCGCACTAGTAGACATCACGACCTTATAGTAAGTCGCGAATTCTAGGGGTTTTAGTCATAGTTTGTTCCTGATTTCTTTCCCATTACCTGGTATCCTTATTTAAAGGGGTGTTGTGAACTCGTTTTAGTCATTCATAATCAGTTTCGAATTTGAATTTATTTCTATTTTCTGCTTTCTTTCTCGTGGATTTGAGAAGTCTCTGTGAGGAGTACAGAGAAGCTCCGAGGATTCGGAGTAGTTATCTTCATCACATTTATCCCGTATTCTATCTATTTTCAATGGTTAGGGTAATCTAGAATCTTTAATAGATGACCTAGGAATGTTTTAAGGTCGACCCGTGCGACCATGGTTGAATACGGACTTGATTTCGGCGTTCGACTTTAGTGAACTTCGCCGATTGGCGAAATCGGAATACCTATGACTATTTCTATGTTCGGTCGCTCCCTCCTAAGTCAGAGTGCGTCAGAGTGCGTAGTGTGACCATAACCCAGGTCCGATTTAATCAAAATCATGCTCTGATACCATCTTGTAACGCCCTGAAAATCGGGGGTCGAACATAAACTCAACTCCTGAGTTCCAGAACATCACTTATGCAACAAAATGAATGATGATTGAATGTTGACTGTATTCGTACATTGAACATGAGTGAGATTAAGCCAAAACAGCATATCATACTCCAGAGACAGTTAAATTTGCAAGCGGAAGACTGTGATAAATAGATAAAATATATAACTTATGATGAGTCTCCAGAGTGTGATAACATTACCAGGTTAAATAAATACAAGTGCAGTTCTAAAATGTACCAAATGTGAGGAAGTGTAATGCCTCCTATCCCATGTACCATAGCCCCGTCAATACAATATCAGGTCTTCATTGACCTGTCAGAGAGATACAGAGGAGAATTCCTCCTATCATCATAGAAGTAGTCCGGCTCTGCTTCACAAGCATCGCCACCACCTGAAACTCTCAACAAATCTGGTTGGTGCGTACAACCGTCCCGTAACGTGGGAGTGAGTGATCAACTCATGGAACAGTAAAGCATAGGTTAACATATTATCAATTCAATCAAGCAGTAATGATAAAGCAGTACAAATCAAACATTTCTAACTACTCTTGTTAAGTGCGAAAATGAAATGACATGATGCTGTATGCCCTTGCCAAACCACCCTCAAGCGACATCATCTTACGTTCGCGAATGCTTACTCCCTCAGTGCGCCACATCTACAAAGCACATGCGGTGCGATGATGCTCATGATTACCAAGTTTTTATTAGTCCATTTCAAACAGCAGTATTGGGAAAATAAGGTACCTCCCTTATATCATTCCCAAACATGATCCATTCTAGGGTCGTCAATCCTAGTTAATCTCATATGACATTATGGTTTGAGAGGCTTAGCGAAGGCGTCACAAAGGGCTCGTCACCCGTTAGCACAGATACAGATCTCACCGTATGCGGCTCAATTGCTGACCGTCAGCTCGAGTACAGGTCTCACCGTACTCGGCTCCACTCATACTCTAGTTGCAGTGAAAGACTCGTCGCCAATCACAGACCCTTGGAGTATACTCGAAGATACTACGGAGGACTCGTCGCCCATCAGCACGAGTACAGGTCTCACCGTACTCGGCTCTCGCTGTAAGTATCGACAGCTCGAATACAGTGTCCCATACCACCATATTCGGCTCACGAGTTGGTTGCGCAATGGTCACTACGGGGAGGCACATGGCCCCAGCGTAGGCCGACAGCTCGACCACGGTATCCCATACCACATGCCCGGCTCATGCGTCTTAGTGGATCGAGGTACCATGGTTAAAAGGGGGTTTCACTGGTAAGTTTGGTACCCTAGGTTCAAGCAGTAGTGTCCAAACAGGGTGAACATGCATAAGGCAGATCGGGTTACTTGACGAGCTCGATTAGCACGATCGCCCGTTGAGCTGCACGACATGAAGTGCATAAACAACTTCGTGTGGCCTAGCCACTGCCGACAGGCAACGCACGACTCGAGTTCGTCGAACACATCCCACGTGGCAAATGAATCTCAGCCACGAGTTCAATCCCGTTACCGATTGCCTGGACTATAATCATAGCCCCAAACACAATCAATTACAGATAGATAGATAAAGCAGTAATGGATCAGGATTCAAATCATACAATCAGTCTGGTATTATCGTTTAGGGCTGCCAGGGCTGTTGCACGCACTCGTTGCTCCGCTCCCCCATCACCCATGACGGATCATATCACGTAAATATAAATTTAAATATATGCATTACATAGTTAAAATCATAAAGCAGTTGAGCATGTTATGAATCACACACAAGCATGAGTTTGTACATGTTCAATCCCTAATCACACAACTATCAAAGGAGATCATACACATAGTTAAAAGAGGTTGAGAATCATATCTCAACACCTTATACTTTACAATTTGCTAACTACTACTCATTCAGACATTTCAAGAAACACTTAAACAAACATACATCAACATACACGACATATGTCGATCACATAGGCATTAGGCCAAATCCTTTCATTAGGGAGTTGCCCCAATCATAACACGCGTACACCCACGACGGATAGTCATGGCAAGTAAGAATCCAAGTTCCATATTCATTCAGTCATTTCCACAAACACTTGGGCCACACATTTTAGCATATAGTGTATATTGGCCGTGGCGTGACTTAGGGAAAATCCTTTCGTCAAAGGGGGTATCACCAATACGTCAATCATGAATCCATGACAATTAGTCATGGCGAGCACGAATGAGAATTCTATACTCATTCAGCCATTTCCACAAACACTTAGAATACACTATTACAACATACATGGTGTATGTTAGTAAAACATGTATTAGGGTTATCCTTTAGCCAAACTTACACATATACGGTATTTCTAGAATACACAATTCAACATACGTAGCATTTACAAGTGAACATGTATTACGGCGATTCTTTAACCAAACTAGTATTTTATCCATATATAGTATAATCATACATTAAATAAACATGTCAACACATTCTCCAAAAAAATACGTATACGGTATTTCTACGTATACCTAGAGTATGTGAAATTCCATATTCAACACAATCGAAACAGACAGGAAACGAAAAGCACTTTGTACATGTGCAATTGCATGCAGATCATGAATCTATCATTATCTGACATTGAAAGCATTGAAAACCCTAACCTATACTCCTAAAGTCGGCACCTTTTGTCGTAGAATCGCAACGGAGTTGATAGGTTTGCTAAGCTTCCGTATTCGGCAGTTTGGCAACCTAGAGAACGAAATAGGTTAGCTATTTCACAACCTACAACAGTCTAAACCCTAAAACAGATTAGGGTTAGGGTTTCTTACCTAGAAACGACGCCGGAAACGCTGGAAAAGCGTCAAGAAAGGGATGTGCAGCCCGTGTGGTGGCAGGGAACGACGGCAGGGAGATTCTCCCACTTCTCCCTCACTTTCTCTCTCTTTTCCCTCTCTCAAATCCCAAATTCGTATGGCTGCCATGAGAGAGGGTTTAAGGTCCTTATATAGTCCCAAAACTCACCGAAATAGACTCCTGTTCAAGGGTTACTGCTAATATAGGTATTTCGTCACTTTTCCAGCTCAAAAGAGAGGTTCTGGTGGCCCTCCTTGAGCCAAACGTCAACTTAAGCTCTCCACACATGGATCTACGTGGGATTACATTTTCGACTCGATCGGATTCCCAGATCACACGTGGCGGACCACTTTCAGTTCAACGGTCAGTGGGCCACGATCCGAAATTCCAAGTACATGTAAATGTTCCTGAAATTTTTCCTGATCCGAGGGTGTAATTTGGTCTGATTCTGACGGTCTGGTTGCTTAATACTGATGCGCAAGCGAATGGTGCCAGATCACTATTCCTGATATTTATTTTGGAATGGGAATAGTGTTTTTCACACTCCCTCGCTCCGGATCCAAACGAATGGCCGTGGGGACATCGGCTGGACCTGATTTTCGAGATGATTGTCAAGCCCAGTGAGGCGGTCCTAGTTCCTTAACTTCGTGTTAATCGGACTTCCGAGGTGCGGCCTAGACCTAATACGAAGTTTAATTTCATTCCCGAGAGCAGCCGGAAAATGAGTTTGGTTCTAAACTTTAGGGTAACCTAGAGTCACTGATTTTGCAAGTTTTGGGTCTTGCAGATCGTATTTAAAGCGATCCCAACGGATTTCATGGCTAATCGAGTTTTGCACTTAGTTAACTTTGTTAAATTTCTAAAGGATTTAATCCTAATTGTTTTCTGGTTGAGATGGTACTTAGGCCTTTGTAGTTGTATGTAAAGTGATCCAAGTTTTACTACTTAGCTAGTTTAAGTTAGTGTCTAGGGCGAAAGTGCTTTGAAAAATTGAAAGCATAAGGTAGTGAAGGGTGGGATTTGTGAAGAAAATGGTTTAAAGAGCAATTTTAGACTGTGGGATTGAGTTTTGACAAGTTGATAAGGTCTTAGGATCAACCCATTGCCCTAGGACGTCTAATCCCAGGTTGTAAAAATCCGGGATGTTACATCCTATCCCGCTCAAATCTGAAAAATCCGTTGGAACAGAATTTGGTGTTAGGGCTAGTCAAAGACTGTCTTAGGCCAATCGAAGAGTTGACTTCTTTGCCTATAAATTGAGGTTCTCTCTCAATCCGAAATATCAATTATTATCATCAAAATTCTTCTGCAAGAAAGAGAGAGAGAGAGAGAGAGAGAGAGAGAGAGAGAGAGAGAGAAGCTCCAGTTATTAGCAAATCTATTGAACGATATTTATAAATTATTTTTGTAGCTTTCATTTAATTCCCTTAATCTCATACTCTGTCATTCTGATTATAAAAAAAAAGGTGAATCCTCTTTTTTCTTTGAGATTTAAGAGAATTAAGTTAAGTAACCATTGGTTTAAACTTAATAAAAATCAATAGAACCCTGAACCTTTTCTATATGACTGAAACATAAACATTCGACTTTCAAGAAAAACGGTTCTTTGGCCACAACTTCTTCTACGGTGTAGATAAGTATACCTTCAATCTTAATTTATTTATTTTTTTGAGATAGCCAGAAAATCAGTGTAGGTTTTATCTGAGTAGCCTGAAAATCTTAGTAAAGTTTTTGTTTGTGATAGCCCGGTAAAATCACAACTGTATCACGTTTTAAGGTGACCCTGAGAAAACTTATTCATAGTGAAAGCCAAGATTACGTGGAGAGAAATTTAGGAGTGGATTAGGTGTGGCTGTTTTAGAACAGTTGTTGGCACACTGAAACCACTATAATTCTCTTTGTTTGTGGTGAAATGTTTTATCTTTTATGTGGTGAATGATTGTATTTCATTTCAGTTGAAGTGGTATGATTGTAGTATTAATTTTATTTACTCTTGCAAAGTTTGAAATTTTTATTTTAAAGTATTCGTGTGAAATAAGGCTGTCCTGCCTAAACTTTTAGGTGAAGTGTGTCCTACAAATCAATTGAAATCAACATTACAATACTTAGGCAATTGAGATCTCTGATTTATTTATTATTCAACACTTTATTAGATTATTTGGCATAGTCCTATTCAAACCCCCCCCCCCCCCCCCAGGACTTCTTTAGATCTCATTTTCAAGTGGTATCAAAGAGGGTTGCTCTATTTTTTAGATTAACCACCTTGAGTTAAGATTTAGAGCTTTATTATGCAAAATTTTGACAGTTTATTATATTACCAGGCCACCTCTTTTGATGGCTCTAATTATTCATACTGGAAAGACAAAATGAGGATTTTAAAAAATCCCTAGATGAAAGTGTGTGGCAAGCCATTGTGACTAAATGGAAACCGTCTATGACTGAAGTAGTAGCTGAGTGAAAGTGCCCTGGTTTGTCAATTAGTGTGAGTGTTGAGTCAATTAGACTACAGAGCCTAATAAGAAGATCATTTCAAACGTCTGCCTCAACCGGATGTGTGCAAGCTCGCCACAGGTAAATCTGAGCCTCATCCCTTGTCCCAAATCACCAGGTATACTAAAACCCTTAAAAAATGTTAGAATCTCATAGGGTTTTAGGGTAAGAAAACGGTTTTAAAATAGAAAAATTCTCTAAGATTTCTTGCCTTGTCGATTTTATCGTACACATCTCGATATGATCGGCCTGCTCTGTCGAGTCCTCGATGTTCCATCGATACCATCGAAAAGATGACCAAATATGTCCAACAACCTTATACATATCTGGACGGAATTATCGATGTATCGATACATCTATCGATATCATCGATATTCAAATCTCGAGTCTATCGAAAGTGACTCGATAATATCGACAGGCAAAATTCCGACACCCCTGTTTTTCTTAAATATATCTATAAGCATCGATATATCGAAGCCTCTCGATACCATCAAAATTCAAACCTTGATGATATCAGTAGGCCTTCGATGATATCAGTCCTGGGCGCCAAGTTCTCCAGCAAAATATTTCAGGGTGATTTATATGATCGGGGGTCACTTGATAGAATCGATATTCAAATATCGATGATATCGATGCCGTATCGATTGCATCGAACATGGACATAAACTGTCCAACAAGCTTTATGAAAAATCCTTTTGATTTATCGATGCATGACACAACTATCGATATCATCGACATTCAAATTCCGATGATCTCGAAGGTCCCTCGATCACTCATGAAAACCTGAAATATTTCAAGTCAAGTCTCTCTCATTTTTCAAGTGTCAATGAATCAAACCTTTATCGATGGAATCGGAGTTCGAAATCTGATGACATCGACAATCGTTTCGATTCATCGACCAGCTAGTAAAGGTTTCAAAGCGTATGACATTGAGTTCGAGTCATCGAGCGGACCATCGATGCTATCGAGAGTATACGCTCGATGATATCGAACTTGCTCGATGATATTGAACTCTGATAAATGTGACTGTTTTATACCGTTGGAACCTTTTTCTATATAAAGAGGACTGGTCTATTGTTGCTATGTAGAGAGAGTTGTGAGAGAATGAGCTGAGATGCTTTTGAGTGTTTAAACTTAGATCTTAGACCCAGAGCCCTTGCTCTCAAAAGGGAGTTATCCTCCAATCCACCCTCACCATTGATATTCAATAGAGTGGATTGGGGAATGAACTTCCGCATTCAAGGATCCTCCAGCTACTACCTTAATGGAAAATCATGAAGCTGGGATGCCTTGAATGCATAGATGATTGAAATTGCTCTATCTTCCTTATAGGAAAATCTTTTGAGAGTAGGATTTCATTATAACCTTGACCCAAACCGTCACCATGCATTGGTACATCTTTTGAGTTGCGGATCAAGGAGACCGAAGACTCTTCATCAACAAAGGAGGAGATCTTTGTCAACATACTTAATGAGACTCATCCACTTATCTATAAGTATCTAGAGTTCAGATGACACTTGTGATCATTCCTTTTTAGGATTGGGTCTTAAGTGTTTCTCACCCCTTCAAGCCTGTAGGAGGCCTCCGGCGGGAGTGTACGTGGTGGTGGTTGCGTTGTGTGGATCCTTGCTCTGTGGAGAGCATAAACATCTGGATGAAGGTGAACCAGTCAAAACCTTAGGTTTGAGGTGAACCGTGTGAAACCTCGGGTTTGGGGTAAACGGCGTAAAACCTCTCTGGTAGGGTCTTATGAAGATCCTTGGCTAGTGTGCCTATAAGTGTGTACGTTGTGTGGACCCTTGCTCTGTGGAGACCATAAACATCTGGTTGAAGGTGAACTAGTCAAAACCTTAGGTTTGAGGTGAACCATGTGAAACCTCGGTTTGGGGTAAACCACGTATAACCTCCGGTAGGGTCTTATGGAAGATCCTTGGCCAGTGTACCTAAAAGTGGGTGCGTTGTGTGGACCCTTGCTTTATGGAGAGCATAAACATCTGGTTGAAGGTGAACCAGTCAAAACCTTAGGTTTGAGGTGAACCGTGTGAAACCTCCGGTAGGGTCTATGGAAGATCCTGGCCAGTGTGCCTAAAAGTGGGGTGTTGTATGGACCCTTACTCTGTGGAGAGCATAAACATCTGGTTGAAGGTGAACCAGTCAAAACCTTAGGTTTGAGGCGAACCATGTGAAAACCTCGGGTTTGGGGTAAAACCGCGTAAAACCTCCGGTAGGTCTTATGGAAGATCTTGGTCAGTGTGCCTAAAAGTGGGTGCGTTGTGTTGACCCTTGCTCGTGAGAGCATAAACAGTCATGCCTCAGTGTAGGTTGTAAAGGTTGAAGGTGAACCTGATTAAAACCTTAGGTTTGAGGTGAACCGAGTGTGTGAAACCTCCTTAGTGAAATCCAGCACACTTAAGGGTTGAGTGCATCTGCTGAGAGTGGAGTACACTGATCGTCGAACCACTATAAAAATGACTATGTTGAGATTGCTAATTTTCTAATTGTGTGATTACTTAATATTTCCATATCTGAATATCTGAGATCACACCCACACACATACACAGTCATATCCATCATAAACTAGTTTGCATATTGTTCACTCCTTAATAGTTTGTGATTGGATCCTCTACTGGGCTTGGAAGCAAGTTAGAGTTACTTTTGAGTAATCCTATATGTGCTTGCTAATAGGATTAGTGTAATAGGATTTTAAATAAATCATAAAGCTTAAAAAGTCCTATTTCACCCCCCTCTAGGACATATCGGCATATTCCTACTTCAACTAAAGCGGTCTCCACCGCTATTTCACTGAGGATGGAACCAAATTATGAGAGAAACTGCATTCTATTTACAGATTACAGGTCAAAAAAGTGAAAGCAGTGCTAATGCTAAATCCTTAAATGTCATAACTTGCGCTCTATCGCTGATGAATTCAAAAGAATTATTTCATTCGATACAGCTTAGAAGAAAGCAAGAGACATTCTCGAAATGACCATGAAGGAACTGCTATTGTTAAGAAGTCAAAAGTTCGAATCCTCAAAACCAGATTTGAGGAAATTCGTATGGAAGAAAATGAAAATTTCATGGACTTCTATACGAAATTGAATGACATAGTAAATTCCATGTGGGGTCTAG